>JAQHUG010000539.1:221589-257652 GCA_028555095.1 Dicrostonyx torquatus | reverse complement strand
CTGCCCCTCAAGTGCTGGGACTAAAGATGTATGCCACCACAGACCAGCTGAGCCAATTCTTTTTACCTTATTCTATGTTTTCCCAAGAAAACCCAGGATACCTCAGCTGAGTGAAAAAAAATGAAGAAATAATATTTGGAAAAGGGTGGGTTGGACTCTGAGAGATGGTAATGAGCTTGGAGTGTGGTATCAGAGTGTTTCCAGCTGCTGGGGTTCATGCTTTGCAATGTCTTGGGGACATCTAAGAAGTCCAAATATTAGAAAGGAAACAATCAGTACTCTGCAGTGCTGGGATTACTGGTGTACTGCATGTAGTTTGACAGTGCTGGGGATTAAGACCCAGTGCTTTATACATGCTAGGAAAGCACTTGACATCCCCAGTCCTTCATCTCATGTTTTTAATGTCTCTGATATTTGAAAAGTTTCTTAAACAACCCCAAGTCCTCAGTCTTTTCCTATTTTATTCCCTCTTTCTATGACAGCCAGAATCGTCTAAAACACAGTATGGAGCTGCTTCTATGCTTCTCCGTGTATTCACGGCTACCTGGAGTATTCAAGATGCTGCCCACCTTGTGCTGCATGGTTTGCAGTCATGGCCACCACCTGCTTCTGCTCACCATAGCTATACCTGACTGTTTGGAAGTGATGTCAGTACATCTTGGCAACCTTCCTTTCATGTCTAAACTCATAGTTTGAGGTTGGCCTGCAATAAGATTATCCATTTGCTGATGGGTAATGAATGCACTGTCAGGCAGAATGCAAGTCTCGTGTCAGCCCTAGTCGAGATAATCTCTGTGCAAGCTCATTTCTAGGCTCTTGTCACTTGTGTTATGATCATTGGCTAGTTAACAGTTCCACACTAAATTCTCCTAAATTGGAATTGTTCCTGACTACTGAATGACCAGAAGAAAGGACTATGCAAGACATACAATTATCCTTAGACATGGTAAAGAACAGTAGGCAGTATCTATTGCTTTCCTTCTGTCAGCGTTCAATAAGATACCAATCTTGGGAATGTCTTTAAATTTCTATTGAAATGGAGCCGGGCGGTGGTGGTGCATGCCTTTAATCCCAGCACTCAGGAGGCAGAGGCAGGCGGATCTTTGTGAGTTCGAGACCAGCCTGGGTTACAAGAGCTAGTTCCAGTGCAGGCTCCAAAGCCACAGAGAAACCCTGTCTCGAACACCCCCCCCAAAAAAAAGACATTGAAATGGAAATGGACCATTGAGATGACTCAGTGGGTGAAAGCAGTTGTGGCACAAACCTGTGATGAGAGTTCAGTCCCTAAAACCTGGAACCCACATGGTACAGGGGGCGGGGGAGGGAGAAGCTCACCAAGGTTATTCCCTGACCTTGACACTAATGTGCCATGGCACACGTGCCCAGGGACACACTATTATAGTAATAATATAAAAACCCGTTTAAAGATGAAATGGGACTGAGGAAGTAGTGGAGTACTAGGCTAGCATTTGTGAAATCCTGGACCCAAGCCCCAATATCTCACATATACACAAATAATAAACAAATAAATAAATGCCAACCAACACAGATATTTGGAATCAGGCATTTCTAACTTGGGTGATTAGAGGGTGAGAAATAATAAGCACACTCTACAGTCACTGGGGCTTAAATCTAGTCTTTGCTGAGTGGCTTCAGGCAAATTTTTCTGCCCCGTTATCTATATGAACTTGACAGTAATTCCTGTATCATAGACTTTTTTTTTCAACAATGTATTTTTATTATATCAATTTAAGATTATTTTTCCAATTAGACTTTCTCCAAGGTATCTGTAAAATAAGAAATATGTACTAAATGTGTGCCCAAAGACTCATGTCTGGGTATGCCTCAGAGTGTGAGGTTGCTCTAGAAAGCACTAAGGAAGATCCCCAATTTACTCATTCACATCCCACTGGTTTGACAGCTGCAGTCAGTTAGGTACCTGCTGTTCTCCTGTTCTTATGCTGGTTGTCTGGCCTAGGGCTTCATGCCCTGGTGACCCTCTCTGAGAAAGATGTGAATACGGAAAGGGTTAATTTGATGAGGCACAAATAAAAATGAAATATAAACCTTGGTCTCCCTACTTGGGTATTTGCAGTTCCTATTGTGGTCTATGGTGTAGAGATAAGAAAGAAGGCTTCAGATTCTTGGCCAGCTCCTCTGCCTTCCCACTTCCTGAGAAACCATCCTTCAAGGTCAAGCTGCTGCTGAACATTTAGTGTGAGCCAGTCCTTGCAGCCCTGAAGCAGGGCTGTTTGACTGGTCCAGTCACCAAGCTGCAGATGGATTTACGCAGTTGAAATTTGGCCTTGCCAACTTCCCACCGTGCATGCAGATCATTCTTCCTCTGAACCCAACCGAAAGCATACCCTCCAGAAACCAACAGAGTAAGAACAAGTCTCCATGAACACCAAGTGGAGGGCAGCAAAGCAGAGACGCTAATGACCTTTCAGATCTGACAGGCTGGATCTTAACTAGTCTTGTATGTTAAATTGACCAAAAGAAGGATGGGGCTAAACAACTGCCAGTTTGGGGAGATACTGGGATGACTTTAAAGAGAACGTGGTGCAAAGAGTCCTCAGAGATGACCTCAGTCCCCAAGAGTAGACTGAACACAGATCAGATCACACCCAAACACCCACAAGAAACCACTGAAGGACAAGCAATAAGAAGTGAGAACTTGGTGTCTCTATGGCATTAGACAGCCAAGCTCCCCTTAGAGCTCAAATCAAGGAAGGCTAAGGTATAGGATCAACCTATCTCCTCCCGAAGATGCTTGTTACCTTCCTGCCATGGTCATTCCCCAAATGGGAGGCTGTGCTCTGGTGGAGCTCACAGTTGTACAAGGAAGGGAAGGTGGGAAAGGGAGTTGGGAGTTTTTTGCTCCAGGAACCTTGGTCCCATGCCACCCCATTCCCTACCAGTGCTAGAGGACACATTGGCCTTCTTGGAGGACTTAGATGAGGACTCAGAGGAAGCACCTACAGCCTTGGATCTGGGATATGTTTGCTCTAGAGAATTGGAGAGATGGAAGTTCTTCGTTGCAATGTGACAGGGTGACTGGGCTACTTCTTGTAAGTGTGATGTCTTCGGGAGTGCCCTGGCTCCCGATTCCTTGGGGTTTTTGACTTTGTACCAATACAGAATGAAGGTGTCCGTGATCTGATAGAATCTCTCCCCATAGAACCCTGCACAGTTGGGGAGGTCCCAAAGTCAAGACTGCTACCTGCCTTAATTGCTCCGAGTATAGGTGTACTCTGAGCAAAAGAGACCAGAGAAGGGGCCCCAGACGTGGTCTTTCTTGCAGTGATACTAGCCAAAGGTGTGATCTGGCTCGGAAGGCCCTGCATGCTCTGCTTCCAGCACTGTACAAAGGGTGCTAGGGTGCTTGGGGTCTCACCCTGTCTTGCACCAGACATGTTTCTTTGTGGAGCAGCCACAATGACCTCAGGCTCCCCACAGTCCATAGGGGTCACTAATCCTCCAAAAGCAAAAGGCTTTGGGGCTGCGCTGCCAAATACTGAACTGTAGGCTCCACTCTGGTGGTTCTGTCTAACAACCCCAAGGGTAGCTGAGCTAGTTTCACTGAATGGAAAACCAGCTAGCGTGCTGCTGAAACCTGACTGGATGCTGTCAGGAGTGTGGATAATGGAGGCTGAAGATGTCAACTCCCCAGAAACTGGTGGTATAGTCTTGCTGAGAACCATGTGAGCAGGAGGTGGCATCTGGGTTGGGGACACTACTGAGTTCCCTGAAAGGAAAGAGGTACTAAAGCTTGGGATAGGAGCTAGTTGGAGAGAACAATGCTTCTGGCCGTCTGTGGCCCCAGGTAAAGACTGGGAAGTACTTTTTTGGGATGGTGGTAAAGGTGATTTTGGGCTTGACCTCAAGGATGTTGTGAGTGCTGAAGTCACACTGGAGATGCTTGAGGTCACAGCAGGCTGATTTATGGATGATAAGCCTAAAGTTGGCAAAGGTCCACTCACCCCCTTCAGTTTAGTGGTGGTTCTAAGAGAGGATATCTGGATGGCACTAGTAAGGACCTGGCTAAAGATGGTGACCGTGTGTACAGTAGAAATTGCAGGATGCTCGCATGGGAAAATTAAATCGGTGGCTGGGGAAAAGCCCTGGGAAGCCCCAAGCAGGAAAGCTTGGCAAGAAGGGACAGAATAAGAATTGCTCATGGTGCTAGTTACAATATTCAAGTCCACACCAGGATCTTTGGATGTGCTGATGGGGATAGCAGATGTAACCAGAGAGGAGGCTGTGGCTAGGCCATGGAAGAAATAGGTGGAAGCAGATGTCAGTAAAGGAGAGGCCTGCTTAGCGGACACAGAAGCTGTCATGGGCATGGTTGTAAGTGGTTCTACACTGCCAAAGATTGGCTTGAAGGTAGACTTTAAGATGCTTGGAGTTGTGAAAAAAGAAGAGTTTGACGATGCCCCCCCAGCCATGACAGAAATTCTGGAATATGAGGAGTCTCTAACCTCACTACTGTACACAAGCCCCCCAACAGGTCTTAATGCTGAGTGAGCAGAAGTCTCCGCAGGAAGTACAGATGCAGGAAGATGGAGAATTGGGCTACTCACCACCCCAAGCAGAGTGTTTTGTGTGCTGGGTGCAGTGGGGATAATGACAGATGGGTGTGGGGGCGCTGCAGACCTGGGAGCCTGAGGGGTTGAAGATGGCCAGTTGGAATCAGGGACTGGTGGTGTGGGAGAGCTTGGAGACACCTGGATGGAAACAGTTGAGGGTTTTGAGTCTGAAGAGATGCCTTGAAGGTGCTCTAACTGTGAGCACCCGTGTGGGACAGGCATGTTCTTCGAGCTTTCCAGCTGAGGACTCCTGTGGGTACTGAGTACTGTCTCAGAAGAAGGCCGACTAAGAGATACGGGAGGCTCAGTAACGTCCCTGGTCTCAGGAATGGAGTCTGTGACGATCCCAGTTCCAGTTTCTGTGGTTGGTTTGCTTGGCCCAGCTTGCCTTTCTGAGGTCGGATCCTCTTCAGTGACACCACCTTGCTGGCAAGGCGTGGTCAGCAGATCCCTAGGAACAGATTGCAGGCAAGGAATCTCCGTGTTCGGCTGCCCAGAGCTGCCGGGTGTAACTAACGGGTGAGGATTAGGACTTCTCCCTGTCTTTTTTAGTGGCCATTCTGGAGTTTGGATTGATGTCCTGGAAAAATGTCTTTTCCAAGACTCTGAGAGATATCTGGAAGAACTGTAAGAGCTGGTAATAGCATTTCTTTTAGTGCTGGGGGGCCCGCGTGTGCGTACGCTGGCCAAGAGCGCCACGGAGGAACAACTCGACTTCTTACGTTTATGATCTGAGCTCTGGGCGGGGAGGCTCCTTTTCAGAGATCCAGGCCTGGCCACAAATGAAACTGTGGCTCCGTTTTTCAACAGGGGCTTAAAGGCGGACCAAGGGGTGGCAGAATTCCTTTTACTGTCCGAGCTGTCAAGAAACAGTGACTCTTCCCTCCTGGCTCTCCCCTTCCTGCACTTGAAGAGGGCCTTGAGCACCGGGCCTTTTCCACACTCTCCCGGTGGCTCCTCTGAGGGTCCCGCGGAGTTGATCACTTTTGAGACCGAGAACAAGGGTCGTGGTCTCCGCTCAGGAGGTGAGATCTTGACTGTCACAGGACTCCATGTGGCCCTAGGGTGACGAAGGGACCAAATGTTACGCTTGAGGTAACTTTCCCACCAGTCTGAAGGAAGAGACCCCATGATGGGATTCTGCGGCCTTTTCATGGGAAAGCGCCTCCAGGCCTCACTGACGAAGGCGGAGGGATTGGCGGGATCCCAGTTTGGCGGCCTCCGGGCCGGCCTGTGCCGCCGGACGGGCTGGGCGCGATGGACATGCTGCACCCGGTGGACCTGGGAAAGGGGCCTAGCCGGTCGGCGGGTCGCAGGCTTCTCTCTTCCGTCTGCGTGCCCCTGTGCTGGGGACCGCGGCGAGGACCCCGCTTTGCCCAGGTAGCTGCCCATGCGGAGAACCGGGCGGACGGGTTGTCAGTTCCAGCCCGGTTTAACTTCTGATGTTTCGGACGTCGGAGGAGGTGGCCGAATCCAAGCATCCGCTGCTCGAGTGACGGTTGGGCTACGCGTGCAAGAAAAGCGCGAGAGTGCCAGGGAGCTGGCGACACGCGGACCTCAGTAACCGTGTCAGTCCACCCGGGAATCTGCGGTCCGCGTGCCAGTTCTCCAAACTCTTAGCTGGGAGAAATTCTGGGTGATTTGAATCCTACAGAGTATTTGGGGAGGACAGGGGTGGGTGGGAGAGATCGAGAGTGCACACGACACAATGGCACTGATGGAAATGTGCAGGCAGGGCACAGGACATTGTGAGCTGTTAATGGGAAAGGCAACAGCCGATCTTTCTGACAGAGGTAAGATTTCTGGGTTCCATCAGTACCTCCTAGTGGCCAAACCCAGGCTCGTACTTGAAGTGGAAGCGGCCAAGGTTTGTAACCTTGATGTTAAGCTAAACCCTGGCGGGAAAGAGACTACTTAGAAGACACTTGGTACTCCTTTTCACTGTGAAACCTTTATTCACTTTCAGAATTCGTGTGTTGAACAGGAAAAGTTTCGCTCTACCTTCCTGTATTGGCTGATGGCATCGACTTGGCATCAAAGAACTCTGCCAGGCCAGGTGTGAGCTGGAATCTTTTTCACCAAAAACAAAACAAACAAAAACGAACGAACCAAAACCCACACATACACAGTATGCGGGAGCAGCTCAGAAGGCTGCAGGGGAATGTCGCTGTCGTTAAAAGGTTGGGGGGGAATAACAGCTTGAAATTGGAAAGGCTCAAAGTAGTGATTTTTAAGGCTGGTTAAAATACAGTCTTTGACTTTTCGCTGTCCCCGGGTGTGGGGACTTCGTCCCAAAATAGAACGTAGCAGAGGATGGTTTCGATCCATCGACCTCTGGGTTATGGGCCCAGCACGCTTCCGCTGCGCCACTCTGCTTTCTCACATTACTGCCTTCGATTTCACCCTCTAATGGTGAACATCGTTTTTCTCACGTTCTATTTTCATTTCTTTTTTGATTGTTTTTTCTGACTCTCACCACCACACCAACCCGAACCCAGGCCTCTTCCCGCGCGCCGAATAGGAACTCACGCGGCCTTCTTGTGGTTTCCGCCACAAGTCTTACAGGCGATCGTTGTGGTTTAAAAAAAAAGTTTTCATTTGGCTTCACGGGCACAGGATTCACGGGTTTCCAAAAAACACGGATTCCCGATCCAAATGGGTACGTGGCTAGGGCAGTTTCGATCGAATTCCGTGTGGGATAGTTCCAATAAAGATGAAGAAAAAGAAATAAAAGGTAACAAGCTAAAATAGGCCCTTCCTCTTGCTTTGGCTTCTGTCGGGGGTGGGGGCTTTCAGGAAGGCTGTGAACAAAAGTCCTTGCGTGAATCCAGCCTCGCGTTTCCAAAACCGAACAAACCTTAATCTCTAGCGGTGGAAGACAGCCTGATGCCATTAATCTAATGTTTTATTTCATTTTATTTTTTATTATTTTATTTTATTCTGCGGTGCTTCTCCGGGTTCACAAGAAAATCAGCTTCTCCTTTGCCGGTAGAAGAAAACAAGAAATCCTCTGACTCCGCCCCGCGACGCCGCCCCACTTCGAGGAACGAGCGTCCCCTAGCGAACTCAAACGCACTGTTTTTGTTTGTTTGTTTTGTTTTGTTTTTGTAGCCTACTTGAGGCTCTCCTTTTCCTAGGCACAGTCTCCTGGAAGCCTCCCGGCCTTCTTGTGGTTAGGACAGCTGATCTTTCTCTCTGGGAAGATTTCCTCAAGCCAACACTAGACAGCATATGCTTGAATTCTGATATGTCTGTCAAACTTGGGAGGAAGAGACCAAAGACATACCAATCAGGCATACAGGCCGGCAGCCAGTGTCTCTGGAGTTGTTCTGAAACCAAAGATAGTAAGGTTTCATTATCACATCTGGCCTTCTCTACTCTCATTTCTGACATTGCAAGAGAATCCTTTAAATTTAGTTACATAGAGGCAAATCTGGGAACTGGAGATGGATGGTTCAGTGGTTAACAGTTCACTGCTTGTCTAGAAGTTGTTAGTTCAATTCCCAGCAACCACATGGTAGCTCACAACCATTTATTGGTCTGATGTCCAATTGCATACAAAATACATACATAAATGAACCTATTGTCAAACTTTTCTGACTGCATCCCAGAGTCAGAAAGACATTAAATCACATTAAACAAATATTTATCTGCATGTATATTCGTGAAACAGCGATGCCAAACCCACCAAGTAATATTTGCCTTTAAATATTTCTTTATAATATATGTGTTTGAGTACTGCCCTGTATGTATGTATATACATCATATGCATGCCTGGTGCCAGTGAAGGGCCGAAGAAGGTTTTGATCTCTTAAAACTTGAGTTACAGGAAGTTGTGAGCCACCATGTGGGTGCCGGAAACCAAAAGCTGTTATGACCAATAAGCCAAGTCTCCAGCCTTCCTCCACCAAGTAATATTTTACTAATGAAGTTTACTCTTTCCTATTATTATTGTTCCGTTTCATTGTTAAGGCACTTGCTGCTCTTGCCAAAGACACCGGTTGGGTAGATGGACCTCTGGAAGTCAGATGATTCATGAAACATGCTAACGTCCCCAAAACAAAAGGGCCAGTCATTAGGGATAGGGGATCCAACATCTTCTTCTGACCTCTCTAGGTACAAGACCTACATGTGGTACACATATATACATGTAGACAAAGACATATACAATAAATTTTAAAAATTTAAAAAACAAAATTCATCCTTTGATTTGGCTGAACATAGTCATCCTAGGAGGTTGTTTTTTTTGTTTTATTTGCTCCTTAGAATTGTTCATGGAGATTTTATTATCAGAAAATTATAATCCTCTGGTAGGTAGAGAAAACACATTATTTTTTAAAACAAAACAAACAAAACCCCACAATCTACTCTTCTGTCAACAAGACTGTGAACACTCAGTTGACCTACACTATGAAGGTGAAGACTAAAGAGGTGCACTACTAATAGTAGGCTGACTATTTCTCACGCCACAGAACTTGTTAGTAACCTCTCAATGCTTGTGCTTATCATTACAATATGACATGACCACAATTTGGCAGAGAGCTCCCCACTTACCAAGGATTTCGGCTGTGAGAGAGAGAACAGAAAAATCAAGTCTTGCATTTTAACATAGTATATATTTAAATGTTTTAGAAACAGTACTCAAGAAGTATGTTTGAAACATTTCTAAAAAATGAGTGAGCCGGACACATTAACTGTTCATTAATTCTTAACTGCAGTATTCAACTACATACAAAGCATTTATATAGGGTGAAAATACAAAATTTATAGGAAGCTGTATGGATTCACTCTGGGAGACAAGTAAAGGATGTCTACCCACTCTTCATAAGGTCCTAATGACAAACCAATGCACAATTTCACCATCTGGGAATCAAAAAGTTTATTGGGTCTACTAACAGAGCATGGGGGAGGGACTGCCCACAGGAATGTGGCACCAAAGCAGGTGTGCTGGAGAGCCTTTACCCAGCATTCTGATTGCTTCCACTTAGCTGCTTGGATGGAGCCCTTTACTGACCAGTTCACCTTTCCCAGACTGTGTACTCTAGCCCTTCCCCAGTGCCCTTAAGGCAACAGGCAATCTTGGTGGAACTGCATAGAAATGACTGGGAGGACTGGAAACTCACTAGAGACCTAGTGATGCTCTTTCCCTCCTTCTTTGAGGGACTGTCAACAACCTAGAGCCCAATCATGGTGGACTACAATCACAAAGGCAGTCACAAGTGATGAGATGAAAACGGGGGCAGTTTTGCTTGAATGAAAGTGCTCTACACCAGGTCCACACACAAGTGTTAAAATATTTTATAAAAGAAATCTGAACAACCACAAATATAATATCTGCTGTATTTCTATGTTATAAAGCAATTCTTCTAGGATAGGCAAATGGCTCAGCAGGCAAAGTTCTTGTTGTGAGACCCTGAAAACCAGAGTCTGGTCCCCAGAACTTACATTAAGGTTGAAGGAGAGAAACAACCCCACAGAGCTGTCCTGGGACTTCGGCATGTTTGCCTGCATGCACACTGTGCACACATACACTAATAAAAAACATGCTTGTCCAAACCAAGTGGGGCAATATGAAACATATCCCAGATTTTGAATGTTTTGAAAAATATAAAATACCTAATTAACAAATACTGATTATACATGGAAATGGTATTTTAAGTATGTAGGGTTAAATAAATGATATTATTAAGATATAATCCTTCTGTTTTCATTAATTTAAAAATTTTTATAACCTGTTTATTGGGGAACTGAAAGTGGCAGAAGTAGTTTGCTTTATATTTCTACACTCTGGAATGGTGAAAAAAGAAACTCGTTGAAGGCTACAGAGCTGGAATGAGCAGAGTGTAAGCACTGTGTTCCCAGTCCTACCTTCCTTACCACTGTCCTCACTGTCCCATCACGCCACTGGTCAGACTGTCCCCACTGTCCCATCACGCCACTGGTCAGACTGTCCCCACTGTTCCACTGGTCAGCTTTCTTTGCTAGCCCAGGTCTGGGAGAGCACAGCCCTTAGTACTTTGCATGATACCAGGCACACGCAACATGTGATGAATGAACATACGATGGCAAGCTTAAGGAAATCCTGTAATGACACACCTTCCTAGATATAAGCTTTCTCTGCCTCTCAAAATATGTCTGAAGATAACACAAAAATAAAAGTATGATCAGAGACTGAAAAGTTGATTGTTAAAACAGACATTTGTAGCTGGGCGGTGGTGGTGCACGCCTTTAATCCCAGCACTCGGGAGGCAGAGACAGGCGGATCTTTGTGAGTTCGAGACCAGCCTGGTCTACAAAAGCTAGTTCCAGCGCAGGCTCCAAAGCCACAGAGAAACCCCGTCTCGAAACCCCCCCCCCAAAAAAAAAAACCAAACCAAAAAAAACCATAAAAACCAGACATTTGTATTAGGAAATCATCTGTAGATTTTTTCCATTAATTTTTCAAATTTAAGATTAGTGGGGACAGAATATCTTTATTGTAACATGTTCTAAAAGAATAAAAACGAGGTGAGGAAAGAAGAAACAGGAGAAGACAAGTTGGTGCACAGTGGTTCTTATAATCATGTTATTGGAGAGGCTGAGGTAGTAGCACTGTCAGTCCGAGGTCATCATCTATATAACTGGTTCCAGGACAGCCTGGGCTACATAGTGGGAGCCTGTGTCAGAAACTGGAAGAGAAGGACTGGATAGGATGGTGTATGCCTTGACTTTTAGCACTCAGGAAGCAGAAACAAGTGGATCTGTGAGTTTGAGGCCAGACTGGTCTACATAGCAAGTTCCAGGACAGCCAATATACATAATGAGGTAGGAGTTGTTAGCCTAAATCTCAGGGTCTATATGTAATGGAAGACCCAACTTTGTGTCTATATGCAGTTTGTGCAAAGAGTGTGACTACCCCCACAATGGGCTAAGAACCACTGTTGCGAAGATGAGATAAGCACCTATTTGATAAGTTGTAACAGCCAAACATAATTTTAGTAAAATAAAGGGAGGGAATGAATAGCTACTGTGAAATCAGAAAACTTGGATGTTTGTGCAATAGTCAAAATGACTCCTGGAGGGAAGGAAGAGTAATGTTACTTGTTCACACTTTCTTTAGGTGGCTATTATTATGTGTGTCCATCTGTTAGCATTGCTAGTACTGTGAATGGTTTGAATATTTGTCAATGACTTTTCAGTTCATTGCAGACTATGGGTGAGGAGGAAGTATGAGTCCAGGCACTTTTTCCCCAGCTCAGATTTTCTACAACCATGACTAAAACTATGGATAGAGAAAAACCTGAATAGAGGTATTATAAATAAAGGAAGATGATGCTCCATGTCAAAAACGTGGAGGAATCACTCACTGATGGGCTGTTGAAGGAACTAGATTTAAGGACACAAGTTAGCCTCTTGGAAAAGTACCAGTGCGCCTGAGAAGTCTGTGCATGAGCCCTCAGGGTGGGGAAGACATCCTACACTAGGGAGGCAAACACAGGATGGTGAAAGGCTGGAATGGCGCAACACTGCCTCCTAATTGGGAAATGTTAGGGAGACATCAAATCCAGTGGAACTTAGTGGGTCTTCCTCCTGGAATGGAGTAAGAGGAAGGAAGGAACCGAATGCAGTGAAATGGAAGGAGCTACACTAGCCACACCAAGGTTTGCACAAAGTCACATGTTGATGTGTGGACCTCACTTCAAGCTTTAGGGGGTGACACCTCCCAGCTAATAAATCCTAACCAATAGTTGGGTTTCTCCTCAGAGAACCATCTATTCCAGCAAGCAGAATAAATTAAGCAATAAGTAGTGTGCACCTGCTTCTTTTTCACCATAATGGTCCATGAAACATTTGCAGAAATACTATCCCTGATTAATTTTTATCTTGTTAACGTCTTATTTTAATCTCATTAATTTGTTATAATTTTTAATTTTTATTTACTTGTTTTAGTTTTGGGGAGACAGGATTTCTTTTTGTAGCCTAGAGAAAATGCTTCCATAAGGTTGGGCTGGAGGCAAGTCTGTAGGGCATTTTTTACTTAGTGATTTGTATGGGAGTTACCAGCCCATTGTGGGTGGTGCCATCCCTGGGCTGGATCTATAAGAAATCAACCAGTAAGAAGCACCCCTCCATGGTCTCCGAGATGAGGGATTTCCACCTCTGCGTTGTCTTCTGGAAAAGGATAAGGGCTGTAGAAAACATGTCCTATGCTGACACTGCTAAGATTTCTATGCAAAATAACCAAATAAATCACTATTTTATTTTCCAAAAGTTGCCTTCCTATGCTGCAAAGATCAAGATTTACCTTCTACGAATTAGATATGGACCAAGAACATAGTACCTGTTTCCAGTGACTAAATGTCAGCCCGGGAAAACAAGCCACATGTGCTGATTCTCTCCACTTGCTTGATTTGGCTCACATGGCATTGGTTAGCAGAACTTTCTTCAAACCATCCTGACTAAAAAGTTACATGAAGAAACAAATGCCAAGCTACTCTCTAGTCACAGAGAATTAAAATACCAGTTTCACAAAGTGGAGTTGGTCTGGGAATGGATATAAGTTCTGGGAAGCCAAGATTCTAGTTTCTGTAGATAATACCTGCCTTTTATCTCTCTAAAACTCTTGTAAAAGTGTGAGAAACCATAAAATTTATAAATGAAAGGCAATTTTCCCCAACTTTGCTGGATCCAAAACACCACCAACTTCTGGACTACATTTTAATTGGTGAAGTGGAAGTACGTGCCTTTCTGTCCCAGTAACAGGCCACTGTTCTCAAATTCTAAGGTTTTCTTCACTGCAGACCTTTCAAGACTCTCGCTTTCAAGAGGAGAGAAACATTGGTAACAGCTAAATTGACTTACATTGGAAGTGCTTAATTAGGCACTGTTCTAAGCACTTCACTATTCTTGGTTGTTTTCTTACTTTTTGTTCTTTGGCTCTTTGGTCTTTTTCCCCCCCTTTGGTCTTTTTGCGGGGGGCACAACCCAGATCCTAAATAAATCACCACAGAGTCTTATTCTTTCTTATAAATGCCTCATCTTAGCTTAGCTTATTTCTAGCCAGCTTTTCCTAACTTAAATTATCCTGTCTACTCCCATGCTCTTGGGTAGGCAGAATTAATACAGTAAAAATGGCAATTATACTGAAAGCAATCTACAGATTCAATGCAATGCCCATCAAAATCCTAGCAAAATTCTTCAAAGACCTCGAAAGTACTCAACTTCATTTGGAAAAGCAAAAAAACCCAGGATAGCCTAAACAATCCTGGGCAATAAAAGAACATCTGGAGGCATCACAATCCCTGACTTCAAACTCCACTACACAGCTATAGTACTGAAAACAGACTGGTACTGGCATAAAAACAGACAGGAGGACCAATGGAACCGAATAGAAGACCTGGTTATCAATCCACACATCTTCGAACACCTAATATTTGATAAAGAAGCAAAACTTATCAAATGGGAAAAAGAAAGCATATTTAACAAGTGGTGCTGGCATAACTGGATATCAACATGTAGAAAAATGAAAACAGACCCACATCTATCACCATGCACAAAACTCAAGTCCAAGTGGATCAAAGACCTCAGCATAAAGCCAGCCACACTGAACCTTATAGAAGAGAAAGTGGGAAGTACACTCAAACGCATTGGCACAGGGAACCACTTCCTAAATAGAACCCCAGCAGCACAGACACTGAGAGAAACAATTAATAAATGGGACCTCCTGAAACTGAAAAACTTCTGTAAAGCAAAGGACACGATCAACAAGACAAAATGACAGCCTACAGAATGGGAAAAGATCTTCACTAACCCCACATCAGACAGAGGTCTGATCTCCAAAATATACAAAGAACTCAAGAAATTGGACACCAAAAGATCACGTAACCCAAAAAAAAAATGGAGTACAGACCTAAACAGAGAACTCTCAACAGAGGAATCTAAAATGGCTGAAAGACACTTAAGGAAATGTTCAACATCCTTAGTCATCAGAGAAATGCAAATCAAAACAACTCTGAGATTCCATCTTACACCTGTAAGAATGGCCAAGACCAAAAACACTGATGACAACTTATGCTGGACAGGTTGTGGGGGAAAGGGAACACTTCTGCATTGCTGGTGGGAATGCAAGCTGGTACAACCCCTTTGGATGTCAGTGTGTTGATTTCTCTGAAAATTAGGAAACAGCCTTCCTCAAGACTCAGTAATACCATTTTGGGGTATATATCCAAAGGCTGCTCAATTGTGCCACAAAGACATGTGCTCAGCTATGTTCATAGCAGCTTTGTTTGTCATAACCAGAACCTGGAAACAACCTAAATGCCACTTGACCGAAGAATGGATAAAGAAAATGTGGTACATTTACACAATGGAGTACTACACATCAGAAAAAAATAACGACAGCTTGAATTTTGCAGGAAAATGGATGGATCTAGAAAACATTATTTTGAGTGAGGTAACCCAGACACACAAAGATAATTACCACATGTACTCACTCATAGGTCTTTTTTTTGTTTTGTTTTGTTTTGTTTGTTTTTCGATATAGGGTTTCTCTGTAGCTTTGGAGCCTGTCCTGGAACTAGCTCTTGTAGACCAGGCCTGTCTCTGCCTCCGGAGTGCTGGGATTAAAGGCGTGCACCACCATCACCCGGCGTATAGGTGGTTTTTAAACATAAAGCAAAGAAAGCCAGCCTACAAAGCATAATCGCAGAGAACTTAGACAACAATGTGGACACTAAGAGAGACTTACATAGATCTAATCTACATGGGAAGTAGGAAGTATAAAAAGACAAGATCTTCTGAGTAAATTGGGAGCATAGGGACATTGGGGGAGGGTTGAAGGGAGAAGGAGAGAGGCAAAGAAGGGAGCCCAGAAAAATGTAGAGCTCAATAAATAAAAAAATAAATTATCCTATATACCTTTGGCCTCTAGGCTTTTATCTTTCTCTATTTCTGTATACCTTGTCTACACTTCTTACTCCATGTTTGGCAGTGTGGTGGGTTGCTGGCCCCTAACATCCTCCTCTCCTTGTTCTCTTGCTCTTACATCTCCTCCTCCCAGATTTCTCCTTCTGTTTATTCTCTCTGCCTGCCAGCCCCTCCTGTTCTTCTCCTGCCTTGCTGTTGGCTTCTCTTTATTAGAGCAATCAGGTGTTTTAGAGAAAAATATCACAGCTTCAAAGAGTTAAACAAGCCGGGCGGTGGTGGTGCACGCCTTTAATCCCAGCACTCGGGAGGCAGAGGTAGGTGGATCTCTGTGAGTTCCAGTCTAGCCTGGCCTACAAGAGCTAGTTCCAGGACAGGCTCCAAAGCTAAAGAGAAACCCTGTCAAAAAGAGTTAAACAAATTTAACATAAATGAATACAACACACCTTTGTATCATTAAACAAATGTTCCACAGCACAAACAAATGTAACACATCTTAAAATAATATTCTCCAACAGTTCACATTGGATTTTATCTAGTCTTCACAGCGACATCAGCAGATTCTAGTCTTCACAGCAACATCAGCAGATAGGTACCATAGTGGGTTGAAACAGACCTAAGGTGGGGCCTGAGTAAGAGAGTGGGACTCAAGTTACTCTCTTCTAAGGCATGAAGAAGAAAGATGCTGGGAGCACAAAGTTCCTTAAGCTCACATATAAGACTCGAGAATCCACATGCAGGATTGTATTTTCAAAGGAAGATATGTATAACCTGTTTTCCACCCAAAAAGTTGAGAATGGAGGTGGCTAATAGCCTAGGAAACACCTGTGCTATCTGTATGGCCAGGTCATACCTGGCTCCCACCAAGCTCACACAACCAGGATCAGAGCTGGCCAACAGTCTAGATGACTTCTCACTATTGGTATGGCCAAAGGCTCTGCCAGGCTGTCACAAACAGAACCTGCTGTGGTGGATAGTTCAGATGTCCTCTGCCCTATCTGTAAGACTGAGACCACACCAGATCCTCTCCAAGGCCCTTAAAGTAACACATGTAGTCAGTCTATAGAGCCCATCTTTATGAATAAGTCACATGTACTTTGCAAAGAGATTCAATGTAGTCATATTTTAAGTGTTATTGTGCACATGTGATTGTCACCAGGAAACTTTTGTCCAAATTGTACTGTGCTTAAATCTGCCTAAAATAAACCACCTGGTGGCAGAGTCTGCAAGTTTGAACCGACTCTGGCTACTGTCACTTGGATCGTTACTGATACCACTGTTTGAGGAGACGCCCACAGAAAGGGGAGTGTGACCTCAAAAGCAAAGACATACAAGCAGGGCAGTGGTGGCGAACGCCTTTAATCCCAGCACTCGGGAGGCAGAGGCAGGTGGATCTCTGTGAGTTCAAGACCAGCCTGGTCTACAAGAGCTAGTTCCAGGTTAGGCTCCAAAAGCCACAGAGAAACCCTGTCTCGAAAAACCAAAAAAAAAAAAAAAAAAAAGGAAGCCAGCCTACAAACCATAATCACAGAGAACTTAGACAACAATGAGGACACTAAGAGAGACTTACATAGACTTAATATACATCGGAAAGTATAAAAAGACAAGATCTCCTGAGTAAATTGGGAGCATAGGGACATTGGGGGAGGGGAAAGGCAGGGAGGGGAGCAGAAAAAAATGTAGAGCTCAATAAATATCAATAAAGAAAAAAATTTAAAAAAAAAACAAAAAAATCTTCTTGTTCTCAGTTGTTAGGACTGAATTATCTCCATATTCATAAGCTGAAAACTCCCCCATATAATGTTATTAGGAATGAGTGTCTAGAAGATTCAATCCTAGAACACTCAATAACAGGATTTTTAAAAACCTTTTTCTCTGTTTTCTGCCATATAAGCACATAAGAGCATAGCTGACCATAACCGGATAGTGGACCCTTTCCAGACTCTAGTCTCCAGAACTATGAGAAATAAAATTCTGTTGTCTAAACTATACCTGTCTATTTGTTACTGCAACCCAACCAAGACACCACGTGCAAACAGGGTTAAACACCAGTACATATTGTAGAAGTGGATCTCTCTAGTTGTAACTCCTAGAAAAAAATATTTAAAGCTACAAGAAAAGATAATTGATTTTTGAGATAAGGGTTCACTGTACTGTCCACTCTAGACTCTAGGGCTTGTGACCGTCTCATTTCAGCCTAAGAAGATGGAAATACAGGTACAATGAACCTGCTGCCAAATTTTAATAGTCACAGGCAATTGAGTATGATTGTATTTTATAATTATTTTTATTTAAGGGCCAATTTTTTGAATAATGTTAAATGCATTAGAACAGGAACAAAACAAATTCCTAGTTATTGAAGCACAAATTTCTTCTCCTAGCAAAACATGCATAAACATGTAGATTCAAGACAAAATGTGGATGTATAGCACAACTATTTAGGAATAGATTGTAAATATACAAAACTGAGTATAAAACTCCAAGCTACCTTTCAAATCATCTCTCAATCTTTTATTTTACCTCATTCACACAAGACACTTAAAGTAGCTTGTTCCAATGTTGTTTAATAACATACCTGGATTAGTTCAGACCAATAATCTATCTCATCATGAGACAGGGAAAACTTAAAATACTTTAAGGTGTTCTTCACCCCATTCTGATTCATCACTATAAAACCAAAGTGAGTACAGCAGCTCCATTTACGATGTTCCTACAGCAGCTATGCCAGGGTGCAATCTCTGGTGTTTGGTGAGAGTGGAGCGATACCTGAAGGCTTTTCCACAATCACCACACCCAAAAACCTCCTCTCTTGAATGGGCCTTCTGATGCTGAGTAGGGTAAGTGTTCTGGCTCAAAGTCCTTGGGCATTTGTTACAGTTGTCAAGTTTTTCTCCAGTGTGAGCACTCTGATGCTCAGGTAAGAGCACGCTCTGGGGAAACGATCTGCCACGTTCACTGCACTTATAGGGCTTATCTCTTGCATGAGTCCGCTGATGCTGAGTCAGGTGGGAGTTCTGGCTAAAGTTTCTTTCACATTTGTTACACTGGTAGGGTTTTTCTTCTGTGTGAGTTTTTTGATGTTGTGCAAGAGATGAACAGTGTCGGAAGGTCTTACTACACTTGGGACATGTGTACGGCTTTGCTCCTGTATGAATTCTCTTGTGTTGTGTAAGGTGTATTTTCTGGTTAAAGGCTCTACCACATTCATTACACTTGTAAGGTCTTTCACCAGTATGGATTTTCTTATGCTGAATAAGTGATGAGCCATAACTGAAGGTTTTCCCACATTCATGACATTGATAAGGCTTCTCTCCAGTATGAATTCTTTCATGCTTAGCAAGAGATGAGCTCCGAATAAAGGCTTTCCCACATTCCTTACATTCATAGGCCTTCTCTCCTGTATGGCTTTTTACATGTATTCAGAGACTTCTGTGCTGTGCAAACGCTTTACCACACTGACTACATTCATAGGGCTTCTCTCCAGTATGGCTTCTTTCATGACTTTGAAGATGACTCTGACATGCAAAGGCTTTACCACACTGATTACATTCATAGGCCTTCTCCTGGGAGTGGGTTTTCTGATGCTGATTAAGGTTTGACAGGTAACTGAAAGCCTTTCCACACTCACTGCACTCAAAGGGTTTTTCTCGAGTATGAATTCTTCGGTGCTGAGTAAGGGATGAGCAGTAACTGAAGGCCTTTCCACAGTCACTGCATTTGTACGGTTTCTCTCCTGTATGAATTTTCAGATGTTGGGCAAGGGATGACCAGTAACTGAAGGCTTTTCCACATTCTGCACAATCATAGGGCTTCTCACCAGTGTGTGTTTTCTGATGCTGAGTCAGGTTTGAGTGCTGACTGAAGGCTTTGCCACATTCATTGCATTCATAAGGCTTCTCTCCAGTGTGAATCATATGGTGACGGATAAACGTTGAAGGCCCATTGAAGGCTTTCCCACACTCGTTACACTTATAGGTTTTCTCTCCAGTATGAATCTTTTGATGTTGAGTAAGGTGTGTGCTCCTGGTGAAGGTCTTTTCACATTCTTCACATTTGAAAGGTTTTTCTCCTGTATGAATTTTCTGGTGTTCCATAAAGTGACCTCTCTGGCTGAAGGACTTTCCACACTCATTACAAGTGTATGGCTTCTCACCAGTGTGAATTCTCTGATGCTGAACAAGATGGGTCCTCTGACTGAAGGCTTTCCCACATTCACCACATTTGTAGGGCTTTTCTCCAGTGTGAATCCTTTGATGTTGAGCGAGAGATGGACCTTCAATGAAGCCCTTTCCACACTGCTCACATTTGTACGGTTTATCTCCTGTATGAATTCTCTGATGATTTATAAGGTTTTCACTTCGGCTGAAAGCTTTGTTACATTCGTTACATTTGTAGGGCTTTTCTCCAGTGTGCGTTCTTCGATGGCGAATAAGAGCTGAGCAGTAAGTAAAAGCTTTACCACATTCGCTGCACTTACACAGCTTCTCCTTTGGGGTGGGCTGTGAATTCTGCTTGACTCTTGTTCTGGTGGAAGTTTGTTCTAGAACTACTTCCGTGTGTGATCTAAGACTTGAAGTCACGCCGAGACTGCTCTCACACGTGGGTACTGTTTTTGCAGCTATCTTTATTTCCCTTGGCAGAGTCTGCTGGTTTGCCTGGAGCGTCTCTAAACTCCCAGCCTTCCACGTTTCTAAGACACCAGAGCTGTAAGAACCAGCCCTTTTGCAGTTGTTTGTTAGGGCCTCAGAAGACAGATGTTCTTCAGAAATGTCACGCTCTAAGGGTGACACACTATTTTCAGGTCTTATCTTCCAATCTGAAAGAAAAAAAAAAGATGCCAGTATTTTCTGGACAGAGCGAAAGAAAACTTGTTGGAGATAATCAAATCCTTTGAGGGTTCTCAGATATATAACCTTATTACCCAGGGAGAGAATAGAAAGAGCTAAGGAGAACAAATTGAAAATGCAAACAGAATGCTCACTTCAATTCCACAGATGATCTCCAAGTCAAATAAAAAAGACAGTTAAAGGAATAGGTAAATTTAAAAGGTGAGTAGGGTGTGGTCTTACATACTTTTAATCTCAAAACCTGGAAGACTGAGGTACTACTACGACAATGGCGGACCTCACCTTATTGCAAATGACACCCTGCTTCAGTAGTCTAAGTGTCAGCCTGACCTCACTGCTACAATGTTGGCTTTAGTCAGAGGGCCCTGAAGACCTTTGTGCATGACAAACTCCATGTGAATGTGAGTAGCACTGGCCACATGAAATCCCAGGTAAGACTACCCTGACCACAACCATCACAAAACTTCTAGTTCAGCAATGTGGGGCTAAGTTCAAGAAGTATAAGGATACAGACAATTCTCAGAGGAGAGAATTTGGGGTATCACTATCAGTGCAGCCCAGTTGGAGTACAGCAACCTGCCTGCCACTATGCCCACAGACTTCCCCAAGAATGGTGGATCACTTAAAGCATATGATCACAGCACTCCCCCTCTGAGTGACTGCACTCTGGTGGTGGCACCATACCCCAAACGCAAGAGCGCAATGCCTAAACAGATTGGGGCCAAGCATGCTGTGGTGTATGTGAACAAGGTAGACACTATGCAGGCCTCAGAGATAGTGGGGGTCAGCACAGCTGGAAATCCAGGAGCTGCTCTCCTAGTTTGGCTTTGAAGGAGAGGAGACTCCAGTCATTACAGGCTCTGCACTCTCTGTGCTCTTAAGCAATGTGATTTTTAGCTAGGTGTGAAATTGCTGCAAAAGCTGCTGGATGCTGTGGACACTTACATCCTGGTGCTCACCTGAGACCTGGAGAAGCCCTTTCTGCTACCTGTAGAGTCAGTTTACTCTATTCTTGGCTGGGACACAGTGATGACTGGGACATTAGAGCATGGCATTTTGAAGATGGGAGATGTGTATGAGTAGCTGGGATATAACAAGGGCATTTACACTGTGGTGATAGGCACTGAGACATTCTGTAAGAGCTTGGAGAGGGCTGAGGCAGAGGATAACCTGTGTGCTCTGGTCCAAGGTAGAGGCAGAAAAATTTGAGCATGATTTGGTCATAGTTAAGCCAGGCCCAGCCCAAAGTCACCAAAGGGTGGAGGCCTATGCTTACATCCTCGGCAAGGAGGAGGGTAGCAACCACAAACCCTCTGTGTCTCATTTTATGCCTATCATGTTCTTTCTGACTTAGGGAATGGCCTATTGTGTTATCTTGTCTCTGGGGAAGGAACGTGTCATGCCAGAAGAAGACCTGAAGCTCAGTCTATGCTTGTGGCAGCCCACACTGTTAGAGAAAGGCGAGCATTTCAACTTGCAGGATAACAAAGCTACTGGCACTGTCCCCATCACTGAAACACTTGCCATGACAAAGGAGAACAGAATCTGAGATGGAGATGATCAGGTTCTTGAGCTTAGGGCTACCCTGGGCAGTGTTCCTTCCTGTGGACACAAGCTGGGTACAGTAGACACATCTGCTCATGAGAAGTGGCCTGCTAGGTGAAAGTAGCTAACTGTTCCATGAATTAAAAAAAAAAGTATCTACTGAGGGTACAAAGAAAATGACTGACTCTGAAAGATGCAGTATGAATTGAAATTCCTTGTTAATGAGCAACAGAGCAAAATTTTAAGGATGCTGAGATAAACTCCAGACAAAGAGGAGAGACTTAACTAAGACTTATGATGTTAGCCTGGAAACCAGAAGTAAGAATTCATTTTTGCTAAAAATTTAGAAGGACATAATAATAATAATAATTTTAAACAAATTCAAATCTACCATTTTGGAATTTGGAAGTAAGAAATGGAGGACTATATGGTGTAGGAGTGGAAGATGCCAAAATCAGCATTACACTAGGATGCTCATGTGTAAGATACAAAATTCCAGCTTAAGTGGAAAGAAAATAGTTGAAGCCACAGGAATATTTATGAAAACAGGACAGAGGTGAGGAAAACCCTCAAGGGTGACAGAGTAAAAGAAAATACTTCTCCAGTTCCACTGGTAACAGGGCGATAGGAAGAGACACTGTACTGGAAGTACAGTCACAACCACTGCAAGCATGAACAGAATGCCGACCCCATGCTGCCCACTATCTCCTGTGGGCACCAGTGTAGGTAGCTTAACAGTAGCAGAACTTAGCAAAAACATGGTCCCTACGGCACAGCTTTAACAATGTGTTTCAGACATGTTTTCACCAAGAGGAATGATACCCAGGGAAATATGTTTGTATAGCAAATAATCATAAAGAGTATCTTCTGAGGCTGATGAAATTGCTTAGTCAGTGAAAGTACCTGTTGCTGCTGGGCCTGATAATGAGTCCAATCCCCATGCCCCATACAGAATGAGACTATTGCAAGTTGTCCTCTGGCCTCCACATAAACCTGCACTCCTGGGCAACACACAAATAAAATAAAATCAATAAAGAATATCTTCTGGATATACTATAGGCACTGTGTGGCACATGAAGGCCATAGAGCCTTGTGCTGTCAAGAATGAGAAAAGTAAGCTGGGCGGTGGTGGTGCAAAGCCTTTAATCCTAGCACTTGGAAGGCAGAGGCAGATGGATCTCTGGGAGAGTGAGGCCAGCCTGGATCACAGAGCAAGTGCCAGGACAGGCTCCAAAACTATACAGAGAAACTGTGTCTCAAAAAAAAAAAAAAAAGGAGAGAGAAAAGTGTTTGATAACCAATCACAAGTAGGAAACACATGAAGGCAAAGTGATATCAACTACAACCAATACCCACACAATGTCATATTCTCTATTCAATAATCAAGAGAATTGTCTAGGAAAAGAATGAAGGATTAGAGAAAATTTTAGAAGTAAATGCTGATTAATACCACATGTCTCACAAAAGCAATCTATACTTTACTGCACACAAAAATCTATAGGCATTGGATAACATATCCTATACAGTATTTGGAGAAGTAATTAAGGGTTTTGATATAAAGGCTGCAAAAAAAAAAAAAAAAAAAAAAAACAAGCAGACCTGTGAGAAAAACCGCACATCAGGATTAGAGGTCTTCAAGATATCCTCAAGAAGGAGACAATTGGGGGCTAGAGAAGTAGCTCAGTTAAGAGCATTTACTATTCTTACAGTGGAGCTGGGTTTAGTTCCAGCACCTACAAAGTGGCTCACAACTGCCTGAAACTCCAGTTCCAAGAGATCTGACATCCTCTTCTAGAAGGCCTGCCTATGGCAAAGAAACATACATGTAGGCAAAACAGTCGCATGCACGTGCACACACACACACCAAAATAAATAATATTTCTAAAAAGTACAGCACAAAGTATTACTAATAGGTAATATGAAGCAGATTAATAAATTTCAGAGATGAAAGTCAAGGTTGAGACAATAATATATTTAGACACAAATTAAAAATAAAGGAAAATTAATGAGCATAAACAAATCTGCCAAGAACTCTGAGATAAGTTTCATAGTAAAATCTAAGACTCTGGAGAAGGAATTGAGATAATATCTAAAGGCATAATTTAATGAAATTATAGCATAAAATTACCCAGGCCTACGGGGGTTGGGTGGGGAGTAGGAAGAACATCCATACACAACAAGCATATAAAACCACAAATAGACATGAACACTTCAGATAGTCACGATGTTAAAATTACACACACACATTCACACACACACACAAAAAAAAACCCAAAAACCAAAAAACACAATATTAGAAACTGTATGTATGTGGGGAAAATACCAACACACATATATCAGAGAAAAACCCAAAAAGTCAAAAAAGCAAGTCTTGATATTTCAAACCACGAAGATTGTTACTCTGGGGCTAGAGAAGTGAGTCAGTAGTTTTAAAAAACTTGCTCTTGCAAAGGATCCAGTTTCAGTTCCTAACAGCCATGGCTCACAACCATCAGTAACTCCAGTTTCAAGGTTCTGACACCCTCTTCTGAGGTCTACAGAAGCTCTACTGTGGGCACCAGGCACACAAGTGATACACATACATACAAGCAGACAAAATATCCATACACATAAAATAAATCTAAAAAAATAAGACGGTTGAGGCTGGAGATAGCTCAGTGTTTACAAACACTGGCTGCTCTTCCAGAGTGCGGGTTTGATCCCTAGAACCTATATGGAAGCTCACAACTATCTTTAACTCCACTCCCAAGGATCCAACACTTTCATCTGAACTCCAGGAGCAATGCATGAATGTGGTGACAGATAAGCATGCAGGTAAAGGACCCATACACATAAAATAACAAAATTAAAAATAAAAAAAAAATGTTATCCTCAGAAGATAAGCATGTGGTAGATTGAATGTAATTGGCCTCATGAGCTCAAAGAGAGTGGCACCTTTAAGAGGTGTGGCTTTGTTGAGGTATGTGTGGCCTTGCTGGAGGAAGTGTGTCACTGTGGGGGTAGGCTTTGAGGTCTCTTATGCTCAAACTACTCCTAGTTCAGTTCACTTCCTGTTGCCTGCAGATCAAGATACAGGACTGACTCTCAGCCCCTTCTCCAGCACCATGTCTGGCTGCACACTGCCATGTCCTGTCATGATAATGGACTACACCTCTGAAACTATAAACCAGCCCAATGAAAATGCTTTTCTTTGTAAAGTTGCCGCAGTCATGGTGTCTCTACACAGCAATAGACACCCTAAGACAAAGCATAACCTAAGGCAATTAGGATATTGCAGGACACACTTAAAGGGATACAATAAGCAAGAAATGGAAAACAGCACAAGAAGAGTACATGAGAGAATACATTTATTTCATGACAGGAATAGACACACAAAAGGGAGCCAGAAACAAATCCAGCATGCCTCACACAGTAAACCAGAAGCCTTTTAATATCTGCAGGGAACAAAGAAAAGAACTACAGCAATAACCCAGTCAACCAGAACAACCAACAAAACCATAGGGCATTGCAAACTCTTCAATAAAAACTTCAAATGCAAAAGGCCTCAACTCACCAATGTAAAAACACAACTGACAGGATTACAAAAAAGATTCAACTATTTGTTGTCTGTTAGAAACACACTTTCCTTTCAAAGATACTTACAGCCAAAGTATGGAAATCAACATACCAGGCAAGTGCAAACTTTTAGCTACTCTGTAGATCAAACTCAGAGATCAACCTGCCTCTGCCTCCCAGTGCTGGGATGAAAAGAATGCACCACAACCACCACCATCACCACCATCACCACTGGCTAAGCAAAGGCAAACTTACATTAGGCTAGCATAGCTATTTTGATATTGGACAAAGTAGACCCCAAACTGAAACTAGTCATAATAGATAAAGAAAGATACTACATACTAACAAAGGGGACAATTTATTAAGGAGATATAACAAATGTTTGGGTTCCCAATTTAATGTAACAAATACTGAAAGGCATGAAAGGCCAGACAGGCCTTCATATAGAAATACTGAAACACTAATAATCCACACTCACCTTTATATATGTTCTCCAAATCAAAAATCACCAAAGAAACTTCACACCATGCATCAGTTAGAGTTAGATATCTGCACAACATTCTACCCATCAGATACAGAATACACATTCTTCTCAGCAGCCCTTGAAAACATCTTAAAAGCCACAAAAGAGCCTTAATAAACACAAAAGGATCAAAATTAATTCAATGTATCTCATCAGGTCATAATGGAATAAATGTGGAAACTATCAACAAGCAAAGACACAGAAACAACATAAATTTTTGGAGACTAAAAGAGATTCTTGTGAATGAACAGTGGGGTCATTAAAGAAATCAGGGAGGAAATAAAAAAGTTCCTAGAATCGAAAGAAAATAATAGCACAATTTACCAGAACCTCTTCAATAGAGCTAAAGCAATTCTAAGTTTATAGCTGTAAGTACATACATTAACCACTGCCCCTAAAAAAAAAGTCCCCCAAGTAGGTATCACACTTGCATACCACATGCTGATATTCACACCCAAACAAAATTAAAAAGGAAAAAAAAAGACAAATAGCAAATAAATAATCTAATGATATAACTCAGTGTTAGTTACACACACACACACACACACACACACACACACATTAATTTTAAAAATTATGTGTGTGGGCATATGTTTATGGGTGCATATGCCCAAAGAGGCCAGAGGTAACAGATTCCTTAGATCTTGAGTTAGGATGGTTGTGAGCTATCTTACAAAGCTACTAGGAATTGAACTTGGGTAGTTCAGAAGAGCACCAAGCTCTCTAAACCCTAAGCCATTTCTCCTCCCAACTTCAAAGTTCTAGAAAAAAATAATAACATTAATTAAAATTAAAAAAAAAAACCAAAGAAACCAAAAGGCAACAAGCTCTGTCTTTTTTTTTTTTTGTCAACTTGATATAAACTAGAATAATCTGGGAAATGGAACTAAAGCTGATCAGACTGGCCGGTAGGCAAGTCTGTGGGGCTTTTTCTTAATTAATATTAACTGGGAGGGCCAAGCCCACTGTGGGTGGTGCCACCCCTGGGCGGGTGGTCCTGAGTTGCAGTAAGAAGCAAGATGAGTGAGCTAGCTATGGGGAGCAAGTAAGCAAGCAGTGTTCCTCCATGGTTTCTACTGTAGCTCCTGCCTCCAGGTTCCTATACTGTTTTGAGTTCCGGCCTTGGCTTCTCAATAATGGACTATGAACAGGAAGTTTAAGCCAAAACAACTTTCCTTCCCAAGTTGTTTTTGGTCATGATATTTATCACAGCAATAGAAAGCAAAGTAGGACAGAAGCCAAACCCAAAAGCACATGACTAGAAATAATGATTAGGGTTGAAATTAATGAAAGAGGGACTTGAAAGGACAAAGCATAAAGGCAAAGAGTTAGTTCCCTGAAGAGACAAATAGATTGACAAATTTCAAGCCAAACCAACAAAAGGAACAGAAGATGCACCTTTGCAAAATTATAGATTACAAAGAAACTGTTTACAAAAGACACCAATGAAATCCACAGGATTACTAAGGAATACATTGAAAATATATTCAAAAAGCTAGGAAATTTTGCAGAAAGTATAAATTCCTAAATACACGTGAGTTAGCAAAATTAAATCAAGATAGAAGCAATGTTTGCAGACCCACAACAGTAATGATATTGAAACAGTAATTAAAAGTCTCTCCAAAAAGAGAAGTCTAGGACCAAATGAATTTATTGATGAATTCTACCAAACTTTGAAGAAGAGCTAATACTATACTTTTCACAAAGCAGAAAAGGAGGGCAATAACACCAAACTCACTTTACAAAGCTAGTATTACTCTGATATCAAAACCATATAAGGACAAAACAACAAAGTATAGACCAATTTCCCTGATAAATATAGGTACAAAAACTTGCAACAAAATACTTGCTGGCAAATTCAAGAACACTTTAAGATCATACATAGCAACCACATTGCTTTTTACCCCAGGGTTGCAAAGCTAATTCAATATGTACACATCTGTTAATAAAATAAGATGTAAATAGACTAAGGACAAAAATCACATGGTCATCTCAATATATGCAGAAAAGGCATTTGAGAAAGTTCAACAGCCCTTTACCAGGACAGTCCTGAAGAAACTAAGAATATAAGGAACATAATGGGGCTGCAAATGTCAATTTCTTTTTTTGTTTTTTTGAGACAGAGTTTGTCTGTGTAGCCTTGACTGTCCTAGAACTTGCTCTGTAGACCAGGCTGCCCTCGAACTCAGAGATTCACCTGACTCTGCTTTCCAAGTGCTGGGATTAAAGGCGTGGTCCTGACTATGATTTCATTTTTTCTATGACTGAATACAATTCCGTTGTGTAGATATATCACATTTTCTTCATCCATTCCTGTGTTCAGGGGCACGCTGTACTATTGTGAATAGTACAGCAATAAACAGAGTGACTAGATTATTCTGGAGGCAGAACCTGGAAGAAATTCCTTGTGCAGTTTGGAAACTGATGACTTAGAAGAAAAGTATTCAGAATCTCAAGGACAGAATGATAAAGTGACAGAATATAAAACTATGCTTGAGAGTAAGAATTGAGTAAGTGCTTTAAAAAAGAAAAGCCTGCAGATGTGGAACTCACTTTTATTTTAGTTTCATTAGGAACAAAGAAAAGAGACTGAATGAGAGCCAGCACTGAGTAAAAGCATCTGGAAATAGCGTGTGTTTCGGTTTGATGCTAACAGAGATGGAACCCTAAAACAGAAAGTGAGGAAACAATCCTGGATCAAAAGTAAATGGGGAAAGAGTACAGAGTACAGATTGAGACGCCTTCTTTGGAACAATCAGAACGGATGCTTCCTCTAAAGAGAATGTAAAACAGAATCTCTCCATGGGTGATGCTCTGAGTGCACATCTACACAGAGTCACTTCTCACCAGGCTGGCAGCTGCGGAGAGCAGTCCTCTGTTGTCACACACTACTTACCTTCCATGGAACCAACAGGAACGCATGACTCCTCAATCCACAGCTCTGTCCCTTGTTCTAGCTGGGAAATCATATCAGGTTTGGAAACCTGGAGTCCTGCTCAGAGGGGGGAAAAAAAGGAATCTGTCTGCAATAAGGAAAAAGCACATCAGAATGCAATCTCAGCACTCTGTAAGATATTCCACATGGGAAAAATCTGGTGGGATGAACAGCCTACAACTGTCATGAACAATGGGGCAACTGAGAAGCTGATCTGAAGAGAGGAGAATGATTAGTTTGCTGCTCCACTTAAGAATGAGGAGAAACTTCCAAAATTTAGAATTGTTGGTTCCTAAACTTAGATGTCAGTCACATCTAAGCACCTAAAATGCTTCCCACATCCCGTCTAACTTTGGGGTCACCCCCAACTGCAGAGACCAGGTGTGTTCCCTCCTCCAAATAACCCATCAAAACTTGGGGCTACCCTACCCACAGAGACAAAGTATATGTTTGCCCATCGTTTCCATTACCTACAGAGACCAGGTACATACCCTCTCCCCACATCCTGATCTTTACTTGGGGGTATTACCCTCACCTATAGAGACGAGGTGTGTATAATTTTCCAATGTCACATCTCTGAACAAATCTCTCTGTGTAGGATCCAGATGTTTCCATTCTTCCTGGGTGAAGTTCACAACAATGTCCTTAAAGGTCACTGATTCCTAGAACATCAAATGTTCTACTGCTTAGACTTAGGAAATAAGAAAAATTAATAATAGCCATAAAAGCAAAGCAGGTGATAAAAGTGAAACTAGTAGGTCACTAGGATGTTCAATTTTGGAAAAATTTAAAATAGTACTGTTGTGTGATATTTGCACACTGCATAAAAATGTACTGCTATAATTGGTGTAATAAAAAGCTGAATGGCCAATAGCTAGGCAGGAGGCATAGGTGGGACTTCCAGGCAGAGAACTCTGGGAAGAAGGCAGAGTGGCAGCCAGACATGGAAGAAGCAGCACGGGCAGTACAGGGAGCTGAGGTAACAAGCCACATAACAGAATACAGATTAAAATAAGTGGGTTAATTTAAGTTATAAGAGCTAGTGGGATGAGCTTAAGCTAAGGCTGAGCTTTCATAATTAATAATAAATCTCTATGTCATTGTGAGCTGGCAGTCCAAAAAAAAAAAAAAATCTATATAGTACCTTGCCCAAAGGATTGGTGTCAAGAATAAAATAAATGCGCCCATGTGGAGGGTGATAATGTAGCTCACTGGCAAAGCATGGACATGGCCCTAGGTTCACTCCTCAGCACCAAAACCAAAACCTAAAGTTCAAAACCAAAACCTTTTTTTCCCTGTGAAGTACCTAATTTATCTAAGTAGGCGCTCAGGTATTACCGGCCAATGCTGTCCTTGTTCTTCCTCCACACCACTGAGTACTAAGACATTGCAAATATTAATATTATAGCTGCTATCATCAATAACATTATTACTATCTATAATGTGCAGGAATATCCAACAACTTTATTACAGAATGGGATGGATGAGGAGATTTGCCCTATTGCATTTTGTGTGTGTGTGTGTGTGTGTGTGTGTGTGTGTGTGTGTGTGTGTGTGTGCGCGTCTGAGTTTTGAGACAGGGTTTCTCTGTGTGACAACCCTAGCTGGCCCTGGCTGGCCTAAAACCCAGAGATTAGCCTGTTACTGCCTCCCCAGTGCTGGGACTAAACGCATGTGCTACCGCACCCAGCTGCCCTATTACATTCAAAGGACACCAAAGTATAAAGTAACTAAAACAGTGCCATGTTATAGAATAAAATTCAGTAAGAAGAGAACAGCTCAGAATAGGCCCCTGTGTTTAAGCATTTCTCAAATTAATTAAAATACAATCGATTAATCACTAAATCATACCATTGCAATTAACTTGGCCAAAAAAAATTAAAGTAAGATCTTTAAATCTTTACAACATACATAAATATTCCTGTGGGCTTAAAGATTATGTTATTGGGTGGTTGGTTTGAGACATGGTCCTGCTATACTATCCTGGCTGGCCACTGCCTCCCAAGTGCTAGGAAATTTAAGGCCTGTGCCACTATTACGAGCTTTATTTTGGATTTTTGGCCTTTATGGCTTTGAGCAAACTAAGCTTTTGTAATTATAGTAACAATAGGAAACTAACATATAAATTGGACACTTTAGAACAAATTTACCTTCCTCTGTAGTACTCTCTGATCATTCATATGATGGCTAATGTTCTGAGCAAAAGAAATGTCAAAACAAATCTTAGTAAATTTGAAAAGATTCAAGTCACACAAAGTGTGTTTTCTGATCATGGATCTGTTCATTCACTACTTAGAACATGTTGACGGTTTTATGAATTTCTAGGTATGTTAAAACTTATCCAATTACAGTTGGCCTCTACATCTGTGGATGCAAGCAACTGTGGATTTAAAATGTTCCAAGAATGTGCACAGATATAGTTCTTGTCACTATTCCCTAAACAATACAGCAGAACAACTACATAAGTTTATACTGTCTTTACAGTTTATTAGCTAAGTATCTAGGATGACTAAAGTACACAGCAGGCTGTGGACAGGTTATATTCAAATATTGTGCCAACTAAGTGAGAGACTTGAGGAGCTACATGTTTTGGAATCTGTTAGGTGTCCTAGAACCAATTCCTCCAGGATACGGAAGAATGACAGTATACTTTAAATACATGCAGTTTATTGTCACAGTATCCCTACCAAAAAAAAAAAAAAGTGATGCCAGAAGTACTGAAGTTGAAATTGGGAGAAACTGGGGTGGGCAGGCTGAGTAAGAATAGGGAACTTGATGAAGTGGGGTTTGAGGTTGATTAAAGCCTGTGATTTATTTCTCTCTCTCCCTCTTCCTTCCTTTTTTTTTTTTTTTTTTTGTTTGTTTTTTCGAGACAGGGTTTCTCTGTGGCTTTGAAGCCTGTCCTGGAACTAGCTCTTGTAGACCAGGCTGGTCTCGAACTCAGAGATCCGCCTGCCTCTGCCTCCCGAGTGCTGGAATTAAAGGCGTGCGCCACCACCGCCAGGCCAGACTGACTGACTTTCTTTCTTTCTTTCTTTCTTTCTTTCTTTCTTTCTTTCTTTCTTTCTTTCTTTCTTTCTTTCTCTAAGTTCTCAAGAAAATACATTTCCCAACAACTTTATGAGGTCATATTTCCTACACTGAAAACTATTATGAATCACAAATGACCCAGAGAATAAAGCCTTCACACTTCTAATTAGATATTCAAGATGTTTCATATTCTGATTGAATTCAATTATTTAATTTTTCAAAAGAAGTCATCTCCTCCAAGTCTTTCTCAATCTATGACTGTTAGCAGTACGTTCCTAAACACCTCTGCTTACAGCCTTCTCCATACCTAGACTCGATTTCTCACTCCAATATTCACATGTCACTTGTCCTTCAGAGAGTACAATTCCACATCGTCCATCCACCTCTCTGTCCCTTACAAACCGCACACACCTCTCCATTCCCTCATATCCGCAGCCCTCATTCACCTTCCATAAATTCACCTGTTTTGATTTTTATTGGTCATTTTACTCTAGTCAAGTAAAGAATTAAATGTGCTTCTCCCCCGACACCCGTAGTGTTTGTTACAAGATACTAAGTAAGAGGTAAATGGTGACCACATCCTTGAAACTGGAGAGGCAGAGAAGGATCCAGGTGAGATCACAGGGCAGATGAGCCCAGAAAGACTCGACAATAATGATTTGGGGGTAAACACACCTCACAATAAAAGACGCATTATTCTAAGACGTGACATGGCACTTAAGAAAATCTCAACTTACCTGATGTCCCTCAAGACCACTGGTGGATTCTGCAAAGCACAGGCCTAGGGAGAAAGAGGCCATGGTGAATATGACTAGTCTGTTGCTGCAAGCAATCCAGAAAAAACTCACCTTTCTTCCTGGAAATAACAACCATGTCTCTCCTTCCTCTATGTTTGAATCCCCCAACACCCCCAAAAGAGTAAACTGAGGCCTCTGTACTGTCCTGAGTAGGCTCAGGAGGAAAAACACACTGCCTTAAGAGTCAGCTTTCTCTCTTGATATTTAACTACTCACATGGTTCATACAGCTAAATCTGAGGTCCTCCTTAAGTAAGGCAAGACATTCCTGCTCTCTTTTCTCTGCTACACATAAAATGTCAGTAAACAGCAGGAAATTAAGGTACATGCCTTTAATCCCAGCACTAAGGAAGCAAAAACTTGTGGATCTCTATGAGTTTAGCGAAACACACAATGTACACAGTTGTGCAATCACACATACCTAATGAAAGAAGAGACATGCAGGCAAGTACTTATACACATAAAAATAAATCTTAAAAAATTATCAAATAGTAACATATTATACTCTCAGGTATTTTTAAAGGAGCATTTAAAGAACTACATTTTTAGGCACCACAATGTAAGAAATATGTTAACTAGGAAAAGACTTAGAAGTCTAGAGATCTTGCATGGACCTATGTAAAGAAATGAGGCTAGGTTTCTTGAAGAAGAACTTGGGAGGCGTTCTACCAGCTGAATTCGCAGGTAAGGACAGCACTGTGAAAGAACGGGCAGTCTCTAGTGCTTTTAAGATCACAAGAACAGGCATTTTTGGTAAAAGAAACTAAAAACCAAACATGTTGTTTGCACCCAAAATGGCAAGTTTAGGGCCACAGTTGCACCGGCACAAGCTTGAAAAATTGCTATCAGCAAGGTATTTCAAAATTTATCTTTGCATTGAAGAAATAAAACACTTTTTTTTCTGACTACAATTCACTATTCTAAAATGTAATAAAGAAAAATATCAAGAGGAGCAGATTATTTTGAACTGTTGTTCCTTTCCAAATTCTTATGTCCGGGACAGTATTAATTCTTCCAAGGCTCTTTCGATGATATAATCGGTTTCTTTACCCCTAACCACATTGCTTCCTCCTCCCACCTCTCAGTTCGGCCCCCTCCAGCCGGCTCTGCCGTCATAGTCCCCATTACCTGCCATCTCAGGAGCTCTACGTGTTCCGCTAGAAGTTGGACACGTGGATACCCAGGCAACTTCAGTCTGGGGCTTGAATGTCCCACTCCCCTCCCAGGGTGGGTGCCTTATGCCCTCCGTGGTTGGCCTACAAGGCACAGGATGCAGTCAGTCTGCAGCAAGCATCTAACAGTCGCACCTCAGACCCATACAGGGTAGCCAGGAGGTCCTTCCTGTCCAAGAGCAGAGAGCACAGGGGAGGGCTGAATTACTACAGAGAAACACACAGTAGAACAGGAAGGAGCAGCTCTGCCTGGAAGCACTCTACTTGGACTCTGGCTAGGTTCCTTCCTCCGGGTCCGCGACCTCCTACTTCCCAGGCGGCAATCAGACACCTGTTGAAGGGCACGCCAAGAAGGCGGGCTGCCCCGCACTTCAACCCGCTCGGCCCAGAACAAAGGAACAAAGCCTTGGGGAACGGGCGGGCCCCGGCATCGCCGAGGGGAGGCGCGCCCCCTTTCCTGACTTCCCGGCTTCCCCCTGCGCAGGCCTCATTACGCCATTACGTCACACGCCTAGGGCACTGGCGGTTGCCATGGTGATACCAGGACTCCAGTCTAGTGACGCATTCCTTAGGCTCCTGGATCCAGAAGCATGGGGTGGTCACTTTGGACTCAAGCTGTGAGCCTACGCGGTAGAATCGGCCAAATACCACGCCCACAGCTTAGCGGTCACTTCCGGTCTGGCAGACCCTTCCCCTTCTTTCCCCCCCCCCTCCCTCCAGGACGGACGCGCGCCGGGCAGCACAGAGGACCACAATTCCCAGAATGCAACGCGCGGTGTTTCTCAATTACTTTTCCCAGGCTTCCACTAACATTGCAGCCTCACCTGGTGGGTCGGGAGGTTGCGCCTAGCTAATATTTGTGTCTGATTGCTTGGACTGTGAGCAGAGGTAGTCATACTGGTCTTTAAAACAATGACTGATACACACACCTGCAAGGTTTTGGGTCCGGGATGTTGGCGCACGGTATCACGCTCCTCAGGAAGGCCTCGAATTTGTTAAGTAGATAGGGTCCGCCTTCACCTCCCAAGGATCAGGACCTCCCACCCTGAAAATTTCAAAACGCAAGCACACATTTCACCATTCAACCCTACTTTTATTACCCGGCCTGCATTCTTCTTTTTAGGATTTTTGTCGTTTTGAAAAATATCTGTCGTTACCCACTGAATTGTTTTCATGTCTTCGAAAAATGACCCACTTTTTTTTTTAATGCTAAAGAAAACAGAAGGAGATGGTGGTACAGTATTTTAATGCTCTCTGCATGTTTCTTTGCCTAGCACCTAAAGCGAATATGCTGGTGTGCCCTTGACGTACACAAAAAACTCCAACAAATAGATTTTTTTTTTTTACGTCAAAGGTGTGGCACATGCAACTAAAGGCCTCTTCCCAATTATTTGACAGAAGGGCTAAACTGTCTCCCCTCCTTGACTGACAGCACCGGACCTAGAAGTGGTATGCTACCCATGAGGAAGTTAAGGAAAGGGAAGAATATTTAGAGAAACGGTTGAAACAAGACATTAGATAAAAAGGAAATGCAAACATAGCAAGCATTGGGGTTTTTGGGTTTTTTTTAAGACTTGTTATGTGTCTATGTTTGTGCACGTTTGTGAAGGGGGAATACTTCAGTGTTCAGAAAATGATGTGGGAGCCCCTGGACCTGGAGTTACAGGAGATTGTGACTCACTGGACCATGGCTACTAGAAACCCCTGAACCGTCTCTCCAGCCCCCAACATGTTTTAAATGTGGCAACTATTGGAGGCATATTGAAGAAAACTGAACTGCTGGAGAGGAACAGTACAGGAAACTTTTTGGAAGTGCCTCTATGATTTCAAAGAAAAATGAAATTGAGTAAAAAAAAGGAACAGACACAGAAGACAGAAAGCCAACGCGTGCATAATAGTCATGAAGGAGGGATCAGATAAAAACCAGCTGCCAACACATCCTGTGTGCCAGGCAAAGTAACAAGTGTCTTGCATCTAGTAAGTCAATTCTTAAAGCAATTAAGTGGAGATACTGTGGGAGTTTATTTGAGACACACAATTTAATAAGGGCACAGGTTACAATACCGGACAGAGCTCCTCTGAAGACGCAGGCAGGCCAGGCAGGTCGGCGATCCGCGCAGAGAGAGAGCTTTCCACGTGGGTTGCCATATTTATACCCCTCCTGGG
>JAQHUG010000539.1:211456-217789 GCA_028555095.1 Dicrostonyx torquatus | reverse complement strand
GGACCACACCCCTTCAGAGATACTTTTCCCTAATTGTTCCTATTGTACACAGTGGACATTAAGTAAGAGCTTGAGTAATTTGCTTTAGGTCGCATAGACAGCAAACAGGACTGCTGGGTTGCTACAGATAGTTGGTAGACAAGGGAAGGAATTAGTTTACCTAAGGCCTTTTCAGGAATAAGTAATTTATTTCTGAGGCTTTAAATATGGGAGAAACTTGGGTAACATGGAATTCTTGGGTAACAAATTTTCACTACATTTTTCTGTTTTCTTTGTTTCTCTGGTGTAACAAGAGATTTTTTTTTTAAAGAAGCCACTAGCAGCCTGTGGTTGTTGGACTTTTTCTCTCCTCCCCTTAAACTTTTTCAATAGCAACAATCTAGTTGTCTATGAAGTGTTCTTATATGAAGGTCAGGTTTTGTTCTGCTTGCACTAGGAACAGAACCTGGTGCCTCAAGCATGCCAGGGAGGCGCTCTACCAGTGAGTCACACACATAGCCACTGTTCTTTCTTAAATTCACAATGTACTTCAATTCTATAAGCGAGACTACTGTTATGGATTAAGAATGCTTGGGAGCAGACTTCTAATATTAGCTTCCTTGTTTGCTAGGAACACTACACAGGTTTCAGTTGTGGAAATGGGGTTCTGCTGAAATAAATACCTGGAAATACGAGAGTGACTTTGGAATTTGATAATGAATAGAAGCTCGAAGGATTCTTGACTTATATAATTTAAACTAAATTGTTTTGAAAAGATGGATGCAATATCCATTAAGTTCAAGTGATGGCGCAGATGGAAGTGGAGAGCATGAGAGAGAGCTGCAGCCACCTAAGAGATTACATACATTGTCACTAGTAGAATGATAGTCAAGGTGTCTATGTTTACAAGAATGAAAACTCCGTAGACTGGGAGATGGCATTTGAAAAAAGTGTATGTACCAATAATCAAAGATGATGTTTACAGAAGACGGAGATATGAAAAGTACTGTACAGCTTAGTTTTAGGAAAATGTGTATTGAAATAAGGGCACACCACAATACTCCTGACCAGAATGCTCAAGATCTAGGACACTGACAAGAAAGCGGAACGAAAGGAGCTCTTCTTCACTGACAGCTGCAATGCCAACTGATGCATCCAATCTAGAGGACAGTTTCTTATAACTATTCATTCTCTTAACTTCTATTCAATAATTCTTCTGCCCCTTCGTGTTTCCGCAAAGGAATAACAAACTGACATCCAAAGAGTATTTGTGTTTGTAGTAACAGTGCAAGAATGAGTAGACTGTTGGATATAGGTTAGTGGAATATCTTTCAGCAAATAACAGAAATAAGTTACCAAGCTACAAAATGAAGGTGGGGGAAAAAAGGCATTAAATGGATAATTCTGAGTAAAATTAGTCACTCTGGAAAAGGTTGCATACAGTATGATTCCACCTATAACAAAAAAACCCACAAAGATTAAGTGAAAATCACTGTCTGTTGGGGATTTGGGGGGTAGGTTGAGCAAGGGGGCTGGGTGTGTGCGTGTGAAACGTATAGTATTTTATGTTTATGATACATACTAATCACAAAGATTGTACAACATTGAGCAAGCCCTAATGTAAACTGTGATGTTAATAATAATTTACCATTACTGGCTTATCAATGACGACAGATGTGCCATAGGAAAACAAGATGTCAACAATAGGGAAACTGGGGGAAGAGAAGGAGAGATGGAGCATACTGAAATTATATTTGCCCTCCAATTTTTTTTCTATAAATCTAAAATTGTCCTCCTCTCCCAAAGGCTGTTAATGTAGAAATATATGAATGTTAAAGGTGCTTCCCGTAAGGTCAGGAACGGAGGACAGGCAATTAGAAGCTGAGGGTCTGGTGATCTTTTTGATTAAGTAGCAGTCATTTAGTTGACTGTGTTATACTGTTGGGTGGGAAAGAGAATTTAAATATTTAGTCGAGAATTCCAAGTGAGACAGTCGAAAGACCAACCCTCCCCCAGGGCACTGCTTAACTTTGTTTGAGACAGGGTTTCTTCTGTCCTGGAACTCACTCTGTGGACTCGGTTGGCCTTTGATGTTAGATATCCTCCAGTTTCTGCCTCCGAAGTGCTGAGATTAAAGGCGTGCACCCCCACCAACCGTCTGTCTATCATTCTTTAAAGCAATTGAGAGTGTTATTTTTGTATTGGGCTTGGGTTTTTGTTTTGTTTTGTTTGTTTTTGTTTTTGGTAAACACCCTAGTAAAGCTTTCTGTAAACTATTAAAATCGGATGTTTGATTAAGGGGTCAGAACAAGAGCAGTACTTGTGATAATGAAGTCTGATTACACTTTATTTTTTTAAACAAAATATGTATGTACACCATATAGCCAGGTTGACTCCAAACTGACAATAGTCTTGCTTCAATATCAGTGCGGGGTCACAGGAATGAGCCACCACACTTGGCCTGACACTACTTCTTTGTGAGGTCATTTGGGAGCTGCTGAGGGAATTGAAACCTCCAGTTGTCTGAAGACGCTGTTAGGACTTCTCTTGGCACGCTCTCCGTTCCCAGACTATGAAGAGATTCTAGCCTTTAGAATCTCCCGTACACGTTGGAGGATTCTCTTTCTTTAGTGACCTTTAGTTCCTTACAAATCTGTCAACTTGCTACTTTTTCTTTCAATCTTGTATCACATCAGGTACTAGAGTTTACCTTTATGGATTTCAAGAACGTACACATACTCACGTAGTCGTGGCCGAGTGGTTAAGGCGATGGACTAGAAATCCATTGGGGTCTCCCCGCGCAGGTTCGAATCCTGCCGACTACGGGCTATTTTAAATCCGGATTTAATTTCGGCCAGGCTTCCCCATTGACTCTACAGGGAGGATTTTACCGTCTGGCACTTCCACGAGTTTAGCGATGGGTTCCCGGTTTCCCAATACTCGGTCTCTTTTAGGCGGCACATTCACCGAGACTTTTTTTCCTCATCCGGGTTCTGTTCCCATTTTCAGTCTCACAACACACCTAGCTTGAAGCTTCAGGGACTCGCTGTGATTCCACAGGAACTAATGCACAACGAAGGCAGAGAATCAGAGACTTTCTCCTTTTCCTAGTTAAGGCTCTTAGCGCCAGCCATCCCATCACGCAGGCGCGGCTCCCATAGAGTGAGTAGCGAACAAAAGTATACTACGCGTGCGCCGAGTTGCGTGGTGCATGGTAAATACCTAAAATACAAAAGCACGCGTAGGACTTTGGAATCTCAGAAATTTTCTATACAGTCCCTGAGAAAGCGCTCTTATCTCTTCCTCGTTAGTATAGTGGTGAGTATCCCCGCCTGTCACGCGGGAGACCGGGGTTCGATTCCCCGACGGGGAGAGCACTGTCTTTTTTAAAAAATACGCCTCCTGTTGAAAACTGGAATTCTCAGTTAATTATATTACTTCTCTTTTTAATAGGATTTTTTCCAAACAGTAAACTGTAAAAATCACAAGGATTTTGCTACTACACATATACCACACATATAAAAGCACCAACTCTACCAAGAAGATAGACAAATACAGTAAACCAAGAAATCAGTATTGGACTAAGAAATTCCTGAGTTTATGTACTAACTAACAGAGCCCAATGTCCACATTTTTGATATTCCTGTCAAAAAATGTGTAACCTAATTAGAGGAAATATTAGACAAACTAAGAAACAATCTACAAAATAGCTGGGTCATACTCTTTTAACAGTGGCAATATTACAAAGCACACACATACACACACACAAAAACAAATAAACAAACAAACAAAACACTGAAATGTTTCACAACTGAAAGCCACACATGATCCAGACCTTTTTCTCTCGATATATTGATCATTTGGGGGACAACTGGTGAAATCTGAATAGTCTATTGATTATTATGTCATTGTTAATTCCTACTTGTGTTCCTTGTTCAGTGGCTATATGACAATGTTTTAAGGCAATGCATACACATAAAATGCATATTTCTTAAAGGGTAAGTATCTTCAAACTACCACAAATAGTTCAGAAAAATATATACATGCCTATCAGAACATGAGAGAGAAAAATTAGTAATATGCTAAGTATGCTAACGGGGAATGTTGTGAAGGATATTCAGGAGTTCTCCTCACTGAAACATTACTGTCTGAATTTTTACAAACGAGTTACAACAAACCTTTACTAATTTCTAAAATTTACTCCATGCTGCAGTATGCATGTGGAAGCTAGAGGATGGAACTTGCAAGGGTATGTTGTCCTCTGGGGATCGAACTCAGACTTTTAGGCTTGGGTGGCAGGTTCCCTTGCTCTTCAAGCTATCTTGCTAGCCCGTAAGAACTTTAAGCTCTGAGGTAAGAACTTTAAGCTCTGAGGGTGGTAGTGTACACCTTTAATGCCTTCAACCCTGGGCAGAGTTCCAAATCAGCCCAGTCCACATAGCACAAACTGCAAGGCAGCCAAGCCTACATTGTGAGAAAGAAAATAACTATACCATATGTAATAAGAAGCCGAGGTAGAGAGAACCTCCTGGGGGAAATGACTGATAAACGAGTGTCACAGTAGAGTCTTCAATAATGGTGTTGGCTAGCCTACATGTGGGGCAACGCTGACATCTGTAAATATTTGAGAAGAGCCCATATTAGAAGAACATTTTTGCCTAAGGGTCTGCACAGCACATAGATGGGCACGAACCATCCATTTCCACCTACAAGTGACACCCTTGCTGTTAGTGTTCTAGGTGTGACATACCTAGAGTTTCCCAATGCAGAAATAAGGTGATTCCGGTTGTGTTATTGTGTTCACAAGCATTCCCATGGACATAGTGGGATTTTTCCAAGAATGGAGGGGGACAAGGGCTGTCTGGCTAATTTCACAGCTAGAAGGTGTGGTGTGTCGTCGAACGCTGCTTCTTAAGGCATACCAGCCCCAAAACAGCAGCATTCTGCAACTTGCTAAGAAGTGTAAATTGCCGTTGGAACATTCTGTGTTTTCTTCTCTTCTCTATCTGCTGGGCACCCATCAGTCATAGGACCAAACTCTGCCCAAAGTTTTTCTACTTTCAATATACATCAAACCAATATTTCTCTCCATCAATAAGAGAGTAAAGAGCAAGAGACAGTCCTTATGTCCCAAACTGGTCAACTGAACTCACTCAAACTTGCCAGTCCCGAGGTGTTTATTATGACCTGTGCTGCTTTAGGAAGCTCACCAAAATCTTACGTGCTTGTCAAGACTGTAGGTCACACAAGTCAGACATGATGTGACTTAATGGCTACTGCATTCATACACAGTTAGCCTTAAATGTCATAATCAGATGCAACTACAAAGAGTGTCCTTGAGAGCAAAGGTTTCATTTCAAGAGTGCATAACTCTCGAGTTAGTGCTAGAAGCTCAGGGTCACACAAAACTTTGACTTAACCTGTGACTGCACTCAGGGTCACACAAAACTTTGACTTAACCTGTGACTGCACTCAGGGTTCTTCTGTCTCAAAGAGTGAAATCAGTAGACCACAGAAGGGGACGCTTAAAAGTGGTGTTTGTTACAGAAAGAAAACTGAAAAGACAAAGATTAAAGACCTATTGCAAGGATAGGCATGGTAGTGCATGCCTTTAATCCTAGAACCTGGGAGGTGGAGGCAGTTTGAGGTCAGTCAGAGCTACCTTATGAGAGCATCTCAAAAACAAATACAACAGAACAAATGACCCCTTGCAGAAAGAGAAGCTTTGGAAAGCAAGACAAGCCCCAAAGAAAGTGGGGGAGAAAAAAAGTTGAGCTAATTGTCTACTGACTTTTTATAGGATTTATGGCAGAAACTGGGCAAAGAATGAGGTCATTTCGATTAAGATTAGTTAATTCTCTGAGCATATCACAAGTTGAGGCAATGCAAGGCCCAAATGTCCTGTGCATGTCTCCAAGGCTCAAACAGGGAGGCAAGACATGTTCACCTGCTGTTCATTTAGGAGAGAAGTCACGTTTTATCTTTCACTTGTCAACTGTTAACCGTGATTGTCTGTTGGCTATTATTAGTACAGGCCAACACTGGCCTTGTAGGTGTTGTTTGGCTTAGCCCAGTGGTTCTCAACCTTCCTAATGTTTCACACTTTAATACAATTCTTCATGTTGTAGTGACCCCCACCATAAAATTATTTTCCTTGCTACTTCATTACTGTAGTGTTGCTCCTGTTACGAATCGCAATGTAAATATCTGTTTTCTGATGGCCTTAGCCTACTCCTATGAAAGAGTCATTCGATCTTCTCCCAAAGGGTCATGACCCACAGGTTGAGAACCACTGTCCTAGGCTTGGCAGGGTCTACTGACCGTTAGGCTATGCTCTGAGTTCTCATGATTACA
>JAQHUG010000539.1:201456-208956 GCA_028555095.1 Dicrostonyx torquatus | reverse complement strand
TCTAGGTTCTAGGTTTAAATAGTACAGGGTTTAGCAAGCGCTTTGCACGCTAAGAACAATCAGAGAGAACCAACAACATATAGAGTTGCATTAATGGCCCAGGTTCATTTTAGGCACCAAAACCTAAAGGCAACCGTGCAGCCTATTGACATGCAAGTGTGCTCGATGACCTGACCAAGTTCTCTAACACCTGAGGTCGCCAGCAAAGTGTTTGTAAGTGCACATAACACATCATGAACAGAAAGAATAGCTTTTGGAGTGGAAAACAACTACCATAAAGCCACAGCGAACAATGTATGGCTCCTGCCCAGGGAAATTCACAGATTAGGGGAAAATAAACACACCCCAAGTGGAACTACTCAAGCAGTCACTTGGTTAAAAACAAATGTGGCTCTGCTTTGCACTAGGAATTCCAATAAGTGAAATTCATAAACGAGTGTTTCAACTGGCCATCAGCGTGGAAATATATTAGTCACATCAAAAACAAACCCGGGTGAAATGCACATGGAATGATGAAAAGTAGGACAGTAATGCCACAAACTTAACTAGCCGCAATCCTCCTGCGTGCAGGATTACAGGCGTGCGCCACCACACCCTTCCTGAATATTAACTTTCCGTGTGTCTTAGCATGTCAAGAGGTTACTGAGCCTTCCTAGGACCTGGGACCTCCCCGCCTCCTAAGAAGTCGGCCACAAATCGAACTCGACGGAAATTAACTTTCACTCTTGTTACTTTGACAGTACAAAGATTCCCGAGTCCTCAAAGGCAACTGCGCAGCCGCAGGTTTGAGGATGACGCCATCCGTGCCCTGCTGGGTCCTCAGAGCTGTGGGGGAAGGCTGGGGACGTTGGAGATTGAGGACTCAGATCATCCTTACCGATGCCCAGAGCGACTTTGGCTTCCACGTTGCAGAAATAGACCCGAGCACAACTGAGTAAGAAGGTGTACTGCAGTGACAGATAGTAAAACCTAAAATGGAAGATTAGATTAGATTCTCTTTACTGTAGCAATCCGAATTCTGCAATGGAACTATACCTCATCATTTAGCAGTCCAGAACCCTTGTGTGTGGGGTTCCATGGTGTAATGGTTAGCACTCTGGACTCTGAATCCAGCGATCCGAGTTCAAATCTCGGTGGAACCTACTTTGTTTTTCCTTTGCAAAGCAGATTCTTTAAACCTTTCAAATAATCTAAACTCTAATCCTTATATATTCACAACCACCTTCTCCTACCTGCTGTCCCCCACTGCTTCTACCCATCTCCCCACCCCCGCGCACAAACACTTTAGATGGTCTCGTTAATTTTAATTAATTATTAGAAATAATCAGTTTTATTATATCATTTTTATACAGACGTTATTGTATTTTGTTCTTACTCATCCCTCTTCCTCATCTGTCCTGCCCTTTGCTTACCTCACCCACCCCAAACCCTGCTTCTTCCATGTCATGTATTCTGTTACAGATTTCTTTTTCTGAAGGTCTCCCTTTCTGCTTTGATGACATAACACACACACACACACACACACACACACACACGTATATATATAAACATGTGTGCACACTTAAAACTAGATTGTTTTATTGTTGCTCTGAGTCTGGTTTATTTCACTTAAAATATATGTAGTTTCATCCATTTCCCTATAATAGATATGATTTCATATTTATTTATTATAGAAATTAAACTTCACAGTGCTTTTGCACCACATTTTCTTTGTGCGTTCACCTGCTGATGAACACATTATCTGGCTCCATCGTAGGAGACACTCTGAGATGGCAGTCCTGGGGTGCCACGATTGGCTAGCTGGTTTCATTTTAGCAGATCAGCAAGGTAAGGAGTCCTGCACTAACCCCAAAGTCATCTAAAAAAAAGAGGTAGAAAACACTGGCTCTGAACATTCTAGCTTCTGGTTAAACCTTGAAAGGGACAAAAAACAAAAAACAAACAAACAAAAAAAAAAAACAGGTGGTGGTGATGGTGCTCACCTTTAATTTTTAATCCCAGTAATCCCAGTACTCAGAAGGCAGAGGGAGGCAGATTTCTGTGAACCCGAGGCTAGCCTGGTCTACAAGAGCTAGTTCCGGGACAGGCCCCAAAGTTACAGAGAAACTATGTCTCGAAAGACAACAAACAAACAAACAAACAAAAAATCTTGCAAGGAGATCTACGATTAATGACAGCTATTTTATTTAAACACAACGGTAATTTGTGTAGTTGTGACTGAGTAAAGTGACGGACTAGTAGTCCATTTGGGCCTCTGACTTTACAAAATCATACCTAACTAGATTCAAAACATTCAGAAGTTTGGGGAAATTCTGGCATTAATAAAAAAGAAAAAGAAATGTGACCTATTCTAAACAAAAACCTCATCCTAAGGCTCACCCTTTAAAAAAAAAAAAAATTTAACCTGTTTGTGGTGCTGGGATTGAGTCCTTCCCTGCAAGAAGCTCAGGGAATCACCCACCCTCTTACAGAGATCTAGAATACTACCTAACCTGTTTGAGATATAAGGAAATCCCAGATGGAAGTTCTACAAGTAAACACTTTTTGCTTCCATCTGACTGAAAAACTAAAAAATTCAAATTCTCAGAATGGCAAAAATAAATAAATCATTAGTATAACGTTTATTTTCTTTTGTATGTTAGGAATTTTTAAAATGTAGCGTTTTGAACATTTAATGGTGACATGAATCTCATTATTCATTATGTATTTATTTAAATATTTGTTTTCCTTTTGCATTAGAGTCTTTGTAAATTACTCTGACTTGGAACTTAAGGCAATACTCCAGCCTCAACCCTCTGAATGCTGGTGCTTGATTACAGTCCCGAGCTGCAAGCTCAGATGAAGCTTGGACGTGTAGTAAATTTGTCCAGTTGATGGGAATAGGCGCCTGGAAGACGGAGGGAAATGGGATCTTTAGAAGGAGGAGGTAGACCAGACAGACCTCTTCAGCTTTGGTGGTTAAGGACGCGACTGTTAAAAAATTTGGAAGGACTTGGCAGGTTTCTTTCTTCTTCTGGAGAGCCGACATCTGTCGGCAAAAATTCATGCTGGTAACGACCCCGAAGAACTCCAAACCCAGGGAAGTCGTTCTTGATCCAGTCTTTGAGCTCTTAATTTCCGTCCCAGGAGAATCCATTTGGCAATCTTGGTCAGATCTGGGTCACAAAGCCTAAGTGCGAAGGAGACAGTGAAAAGGAGAGCACTAAGTACAGAGAATAAATTAATCCTAACTTTGATGAAACTATATACAATCTTCGGAGCACATTCTCTCAAGAGCAGAGTGGCGCAGCGGAAGCGTGCTGGGCCCATAACCCAGAGGTCGATGGATCGAAACCATCCTCTGCTACAAGGTTGTTTTTCTTGAGGAAAGCCCCGCACTGTAGTCAAGGCTAGCCTTGACCTCAACACAACCCTGCCTCAGTCTCCTAGTTCTAATTTTTTAATAGAATAAGTGTAAGACAACACGCGGAGAGAAAGAACTTCTAGAAGACCGGGATCATACATGTCTCCATATGTGTACAGGGCATAGACCTGGTAATGAGATTCTGGCTTGCCTTTTAGAGGAAGAAGGGAATTCCGTAGGGAATTATAAGGGGAGGAAGAGGGAAGACAGAAAGCAGAAGGGGATCTGGAGGTCGTGTGCAGAGCAGATGCACAGAAGGGAGAAAACAAGACGCACAGAAGAGAGACGGAAGTGGGGATACAGGGACAACTGAATGGGAGTGTAGGAGGAGGGAGGAGGAGTGTAAGGGACACTCATGGTCCATATTAGGTTGAGGAAAACAGATTCTTCTGCACTGAAAACAAATCTGTGAAAGTGAACTCTAAATCCTGTTCCCAAGAGGGAACTCAAGACTTAAGAATGACTTCCCCATTTGAAATGACATTATGAAAATGTTGTCCAAATTCTCTAATGACCTTCAGTCTTGGTCAACAGCTCTAGTCTAGTGATCACTGTGTTTTGTAGTCTTGGAAACAGAACCTAAAGCATTGTGCTTGCTGAGCAAACGCTCTGCCACTGAACTGTATCTCCAGCCCTGGTTTTACTTTGTCTTGAGACAAAACTCACTAAGTTGCCTATGGTAAGCTTGAACTCACTCTGTAGTCCAGACAAGCCTTGAACTTGAAATCTTCCTTGTCAGTCTCTCAAATAGCTGGAATTATGAAGCTGTAACAACATTATAATATATATGTGGGTGTAATATATATGTATACTCACACACGTGGGAATCCACTACTTTTCTCCTGACTCTGAATGTCACAATTCTATGCAATACAAACCTCTGATTTTTTTTTTTTCTTTAAAGACAAGGTCTCTTGGGGTAGTGGTGGCCCACACCTTTAATCCCAGTGCTGGGAAGGCAGAGACAGGTAGATTTCTGTGAGTTAAGGCCAGTCTGGTCAATAGAGTGAGTTCCAGGACAGACAAGGCATAGAGAATCCCTGTCTTGGGAGAAAAAAAATAATAATAAGACAGTTAAAGCTGGCCTTAAGTTTGCTCTGCAGTGGAGGCTGACCTTAAACTTCTGATCCTATTTCCTGCCACTCTGTTGTCCCTCCCCATCTCCCACTGCCCACCCCCTTCCCTCAGTTAAAGTCACTGATTCTGGAAAATCTGGCGTGACTGTGACCCCTACCTGTGTAAGTCCTGAACTACTACACCCTGTCCAGTTGTTTCTAGTCAGACAGAAAGAAAGCAAATGCTCACCTTATTTCTCCTACAAAGGGCTCCATTATATGCCACCAAGAACATGAAATTTTGCATGCTGTCCGTGTCTAATCACAGCACTTGGGAAGCAGAGGGAGGAAGACTACAAGTCAATAAAGAAGGACCAGGAGTTCAAGATCATTGTTGCCAATTATCGAGTTTGAGGGCTACAAACAAACCTGTCTCACAAAACAAAGAAAAGATTTTTGAGAAGAAAAATAAATAACATGACAAAGAGAACACTGGGTAGCAAGAGGGTTTTAAGTTTTCTTTCATATTGCATAATATAACTAAAGAGATTAAAAAGAAAAAGTATAATTGAAAAAAAGCCGCTTAAGAAATAGCTTTGAGTTGCTAATAATTCATAAACACAATGTGGTGAATTAGGAGGTCACAAGTGCACCCATGCCTACACCCATGGTTTCTCAAACCAGTGCTGTGAGTTCACTTTCTCAAAAAAGGTTCCTGAATTGTTCCTCTCTTTTTTCTTTGTTTGGTTTTTCTAGACAGGGTTTCTCTGTGTAGCCCTGGCTGTCCTGAAACTATTTCTGTAGACCAATCTGGCCTCAAACTAGATAGAAATCTGCCTGCTTCTTCAGTGCTGGGGTTAAAGGGTAAACACTGAAATGAAATCGCTGTTTTCACTGTATCTAGGAAAACACCAGAACAGTTGTTTTCTTTTTATTATTGTTTTTATTGAGCTATATATTTCTCTCCACTCCCCTCCCTTCCTCTCTCCTTCCATCTTACCCTCTCCCATGGTCCCCATGCTTCCAATTTACTCAGGAGAGCTTGTCTTTTCCACTTCCCATGTAGATTAGATTCATGTATGTCTCTCTTTGGGTCCTCATTGTTGTCTAGGTTTTCTGGGATTGTGAATTGTAGGCTGGTTTTTCTTTGCTTTGTGTCTAAAAGCCAATTATGAGTGAGTACATGTGATATTTGTCTGTCTGGGTCTGGGTCACCTCACTCCAGAACAGTTGTTTTCTAGAAGTACTTTGACCTTGAAGAAATCATTGTATAGAACAGTGATTATTTTCTGTTATCTACAGAGTTGTTATGCTGAGGGAACTTTAGAGCCTTTGCTCAACTTTGGTCACAAGATGTTCTGGGCATACCTGAGGCATCTTGCACTATTGGGTACTGCAAACAGTACACAATGAGGACTAAAGTTTCCGGGATGTGATGTTTTCCTTCACAAAACACCTAGATTAGTATGAGGAACTTGTTTTACCCAAAAAACAATTTTTGTGTAACAAACTGTAAATGCGCTTCTGCGGGGCTTTTTGAGGGTCAGTTCATCAAAGCTGCTCCTCCCAGCTGCCACAGAGCCTTGGTTACATTCTGGGGCAACCCGCTTTCTTTGATCATTAATGCCAACAGGAAGGCATATAAATAGAAACAAAATTTCCTTGTTTTGTCACTCTCTGTGTATCATCACTTCTATGTAAGTGAAGCCTATATACATACATACATACATGCATGCATGCATATATACAAACATACACACATTGCATACATATGACAAGGTCTCAGGCAACCAAGGCTGGTCTCAAGCTTGCTCTGCACTGGAGGACCTTGAACTTCTGATCCTTCAGCCTCTACCTTTCAAGTGCTGGCCTTAAAGGTATACCCTCAAGACAGAAACAAATCTCTTAAAACAAAAAAGCAAATGAAACAAAACAAAAACAAGCTTCTGCCTTGCTAATTATACAGAAAATTTGTATTAATAGTTATGAAAGGTAATATTAATACTTAATGGTAATACATTTGATTCTGAATATAAATTAAAAATTTTAAACTGATTAGGTGTGGTGGACCACGCCTTTAACCTCAGCACTTGTGAGGCAGAGGCAAGTGTATCTTTGTCAGTTCAAAGCCAACCAGATCTACAAAATCAGTTTCAGGACAACCAACGCTGTTACACAGAGAAAGGGGGATGGGGTGGGGGGAGAGAAAGAAATATAAATGAATTTTTAAAAAAATGATGTTAATGCTAGTTCTTCCCAAACATTTTATTCAACCACACATAGTTGTATTGAAATGGATTTGTTAATTTAAATGTAAATAATTTAAAAATCTGAATACAAATGTCCTATCATTCAATAGACGAGATTAGAAAACATTCAGCCAAGCAGATGGATCTCTTAGTTGGAGGCCAGCCTGGTCTACAGAGTTCCAGAACAGCTGGGTCTACACTGAGAAGATGTATCTCAAAAAAGAAAAAAGAAAAAGAAGGAAAGAAAAAGAAAGAAAGAAAGAAGTCAATCAGCCCAAGATAAAAACAGAAACAACAAAACAATAACAAAAGTAGCTACTGCTAATAATACCAGCATTTGGAACACAGAAATGAAAGATCAAGCATTCAAGGCCATATAGTGAACTGAAGCCAGGCTGAGAGCATGAGGACCTGTCTCAAAACAAAATAACAACAAAACAACAGATACCATCAACAGTAAATGCCTGGGCTCTTCATAGTAGAAGAAACCTCTCTAGGTCTATGATCTAATTGTGTTTAAAAGCTTCCACAGTTTTTTTCTGTCTATGACCTAATTGTTTTTTAATTCTTTCTGGTAGTAATAAACTTGGCGCTGTGAAAACATGCAGAGTTGTTTTTATTGGGCCTAAAGAACTTACAAGTCAGTCACTGACGAAATTTTCTGAAAAGCAATAGCATCACATTGTGATCCTTTAATAAGGCATCGTAGTCGGCAGGATTCGAACCTGCGCGGGGAGACCCCAATGGATTTCTAGTCCATCGCCTTAACCACTCGGCCACGACTACATGAAGC
>JAQHUG010000539.1:197251-200183 GCA_028555095.1 Dicrostonyx torquatus | reverse complement strand
GCCCGGTTTACAACACATGCTTATTAAGTTATAGGTAGAATTGGAGGCAGTTAAGAAGACACAAAAAATTTACCGAGTTTGTTCTGTAAAAGTTAATTTGAACTACCCAAAAGTGTCTTTTAAAGTAGTGTTCAGTTTTCATTAGATTACAATAAAAAATATTCTTGTATTTCTCCTGAAAATTGGTGTGATTCACGATAAAATGGTTTTGATTTGCATGTACATAGCTAAATTAGCTGTGCAACCCTCTGATGGCTGGGAATATCACACCTTCAAGAGAGAAAATGTACTGTTTGATATTTGAATAATACATTCAAAATATGCGTGTGCATGCCTGTGTAATGCAGGGACCCCACTCAGGGCTTCACATATGCTAGGCGTGATCTGCCAATGAACTACATTCCCAGCACCTAGGTTTAGAACATTTCCTGTGTATATTTTATTATTCTATAACTAGAGAACTGACAACCATTTGTGTTAAGAATACATCATATAGTTTTCAACGTTCTTTTTCTGCATACATATGCAAGACTAATTTTGAAGTTGACCTCAAGAAACACAGCTCTCCAAAACTTAAAAAATGTGAGCCTTGGACTTAGCGGTAGAGTATTTGCCTGCTATGGCCCTGGGTTCAATCCCTTGTACCACACAACAAACACAGTCATAGGTATGCATTTGCACCACACACTCATACACACTCACACAGGAATGCACACAAGCACACTCACAGAACTCATACAACTGTCCTCTATCTCCATTTTTTTTTTAAAACTAAACAAGTCTTTAAAATAATCCCAGTTAAAAAGGTCGAAGAGATGTCTGCTCTTCCAGAGGATCTGAGATTGGTTCCCAGCATTCGGGCAAGAGGTTTCCACTGACCTATACCCTCAGCCGCAACTAATACAACAACGTTTTCTGGCATACCGTTGTAGAGCATCTTCAGCTACATAGCAAATTCAAGGTCAGACTGTTATAGCGATTCTGTTTCGAAAGCAACACAGGAACATACAAAATCAAAGGGAAACAAGTATAAATTATCTATATCATTTATACCTATATCTACATCTTGGCTAAGTTCTCTGGAATATATTTGATTCGAGATGATTCACACGATACAGAATTCCTGACATGTATGCGGAGAGAGGTAAAATAAATTATGCCAGTTCCTTTCCTGTTCCCATTCTGACAACCTCCTAAGTGTCGGACATAAGGAATCAGTTACGTCAATTTCATTGGATTTGTTGAAGATTGCGTGTGTTTAATCACTTGTCCTTTTCTTAGGGCAAAACAGAGCTACTCTCACCAAGTCAAAACCTTTGGAAACTCTATTTGGAGTTCCTTCCTCTACAGGACTCAGGGGTCTGGGGGCGCAGTCTTTCTTAGCTACAGTGAGATCTGAGGTCTGAGAACACAAGACTCCCCCCTCCCTTCCCAGCACCACATTCCCTCTGCAGTATAAGGGCAGCAGGGGTTGTAGGTTTAGATTTTAACTCTAAAATCGCCTGTTTTCCCACTTTCTTCATTTTCCTTGCTCCTTGCGTTGGCATTTCTTGTTTAAGTTTACTTTGAACTGCAGAGACTCCACGGATTCCAGAGAATGAGTCAGTAGCGAGGGATCGCCCCTAGGAAGCCTTTACTTTCTTGCTGTGGTTCTCTTGTTTCTCGGTATAAACTAGAAAATTCTTTATCACTAGATTTCCGTGAAAATTTTCACCTATCCATTAGTTTATATTAGCACTTCAGAAGTTGTGCTAAATAGGTAGTCGTGGCCGAGTGGTTAAGGCGATGGACTTGAAATCCATTGGGGTTTCCCCGCGCAGGTTCGAATCCTGCCGACTACGGTTTTACGCAGTTGATGTAATACCCGTTTACTGGGCTGCTTTGTAATTGAAAATTGATTATGCTGTTAAATTCTTTGGCTTCACCACACCAAACCTTTCCACTTTGGCCTGCTACGTAAGGCTTGCTTGCACTGCGACGTCTTCCAAAGAGTCAAGATGCATATCAGTGATTCCAGCTGAAGCAGCCTGATTTCCTTGAGGCCACCTGAGCTACACATAAAAATGTTTGAAGATCTGAGTTGCATACTGTCTCCTCTGGTAGCTGTCAGCACTGATATAGGAAAAACTGAGGGCATAAATAGATATTATAAAGTAGGGTCTGTTAAACTGCTTTTTTAAAATATTAAACTACACAGAGTGAAGTCTAGCTAAAGGAGCACTCCCAGTTTTCTTATCATAATTCCACCAGGCACACAGGATGACCCTGGCTGGATAGCAGCTGCCTGGGAAAAGCAGCCCTGGTCTGACTCTAGATAACGATGACAGTGCTCTATACTGTAAATCTCCCTACTTGTCCAAACAACTGAAACTTGGGATTTCTTCTGTCTTTGTGAAACATGTTTAATTGCTCAAAGTGGAACTTGAGGGGCTATAAAACTATATAAGTTAACAGATTTCTGTGTAAGGCTAGCCCCCTTTCTGGATTAGCCAGGACATTATTATTAATTTCCTTTATCAATCTCTGAGTGCTGGAGTGACTGATCACTGAGAAGGCATATTAATTCCATAACAACACTAAGGATTGAACCTAGAGCCTTGGGCCTGCCAGGCAAGTGGTGTACCAGTGAACTGCGAGGCTAACCTTGAGCTCAAACTGTAGCTCAGACTGGCCTGAGACTCACTGAACGTCTTTTGCCTCAACTCACAGAAGTTAGGATTATAGGCCTGTGCCACCATGCCTATTTTCTCCATTCTAGATAAACTGCTCAACGACACAGAACAAAAGGAGAAACGGAGGGTTTCTAGATAGGATTTCACGATTCCAAGGAGGACCCTCCCAAAATATCTTGGTATTAGAGGATTCTGAATTAGATTTAATAGGTATAGCAAATAGCTAATACAGCAAACCTCATTTTTCAAGCTCTTGCCCT
>JAQHUG010000539.1:187251-192251 GCA_028555095.1 Dicrostonyx torquatus | reverse complement strand
GCAAACACCGCCAGCGACGCTGACAAAAAGAACTCCAAAACTAAGAGTCACCTTGAAAAGCTATGTGTGTATTTTATTTTATTATATACTTAAACCTTTTCTTCTCATTTTCTTTTATTGTTTGTTTACAACATCTGCTTTCTACCTCCTCAAATTCCAGACCTCCACGCTCTCAACCGTAGGAAGTGTTCCTTGGCAGCACAAAGATTTCATCTAAAAAAATTGAATTTTGATTATGTAATATACTGTGATTTAAAACAAGGCTATGTGAAAGTTCTCGCATCACCTCAACTGAATAACACATCTTTTTTCTTTCTAAAACACTACTTCCTTAATTCTCTTGGCTGGTACCTTGTTTGAAGTATTTATGTCTCATTCCTGAAAGTTTGCATTACGATAAATATGTAACATAGATAAATATGTAACATAGAATATGTTAGATAATATTTCTAGGAATATGTATCATATAGATATTACTTAGACCATACATAAACATTTTGTCATCTTTTGTGTTGTGATATGGTTTAACATGAGTTGTCATCTCATTATTTATATAAATCATATAACATTCCACAAACTGGTTATCCTATTCTATTATAAACACCTCACATTTTGTTTATGAAGCAAAATTGGAATGTATTTATGAACACATTTTGATATAGATTTAAACACACAAATTCACGGAGAGAGGTGCTCAGAAGAAGGACAAAACACACTTACTTTGGGGGACGTGTCTCAAGAATGTGGAATCTGAATGTCTTAAAGATAACTTTATATATGTTTTTGAGCACATTGCATTTTAAGGACATACAGCCTGGCATCAAGGACTCTGGCCAATCTTTGCTAAAGGCTCCTTAAAAGAGGGAGAAACAGGAAAGCAGTCTTTTTCTGGGCTCTACTCTCATTGGGTTTCTTTTTTATTTCTTTTTTTTTTATTGTTAAAAGAGAAATTTACAATTACTCCCCTTGTCCCAGGCCCTCCCGCTCCCCCAATATCCCTCCTCCCTCCCCCTGCTTCCTTAAGAGGGGGCAGGGTACCCTGCCCTGTGGGAAGCCCAAGGCCCTCCCCACTCCATCCCGGCCTAGGAAGGTGTGCAACCATATAGAATAGGTTCCCAAAAAGCCAATACATGCAGAAGAAATAGGTCCCCGTGCCATTATCATTGGTTTCTCAGTCAGTCCCCATTGGCAGCCACATTCAGAGATTCCGGTTTGGTCATATGCTCATTCAGTCCTGGTCCAGCTGGATTTGATGAGCTCCCAATAGATCAGACACACTGTCTCAGTTGGTGGGCCAGTCCCTCGCGGTCCTGACTTCCTTGCTCATCTTCTCCCACCTGCTCTTCGACTGCACCTTGGGAGCTCAGTCCTTTGTTTTGATGTGGATGTGGGTCTCTGACTCTATCTCCATCTATCGGGTGAAATTTCTATGGTATCTCATTGGGTTTCTAGCAAGCCTATGTGGCAGGAAAGGAAAATTCCCTTTGCTGAGTGAAGAACATCTTCCAACTTCCCGACCCCAAGAATACTTATTGCTCATCCTAATAAAAGTCATGTGTAGTCAGAAATGGACCAAAATGGCTTCACAGGTGCTGACCATGTTTTGAGAAATAAGGAAGTAGTATTTGAGACGGAAAGGAGACTTATTTTTCAGCTCTCTGTACAATTGGGGCTAGAGGATTATTTACAAAGGTCTTAGTAAATAAATCATAATGTGTACATTTACACATATGTGTGGATTATTGTAGGCATTGGATTTCATAATGCTTGCTATCTTTGCACCAACAATGACCTCTTAATATTTTGAGACTGCTAATGTCACAGCAACTGGTATTGTATATGATTTGTCTTTTCCTTTGTCAAAACTCTCTCTGCTGATAAAATCAGTGTCACCCCTTTCTGTATTCCCCCAAAAAACATTGTGACCCTTTTCTGTGCCCCCAAAATTAGTGTGACCCCTTTCAGTTCACCTTCTCTGATAGGCCACAATCTTGATTTGCCCATTTCCCAAAGTCTGTTTTTTAAACATTGTTTCGTACTTTTGTCTTGCTTGTTTGTTTTTTGAATAAAAAAAAAAAAACAACTCACACTGTAGCCATAGTTGACCTAGAATTCATTATATAGACACAAGTTTGGCTTCAAACTTGTGGTAATTCTTCTGCCTTTGCCCCCTGAGTGCTGCATAACAAGTGTGAGTCACCAGCAGAATTTTCATTACTTAAATAAAGGGGGTGGGGCTGGAGAGATTGCTCAGCTATCAAGAGCTGCCCTCCCAGAGGACTGTTGTTTGGTTTCCAGCAGCCACATGGCTGCTCACAACCATTTGGAACTCCAGTTCCAGAGGCTCCAAAGCCCTCTCTGGGCCTCTTTGAGCACCAGGTACTCATGTGGCATGCAGATACACATTTAGCACATTTAGGCAAAACACCCAAACACACACGAATAAAACCTCAAAAGTGCATCACAATGATTAGCAATTATTTTGGCTATCCCATAGCACATTAATTTTCAGCTTAACTCTGGAGATGTGACTGTTAAGGTTCTCTTAATTGACCCATTTCTTATCTACTTATTTTCCCCAGTATCATTCTTCCTCATAAGGAATCGTCATAAAGCACTAAGTCTTCACTTTTTTATTTCTGTTTTTTGCCTTTTGAGACAGACTTTCCTCTGGGTACCTTTGGAGCCTGTCCTCAAACTCACAGAGATCCACTTGTCTCTGCCTCCCAAGTGTTGGGATTAAAGGTGTGTGCTACCACTGCCCAGCAATCTTCACATTTTTATAATCATTTATTCTAGCAGAATATGTAATCAAAAGCTCCACCTCATGCGTTCTGTTTGTCCAGAAGTGCCTCAGTACTGGCAAAACAAAGGATGGTGGCATCAACCATTGTGTGGTACCCATTTGTAAGGTATAGTCAAGGATTGCTCTGCAGTCAAGGTAACAAGTGAACAAGGACTAGGTAAATGGACTTTGTAGAACCAACCTGATTTATACCAGAGAATCTTACAAAAGGTACAAGGTACAAGATCAAAATGTACTGGGAGCTAAAGAAATACATGAACTTGATGCTTGAGAACAGTTGGACTCCTATACACTCTGCAGATGTGTATTGAAAGGTGCTTCTTCCCCCACTCACTCACCGCTGCTCCCAAGAAAGAGTCTTGAAGCACAGTGTTCCAAAAGACCACAGCAGAGGTCAGCTAGAGCAAGACTGGCCCGGGGAAGATACAGATGTGCAATGAGGGCAGAAGAAGCTTAATACCCTAATTATTCTATGTGGCAGACTCTTCTCCCTCAGCTACCTCAGATCTCTGCCCGGTACCCAAGGAGCAAGCTCCTGGGATTAGGACTGGGTCAAAATACAGATGTAAAATACTCAGAGTACACTGTGTACAGAAATCCATGCAATCCAGGAGAAAGCCATTAGCACACAAGGATGTTGAAATCATCCACCATCCCATCAAGACTGGTTTTTGATGCTGGGGATGGATAGACCCCAGAGCCTCATTTATGCTAGGCAAGTGCTGTGCCCCTGGGTTATAGCCTAAAGCTAGAATTTATTATAATCTAAAAGAACTTTAGAACAATCTTCACCAAAACAGCACAACAACAGAAAATGAATGAGACTTAAGAAGCATAAACAGAAAGGTGGAACAAATTATAAACAAGAGAACAAAAACTCAGAACAGCTGGGCAGCAGTCCCACATATCAGTCAGCTGGAAGAATAACACCCCTAAACAAAAACAAAACAAGAGCCGATCCATTTTTATGTAATTATGTAACAAGCAAAACTGTAACAAATTGCCACTGGGAATAATCAGAGACAAATACTAAGAAACCTAAGCATAAAGGCTTTTCCTAGGGGTTTAGTGACAAAGGCAGGCAGATCAGTTTGGGTTCAAGGGCACAAAATAGAATAACAAGAAAAGAATGGATCAAAATAACTAGGGTTAAAAAAAAAGAAAGAAAGAAAACGGAGGGTGCAAAATCGGGTGATAGTTATCAGAGAAAGTCCTTCCTGACGGGTTCAAGCAACAGACTACGGGTTATGAATACTGCGAAAACGAAAAGAACAACTGTGTCAGGAGTGGGATTCGAACCCACGCCTCCATTCGGAGACCAGAAACCTCAACAGAGGAAGTGAACACTTGAGTCTGGCGCCTTAGACCACTCGGCCACCCTGACACACACTCTTAGTGAGTAGCATAACCAATTGTTATGAAAACCTGCCAGCTCCTGGTTATGTTCAGAGCACTGCAATGAAAGTTCTGGCCTCATTGAAAGGTTTAAGCGGAAAGAAAGGAACCAGGGCTGCCCCGCCCCAGAAGGCGGTCGCTGTGACTCAATGTTAGGATGCTCTGTACCCGACGCTAAGCCCTGTCCCACCGACCAGCTAGCCTCAGAGTCGGTCCTGGTGTAAATCACATTACTTGAATCCGAGGCTAGGGTTCTAAGGGACCAAGTACTGCTGGTAGTACTGCTGGTAGGGACCTTGTCCAACGCTTGTAGCTCTCTCTTTATGGCAATAAAATTGGCAGTCCTATTGCACTTTATTGTGGGCGTTTTTCACCCAGATGTCATGACTCCTTCCAACTTTCTTCTACGGGTTTTGATATCATTCATCTTTGTTGTTGTTGTTGTTGTTTAAATTATCTGTTTAAAAAAAAAAAAAAGCCGGGCGGTGGTTGCGCACGCCTTTAATCCCAGCACTCGGGAGGCAGAGGCAGGTGGATCTTTGTGAGTTTGAGACCAGTCTGGTCTACAAGAGCTAATTCCAGGACAGGCTCCAAAGCTACAGAGAAACCCTGTCTCAAAATATCAAAAGAAAAAAAAAATTAAAACAAAAGTGGAAAGCCTCACCAATGAAACAACTTTTGAATTTTTTTTTTAAAGTAGCATTTCCTCCCCGATACAGGAAAGCAGACTTCCTTAGAAGATCTTTCAAAATTAATTACTTTGTCTGCGTGTGGACGTCAAAAAATACTATTTTAAGAT
>JAQHUG010000539.1:127096-143363 GCA_028555095.1 Dicrostonyx torquatus | reverse complement strand
AGAATGGAAATCAGGAGATGTGTTTTGTTGGGGAAGGGGTTTTGCTTTTGTTTCTACAGGAGAAGAAAAGCTATCGATACTACCAAGATTGAGAAAGATTTGATTTGAACAAGAGGCACCTCTTAATTAGAAGAGACGATATTTCATCAAACAGTCGGGTTTTTAATCTAAAGTAACCTATCAAACTAACAAATGCTTTTCATTTGATCAGATATAACTTGCCAAAAGAGAGAGAATCTCCCCAAAATTAGGGTTGGGGAAGGGTTTTGTTTCCTTTTCCACCTAAGAAATTTGATGACCACTGGACAGATGAGACACCTGAAGAAAAAGGACAAATCATCAAAAAAAAAAAAAATGTCTCAAGCAAAAGAGTAAATTGACCTATTGGTATATCACATTTCCAACAGGATAAAATTTCATAAATCTTCCCAAATGTTTGTTTCTGACGTTTTCTGCAGACATATAATACAAATGGTCTTTTTGTAGGCCTAGTCCAATTAAAGATTAAAGCTGGCTTTGGAGTTGGAGTGTGGCTTTCTTCCCTAAACCCAAGCATGCTTATTAAAGTGAAATCCCAAATCTCTGTTGTATGTCAGAAGAGCCACCTGACATGGGACAGAAGAAAAACCAAAATTTAAGGACTATTTTATTGCTACTAATCTTATAATCCCTTGGTTTTATATTGACTGTTTAATAGCTTTTCTTAAGGTATAAGGTTTACAAGATTAATACACACACATATTTTAAACTTTTTGTCATGCTATTGATGGTCATATAGAGTACTAACTAATTTTAGAAAAAAATTTCTTCTACTTTTCTGTACATGATTTTGGATATGAGTCTTTATCAGTGTTCTGAAGTGAACCATGGACACGCCTAATGGCAACCTTTAAAGTCTTCATAAGGAGTAGGGGGCCGCACAACAACGATTCATCCAGGACAATGATAACACCACTAAGTGGAAAAACACCACATTAAGATCAGCTTTGACTCACAAGATAGGATAGATATGGAGTATTTTCTGTGAATTTGTCAAATGCAAATGGACAAGACATTGTTTATGTATTTATTGCCTGTATATATTGTGAATATGTGTTGTTCCATTGGTTGATAAATGAAGCTGCTCTGGCCTTTGGCAAGGCAGGACAGAGTCAGGTGGGAAATCCAAACCAAGACACAGGAGAAGAAGGGTGGAGTCTGAAGAGTTTTTCATGATCCTGAGCCCCATGGAAACTCTCTGAGATGCAGTCCACCAGAGGAAAGGCAGCCTGTGAGGCTCTCCTTCCCGTCCTACCTCTTTCATCCCTTAGGTTTTCATATCAAGTTATTGTCTTCACATTCCTTGTCGCCTGTCTATCTATCTATCTATCTATCTATCTATCTATCTATCTATCTATCTATCATCTATCCATCCATCCACACCTTCCTCATCCATCCATCCATCCATCCATCCATCCATCCATCCATCCATCCAGTCTGTCTATCTATCTATCTATCTATCTATCTATCTATCTATCTATCTATCTATCTACCTACCAACCATCTATCGTCTATCTACCTACCTATAAAGTATACAGCTATCTCTCCAATCCAATCAAGAGCTTTGGAAGGCATAACATTTTTTTTTATTATTATTATTTGAGGATGGAAGGGTTTGGAAGGAAGTTAGGTGGCTGTGGAAACAGGGTCTCTTAACAGGCAGTTGGCATGTGCTTGTAGTTATAGCACTGGGGAGGTGGGGCAGAACAATTAGGAGGCCAGCCTTTAATACTCTGTGAGTCTGAGGTCAGTCTTGTCTGTATGAGTCCCTGTCCCTGAAGTCCTGCAAACCTGGAATGTTGTAAACTTGCTTATGACAGCGTACTTATTTGGACAATATTCTCAAGGATGTAACCTTTTCTCTCACTTTATGTTTCTCTTTAATATATTTTTATGCTTCCCTTTTGCTTTTAAGAGATAGCTACTTTTTATTTTATCCTTTCTTCTACAGAGAAGAATTCTCTTTCTAGAAAAATAAGAAAGCCCATTTAAAGAGCAGTGGTTGTAAAATAGTTAAAACATTTTTGCATTGTCTAATCCCAATCTTAATGCCACACCTCTTGGTTTTTTTATTGAGACAGCTTTGACTGTCCTGGAACTTACAGAGATCTGCCTGCTTCTGACTCCTTAGTGTTAGGATCCAAGGCCTACACCACCGTGTCCAGTTTACCTCTGCTTTCTTCGGAGATTTTTCATGCATTATTTTTAATGCCGTCCATCAGAGCCCTCCCCTTTGTTTTCAGCCCGGAGGAGGGCAGTCTGTGTTCTCAGTGCTGCTTCTCTCCCCTCTCCTGGAATGTCGGCATCATGGATGTTCCCATCTTTTCCCACTTTTTCCTTTTCTCTCACAGTTGCTTTTGGAGCTCAAGAGTTTCTTGTAGATGAATGCTTTTCTCTATCCTGCTCTGTCCCACAGACATTTCCAAATAATCACTCAGAGGCTTAATATTACTTATACATGTTTGGCTGCTAGCTCAGGCTTTTGCTAACTAGCTCTTAAAACTTAAGTAATTTCTATTAATCTATGTGTTGCCATGTGACCACGGCATTACCTCATTTTCTTTCTTTCTTTTTCTTTATTGGTATTTATTGATCTCTACATTTTTTTCTGATCCCCTCCCTGCCTCTCCCCTCCCTCCTTCAACCCTCCCACAATGTCCCCATGCTCCCAATTTACTCAGGAGATCTTGTCTTTTTATACTTTCCCATGTATATTAGATCTTTGTAAGTCTCTCTTAGTGTCCTCATTGTTGTCTAAGTTCTCTGTGATTATGGTTTGTAGGCTGGCTTCCTTTGTTTTGTGTTTAAAAACCACCTATGAGTGAGTACATGTGACAATTGTCTTTCTGTGTCTGGGTTACCTCACTCAAAATAATGTTTTCTAGTTCCATCCATTTTCCTGCAAAATTCAAGCTGTCGTTATTGTTTTCTGCTGTGTAGCACTCCACTGTGTAAATGTACCACATTTTCTTTATCCATTCTTCGGTCGAGGGACATTTAGGTTGTTTCCAGGTTCTGGCTAACAAAGCTGCTATGAACATAGTTGAGTACATGTCCTTGTGGCATGATTGAGCATCCTTTGGATATATACCTAAAAGTGGTATTATTGATTCTTGAGACCTCATTTTCTTTATGTCTTGCTTCCTCGGTGCCTCGCTGGAATCGCCCAGACTCCACCCTTCTTCTCCTGTGTCTTGGCTTGGATTTCCCACCTGACTCTGTCCTGCCTTGCCAAAGGCCAGAGCAGCTTCATTTATCAACCAATGGAACAACACATATTCACAGTGTACAGAAAGGCATCTCACAGCAGTTTCTTGAGTCCTAGGAGCAGTCTTGAACTTTTAGTTTGTAGGTGTTTATGTTGTTTATGTCCATATTTAACTCTTTGATCCGGACATTGCTTTTCTTCTTTATCTTAATTTTTTCCTGTTCTTCTGTAATAATGTTAGCATTTGTTATAATTTCACTGAACTAAGAAATTTAATACTTCAATATTAAAAAAAATACTCACCAGCTACTCTTGAAATAAGTTTATATTTCACTGACTGTGAAATATGCTAGGCTGCTTTTTCTTTTTTTCTTTTCGGCTTCTTAAAAGAGGCTTTTTCTGTGCAGTCCTAGATGTATTGGAACTTGCTCTGTAGCCCAGGCTGGCCTCAAACTCAGAGATCCACCTGCCTCTGCCTCCTTAGTGTTTGGGACTAAAGGCGTGTGCCACCACTTGGCCTGCTAGGCTTTCTTAATGCTTCTTCTGGAGAAGTGCTAAGAAACTGAAATGAAAAAAATTATTTAAAAACAAAAAAAGAAAAAGAAGCTAAAATGATAGTGAAATGTATTTTTAAAATTTCATTTTTATTAGATGTATTTTGTGGTGGCATTTTGTTTGTGCTCTAAGAAATAAAGCTTGTCTGAAGATCAGAGGGCTAAGCTTGCCACTAGTTAACCATAGAGGTCTGGAGATCTGTGCAGACAAACAGAAAGTGATATGGCTGGGCAAAGAGAGGAATATAGGGCAGGAGGAGACAGAAGTGTAGCCTTTTTTGACTGAGGAGTTTTCAAGGCAAGGGTTGCCTGTAGCTTACTCCTTTGTCTCTCTCATCATTCAGCATTTACTCTGATATCTGGCTCTGGGTTTTTATTATTAAGACCAATTAGAACTCATGAAACAGTATTTATTTTATGTGTATGAGTATAGCGATGAACCATACGTAAGCAGAGCCAACAGAGGTTAGAAGAGGGTGCTGGCTCCCCTGGAACTGGAGTTATGGGTGGTTTTGAGCTACTATGTGGATGCTGGGAACTGAACCTGGGTACTCTTTGTGGCTGAGCTATTGCTCCAGTTCCAGTTGTAAAATATTTAACTGTTGCTAAGTGAAAGCTTGCTTATATCAGGACACAACCTCCCTCAGTAGTATATACTGCTTTTGCTCCAAATGCCACAAAAGCAAATCACTTAGAATCTCCAACAGGCTTGTAATGTGGTATACTTATGTAAACCACACTGCCACATTCCCAATTTTTTTTCTTTTTGTTTCTTGAGACAGGGTTTCTCTGTGCAGCTCTGGGTGTCCTGGAATCTTCTCTGTTGACCAGCCTGTCCTCTAACTCAGTCACCACCTCTGCTTCCAGAGTGTTGGGGTTAAAGCCATGCACCACCACCACCTGACTCAAATACTCTTCCAATCCATCAGTAAGTAACATTTGGTAAGTAACTCCTGTGGTAAAGCAGAGGCCGTATTAACACACAATAACTATATAGCCTAAACATTTTGAAATTTCTTTTATCTTGAAATAGGCCTCCCTATTTCCTTCAAGGGAGCACAATGTTTATGTGAGCTCACTTTGGTTACTCTGCTCCCTGTATTCTTGCCTAGGGCACCCTGCATGGTAGGAAAACACCATTATACTATTTCCCCAGCCCTCTGGATAGCCCTAAATTGAGAATCCTCCTGTCTCAGTTGCCTGAGTATCTGATATCACAGGCCCTTGACACCAGACTTAGCTTATTTCTTAGAGTCTCTGGATTCTGGATATCTCTACTGTCTCTCCATCTTTGTGGTCACCTTCATTCACTCTCATCCTCTTACTACCAGGTCCCATCATAGACCCTTCGTTCTCCAGGAACCCAAAACGTCAGGCTTACAAGCATTGATGCAAACACTGGCTCCAAAGTTTACAATCTGTCTGACCTTGGCCAGGGTAATTATCAATGTGTAATCACTCCTTAGTTACTGCAGCTGTAAGTCAGGAGTGATTATAAGTGACAATGGCAGTTGGTTGTTGTATTGTTGTAATGTAGTTGGTTGTTTTTTTACCCTTTGCTCTTTACTCTTTGGGGTGCCTGCCACCCAGAACCCAAATAAATACACACAGAGGCTTATTATTTCTTATGAATGCCCAGCCTTAGCTTGGCTTGTTTCTTGGTCAGCTTCCCTTAATTTAAATTATCCCATTAACCTTTTGCTTCTGGACTTTTATCTTACTCTATTTCTGTATATCTTTACTTTTTTCTCTGTGGCTTGCTATGTACCTAGATGGCTGGCCCCTGAAGTCTTCCTCTCCTCCTCTTCCTCATTCCTCGACCTTCTCTTCCCAGATTTTTTTCTTCCTATTTATTCTCTCTGCCTGAGCTCCTTAAGTGAAACTGTAGACTTGGCCTCTGTGTTAGACATAAAAGAAAACACTAAAGCAGACCAGAAGAACATTGGACTGTAGCTGGTCTGGATAACACTGTGTTTGGAAACGATTTTCTACAGTGTGGTTATTTTCATGTTTATTTAGTTTTGTAGCAAGGGCCTTGGGCAAGCACGCAAGCTTTCTGTCACTGCAGTATTTCTCCAACCTAAGTGGTCCTTTACACTGTCATTCTGTCACACTGCATAATATTTCATGCTCAGCTCAAAAAAAAAAAAAACAAGCAAGCAAACAAACAAAGAAACAAAAACCCCACTAACCACTCATTAGGCCATTACAGGCAGGCAGGTGGTGAAGAACCTTCAGGAAATCCAATTCTATGCTTGTAGAATTCTGTGAAGCTTATTAAGGAAGGGAGATTGGGCTTTTACAGAGTCTAACATAATCTGAAAATACACCTTAGAGTACAAAAAGTAGGAAAGGAAACAGAAAATAAAACATGGATGTCTTAATTTTTCAGGATTCGGTGTCTTTTTCAGTTATTCTATGCAAAATCTGCCTGAAAAAACTTAAAGACATCAAGTTCAGAATGATTTTTTTTTCAATTACCTATAATCAGCTGTCAGTTGTTAAATACTGTTTTGCTACTAACCATCATTTAATGAAAGGAAGAAAGAAAGAAAGAAAGAAAAAAAGAAAGAAAGAAAAATTCATAAAGAGTAGGGCCGTGTTATGTATCAGAAACTGGTCCTTTCACTTTCAAGGTCCAAAATACTAGAATTGCAGGCTTGTGTCATCCATCACTCCCAACTTGTTTAAGGTTCATAAATTATCATTACTTCTTTTCAAACAGTGTGTAGTGAAAAGGAGCAAGCTTCAACTAGTCTAGACTGACTACGCATCTCTAATCCCATGATCTCAAATACAAAGTTCTGTCCTGTCCTCAGGAATTACTCGAAAGCTTTTCCTGAATTGCTCCATTTCACATCTCCATCTTCCAATGCAAGGCTGTTCAGTTTCTCAGAAGAGTTTAAAAGGCTGGATTGTGTTCCACTTTATAGGATGTGAATAAAAGCAGCGCAAGTCAATCAGTGAGAATACTGGGAGGGATTAATAAAGATCCAGAGGAAAAAAGACAGGCCCCGCTGGGATTTGAACCCAGGATCTCCTGTTTACTAGACAGGCGCTTTTACCAGCTAAGCCACGGAGCCAGAGCTGAGAAGTTGCCTAGTTATGTATTATTTGAATAGGATCTCATACATTAGTAAGGTTCAACGATCCTGGAAATTAGCTTGGAAATGAAAAAGATCAGAAATACCAGTCACAACCAAAATAGAACTTTCCCTTAAATGAATGCTTATAAAATCTGGACTGAAGCAACGACCTTCCGTTGACAAAGGCTGAAGTCAGAGGAAATCTCGTCTCAACCATCGCTGCCTCGGAACAGCATCTGAGGGTGTGTGGTTGCGGGTGTGAGTCGCATCTGTAGGCGCTGCAGGTGGAGCACAGGGAAGAAAACCCGTTAGCAGATTCGGTTTATCTGGTTTAAGGGAAAGCAAAAACAAAGGATCCCAAGCGTTTCTTTGGGTGACACAACACTCCTTGAGGCCAAATTTGGAACAAAATAAATCAGTACGATTACTTATTCTGATCGCTAAACATCAAGGAAAAAAAGAAAGGGAGATACTATTTGAGATCTTTGTATATAAGAAAGAAGAAAGCAATCTTCGTGGTGGCCGGTTAGCTCAGTTGGTTAGAGCGTGGTGCTAATAACGCCAAGGTCGCGGGTTCGATCCCCGTACGGGCCACTAGAGGACACAGATTTTGCAATCAGCATTTGGTTCAGGAATCTTCCTGCACTTCTTTCTAATTGAACCTATCTTTGATACTTGTCTTAGAAATATCCTGTGTTTTCGCTACTTTTGTGCTTTTGATCAGTGGCCCTTGGGTATCCTAGCAACTGCTAAACCTGCTCCCTGAGCTCCTTCTCAGTCATTCATTAACTGCAATTTCCGCCGGACTAATTTACGCTTGTAAGTCCTTCACAGCCCTTATTATGGGCATCTGGCTTTTCTTCATTTCCACTGGACCTCGACCTTCATAGGTCTGTTCTTCGTGGTTCTAGAACGCTATCCTCCTTAACAGCTCCAAATCTTGAGGTCCCAGTAAGTTACATCACCTCCATCCCTTATTTTTGCTGTCATCTTCATACCATGGAGTGAAGTTTTCATCTTCATACCATTGAAGGTAATAATTTATTTCTTGAAGTGAAACTTTGGGTCATTTTTGTCTTTTAGTGTTGGATTGTCGGTGCCGAGTCTGGCATATAATAGGTATCGTTCATATGTTTTTGATGAATGAAGGACACTAGACAAACTCAGGCAAAACACCCCCTTGCATATTAAAAAAAAAAGTTGACGTCCTAGTCTATTTCATCCCTGTAGGAAGTAAAAACACTCAAAGGAAGGTAAATCCATCTATGAAGTAGTGCATGATAGAATTGAAATTGTCCATGGAATCAAGCTGTCAGTCATGGTCATGTGTATTCACACAGCAGGGGCACAGTTTGATAGTGGGCTGAGAAAGGGGACTGCGAACATTTATTGGTTAGTTTTGGTCAACTTGTCATGAACAGCAAACACATGGAAAAAGGGAATCTCAATTGAGAAATCGCCTCCATCAGATTTGGCCTAGAGGGCATTTTTCTTGATTTATGATTGACGTAGAAGGGCCAAGTAGGCAATGTCCCAGTGGCCAGGTGGCCCTAGTTTGTAAGAAAGTTGGCTGAGTATGAAGAATTGAAGTAAGCCAGAAAAGAGAATTCTTCTATGGGCTTTTCTTTTAGTTCCAGATCTGACCTCCCTCAACCATGATGAGAACAAACCCTTTCCTCCCTCATGGTGTTTTATCATAGCAAAAAACCTCCAAATATTTGAGTCGGAGAGGATAAATTTCCTTGGGATGATGGATTATCAGATAGGCTTGAACCAGCTCCAGACACTGGGCCACCTCGTTAGAAGACACATTCCTATGGGGACAGGCATCAGACACTTAGAAAAATGCATTCATTGTAGTAACATAGTAATTGAAGACATGTATCTGCTGAATGAGTTAAGGACACAGGATGATACAGAAACTTTTACATGGAGCAGTCTCGGAAAACTTTACCTAGGTAGGATTTTGGAAACATGGTATCAACTTTCTAGCAAGGTAGCTAGGCTTTGGGAAGGGAGAGACAAATTAGAATGGCCGATGGAGACCAGGAAGAGGAACATCTTTGGAGGTATTCTAAGGATTACTTTTTGAGTCAATCTGGAATGTTGGGGGACTTCCCAGCAGGGACGTACCTGATATAGATATTGGAAGAAAGGCTAGTAATTTGGAGTATGGGAGCTCAATTAAGACAATAACATAAACCAGGCATGGTGACTCAGGCCTGTAATGTCAGCTTTTGAGATGCTGAGATAGGATGACCACTGTGAGCTTAAGGACAGCCTGGGCTACAAGCTCAATTGGCAGAAGACTTGCTTAATATGCAAGAAGCTCCATCTCTAGCACCACATAGAACCCAGCACTGGGGGCGAAAGCCTGTAATCCCAGCACATGGCAGGTGACGGCAGATAGTTAGAAATTCAAGGCTGCCTACTACTACTACTACTACTACTACTACTACTACTACCACCACCACCTACTACTACCCGAGGCCTGGTCTCAAATAGAAAGCTGAAAAGTAGAAACAAAAGGCATGGTCATCTTTTTTTACCAGGAGTGACCATCTTCAGAGGACTTTGGCTTCACATCCAAACCCACAGGCTCCAGATGAATACACTGAAATTGACAACACTCACTGTAGGCTGTGGGTTAGTTAGTAGGAGACTATCCCAAGTAAGGAGCTCTTGAGTTCTGCCCTGGAACTATTATAGTGGGATAAGAAATTTCTTTCTTCCCCTGAGTTTCTTCTTGCTTTAGGATGCAGCTCAGTTGGCAAGAGAGATTATACTATCTATGGTTTTTGTTTTGTTTTGTTTTGTTTTTTGAGACAGGGTTTCTGTAGCTTTTTTAAGAGCCTGTCCTGGAACTAGCACTTGTAGACCAGGCTGGCCTCAAACTTTCAGAGATCCACCTATGTGTGTTTTTGATTAGCATTTCTGAGGCCATTCATATAATGCCCTGTATAGAGGGTGAGCCAAATGTGATGCTGCATGGCTTTAGTTCCAGCACAGGAGAGGCCAAGGCCGGAGGATTGCTGAGAGTTAGAGGCCAGCCTGGAGTGTATAGCAAGACCCTGTCTTAAAACTAAACAAAACTAAGCACCGCCACCCCCTACCAAAACAAGTGGAAAGTGTGGTAAGAAAAATTGAGGAGATAAAAGAAATGGCAAACACTGCACTGTTGAATCATAGGAATGTATTTCGAGTGCAAAACTAATTGAAAACATTGATGGGGAAGCTCTGTTAACCAATCACGCCTAGTTAAGGCGTGGCTACCTGGAGCCCAGGAAGGCAACTGGGAGGGACCAGGTGTGCGCTCTCTCTGGGTGATTCCCGCGGGACACAGCAGAACTGGGACTTTCCATTTCTGTGGCGTGAGTTTCCCCTTGGCTAGCCTGTTACTTCCCAAATCGAGCTAACTTCTACAAAACATGAACAAAATTTCATTGCTTTCTTGCCTCGTGTTAGAAAAACATTTCTTTTCCTCCTCCATCTAATCCCCCCCCCCCTTTCTGGAGCGAGTAGCAGGGTTTTGCTGTGTAGTCTTGAAGTCCTGCCTTAGTCTCCCCAATGCTGATGGCTTTTCTTCTTTACAACATCTCTTTTATTTATTTTTATTTCTGTATGTTTGTGTTCCTCTGTGTACGTATGTTCACTATGTGCTGCAAGGGCTCAAATAGTTCAAAAGAGGGCATCATGCCCCCAAAACTGGAGTTACAAGCAGTGTGTGTCATCATGTGGGTTCTGGGAATTAAATATGGGTCCAAGAGCATCAGTAAGCATTTCTCCAGCCCTCTTCTTATTTTTAAATCGTGTTTTCTCTTTCAGCAAACTGTTGTATGTTAACATTACATGTCTTGGCAGGACAAGAGATAGATATCCACATAGTTGGCCAAACATCACCATGGGTTTTCCTGTGCCACTTTTTCATCCCTCCTTAGACAAATTTAACATTTACGCAGGGCAAAGGAGATGATCCTTCTGAATGGAAGTGGGTTTCATCCAATTAATTGCAGACTCGAATAGAACAGAAGCAGTAACCCCAGCCCCCAACACACACAGTAGATTGCCTGCCTTCTACCACTGCCAGCTGAGACATTTGTCTTGTTGGTATTAAACTAGAATTGAAATGTTGTCAGCTCTTGCTAGGTACTGAGCTGCTAGTCTCTGAACTGCAAATATGCCATTGACACCAGTTTGCTAATTGTAAGTTTTGTCAGTTTTTTTTTTTTTTGTTAGAAACTGATTGGCCTTGTAGCTCAGACTTCTTATTAACTCATATAACTTATATTAGTCCATTATTCTTGCCTATGTTAGCCATGTGGCTCGGTACCTTATTTAACGAGGCAGTCACATCTTGCTTCTTCTGTGAGCTGGGTCACAATTGCTGTAAGTTATCTATCTTATATCTATACGCACATTTTTACTTTGTATTGGTTTTGTTTCTGACTAATCAGATGACAAAGATAAGCTCATTAGGGTGAAGCGGTAGGTGTGTGGATCGCTTTATAATTTCTAGAGGAGGATGAGCCTAATTTAAAATTTCATTTTTCTTCCTCGAATGAGTTTCTCTTTGAAAAGACAATTCAGGCTGGGCCGTGGTGGCACAAACCTTTAATCCCAGAGGCTGGTAGATCTCTGTGAGTTCAAGGCCATTCTGGTGATCAGAGCGAGTTCCAGGCCAAAAACCAAAAAAAACCCAAAAACCAGAAACTCCATCTTTAGCAGATGTACCTCCCTCTTTAGCAGAAAGACTGGGAGGCAAAGGAATCATTTTTCTCACTACTGCTGCATGCCTGGTACTCAGACGTGCGCTAGAAAAATGGGCCTTCAGCATACTGATAGCTGGCATTGTATTTTATGTTAGGCATGAGGTTAAGATCTACAACTACATGTGTACTGTACTCAATTATATAAGTTGTGTTTATGACTCATAGAAAGCATGTATTTATATTAATATAACATAAAATGATCAATCAACTTCCAGGTAGTAAGAGGAAGTGTTGGGGCCCCTCAGAAGCAGAGGAACCGGGACAGACAGGTTTACATGGTTGGAGGTCGTAGAGGTGCTCAGCCTACTTTGTAAGGTCCTTAACCACCTACCCTGTGCAACCCAGATGCTGACCACAATGTTTCCATCTCTGTTTTCTGTTGTCTGTTTCAATAAACAAAACACTCATTAGTTTTCTATTGTGTAGAACAATATCACGGCTCAGGGAATTAAAAGTGTTCAGTTCACCAATGAATAGGAAAAGACATGTAGTTTTTTTTTTTGTTTTGTTTTTTGTGGGTAGCTGTTCAATGATCTAAGTCTTGCCTGGAATGGTGGTACACACCCAAGATCTTGCCTCCCAGGTGTGGTCAGGCTAGGGATACACAAGGATCAGCAAATCAGTCTCAGCCAAGGAGACAGTCTCACAAATTCAACAATGAAAGGGTGCGGCAGAATCACTCTGAGTTCTGGTGCAGGATGGTCCACGTCGTGATTTCCAGGCCACCAGAACTGCATAGTGAAACCCTGTCAAAGGAGAGAAGAAAGATTGAAGTCTGAAGACAAGCGGGGCTGTGTTCCCACCTGCTGGCAGCTAGTGCAGCCATACTATGGATGAGTGAGAGGCGGCGTTTGCAGAATGCAGTACTTGAAAGACACGCTTCAGTATCAAATGAAAACAAGTAGCCCCATTGCGCTTTGACTGCTGCATACTTTTACACACATACACACACAAACACATGCACACACACATTCACTAAATATGACTTTTAAAAGTTTATTACAGGGTTCACCGTTTTCCCCCCACCCTTTTAATTTCTTATCTAAGAGACAATCTGAGACGTTTTAGGTCTCTCTTTGCCTCCTATCTTTTGTTTGTTTGGGTTAATTGGTTCTGTGTTTCATCACTAATCATTTTTCATTCTCTAGGTGGGAGGTCTCCGACATAAATGCTGATAATTTCTTGTGAGCTGAATTCAAATTCACCTCCACCCTCTGCATTATACCCCAGAGTCACTCATGAGGGTCGCTAGCTAGTCCTGACTATTACCGCTTCTAAGTGTCTCAGCCATGAAGACTGATGGCCAAGCTGTTTCATTAGGCACAAATCTCAGTTACCTTCAGTGATAAGAATTTTCCTAAAACCTAAAACCTGCAGAGAAATGAAAATGTGGTACTGGCACACAAACTCTGGTTCTTCTATTTACCAGAAAGATACTTTAACCAGCCATACCATAAGGCTCCACAAGCTATGGTCTATGATAATATAGTATATTATAAAATTCTGTTGTGCCTGTGTCATGAGACCCCAAACAAGACCACCACAGAGCTGGTATCTGATGCAAACACAAAGGAGTTTATTGATTTCAGGCCTGGGTTTAGTCCACTGTCCAGCACTTTGGTGCAATGAATGGAGAGCCGCCCTGAGCATTTACTGGTTAGGGTTTATATAGGGAAAACCACAAATGGGTTTCTTGTCAGAGGGTCTTGCGGTAGCTGACGTTTGATTGGTTATGATGAGGGGAAGTACAGAATTGAAGATTAAAGTAGTTAAAAATAAATCAAGTGTGTCGTTCATAGCTGTCATTAGCCATGTGACATTATCCTCGTCAGTCATACCCAGGGTGAAGTTCAACTAGTTTTGGGAACTTGGGGTCATGGAGAGGGCATGAGGGGGTGGTCTTAGTTTGGTTCAAATTTGACCCTCATAATTCCTTCCCCAAACTCAGACTTTATTATGTGCCCCTTCAGTTAGTGAAACATGAGGGGATCACCATTTCTTCTCTGCCTTTCAGACTCTACAGTTTTGTCATTGTCACATGGGAAATGCTCTCAGTCTCCTTTACTCGGACTTGGTACTGGGGTAACATGATCTAAACAACATCAACAGGTGAGATTTCTTGAGTTCAGTTCCTTGGGTAAGGAGTCTTCAAAGAAGATTCTTCCAAATTTGAATTTCCAGATATTTAAGATGGAAGCTACTGGTTCTCCAACATAAAGCAGATGCATCACGAAAACAAGCAAGCAAGCCAGCAAACAAGCGACCGACAACGTGTCCATAGTGGCACACCTATAATCCTAGCATTTGGAGGCAGTAAAAACTACAAATTTTAGACCACCCAACATACTCCTTGCCTAGCTTGCTTAAGCCCTGGGTTTGATTAGGGCCTGCTGGAGCACTCTTGTGCCAACATTAGAGTGGCAAAGGCAGGGAGATCTCTGTGACTCTGAGGTCAACCTTGGTGTTCTCAGCGTGTGGTTGTACACTCCTGTAATCCCAGCCCTGTGGCGCAGGAGGTTTCCTGACCCTTCCCTACCATCAGTGACTTTTCTTTGGAAATCAAAGAAAAATAAAGATTTTTCTAGAATGTTAAATGTAATCGTGAAGAGCGGTTTAACTGAAGCTTGCTTTGGAACTGGGATGGCCGAGTGGTTAAGGCGTTGGACTTAAGATCCAATGGGCGAATGCCCACGTGGGTTCGAACCCCACTCCCAGTAGGACTATTATGCGTTGGAACCTCCTCTAGTAATTTTGAAGCACACCAACCCATAAATGAGAGTGTTACTTTGTGTTTATTTTGCAACAAGCCCTCCCTCGTAGCTCGGATTGGCCTCGCTTCCAATTCCGCTCGTCCCCAGTTCCCAAGCATTGGACATAGCGGCTCCAACTTCGCTAAACTGAATCAACTTCACATGAAAATCATGCAGTCGCCTGTGCATGATTTTCAATCACAGTCCTCTCAGGTTTTCATTATTGGCTTGCCTGAGTTTCTAACATTCTAGGAGGACTAGCTGAATCTTTGTACTTTTTGTCCTTACAAGAAATAAGCTCCGGTTTTCCGCAGTTTGCAAACCCAGAATTATTACCTAAATGAAGAAAATGCCAGGTCTCCCTGATGGGCTCTTGCTAAAATATTTAATGAAAGTTTTACTGTTAGCCTTTCTCCCATCCTTTCTCAGAGGGACCTATATCCCTTTACTAGGATAACTATGTAGGGGAAGACGCAATCGTATTTTCTAGGGGCTATTGGATACTGGTTCTGAATTGGCGCTTGTTGCGGTGGACAACGATGAAGCATGTGGCTGCCTCTTCAGTTAGCGCAGGGATTTAGAGAGGCCAGTTGTGTTGTTTGAAGTCCGGCTTTCAGCATGTTCCCCAGCATTTGACCAGCTTTGCTCTGAGAAGCTGAGGTGGTTGGTGTAGACGCCTGTCTACCGACAGGGACTTAAACAGATACTGAATTTCCCTGATTTAGGGACGGCCTGGCCTCTCAGATTACTGAGGCAAGCTCCGAGAATTTTGCCACCTCTAGTGGATAACGCGCAAACAAATGAAACTGAAATCAGCTGGGCTCCGTTTTGGTTTTCCTTCAAGGCAACTGCTAAGCCCTGTTGGAGACAAAGGAAAACGTCCTTAAGAAAAGGTGGGGGTGGGGCTGGGTGGGGGATGCAGACTCATGGGAAAAGCTCTGAACCCTTCCTTGGACGTAACCAGTTACCCGGGAACACATTAATTCAGTTCAAAGCCAAAAAGTATCCTTGATGCTGTGGGGTAGGTGATCAGAAGTGTACCACCGTTGGTTGGATCTGGATTCTGGGACCTCAGCAGCCTCTCTGGGGTCCTCGAAGCTTGTACTGCTGCTGTCTCCAGGACCACCCTCAGACTCCTGCTGAGAGCGAGCGCACAGGGAAACTTAGTGACCAGAAGAGGAAGAGCTAGTTCAGAGGCCCTGTCTACTTCGAAGGTACAGGTGTCCTCCGCCCTTGCTGACTGGGTGCACGGCTAAAAACCACAAACACTCCTAAAACTTCAGATTATTATTATATGTTATGTTAATATATGTTAATCACAGATGGTTAGTGTCTTCCAGAGGTTTGGCTTCTGCCAGGGTAGAGCCTTCTACAGTTAAGAGTGGACTTCCAGGAAGGTGCCCAAGAATGTGTGTTGGGGTGCGCGCCGGGGGGTGGTGGTGCTGGTGGCTGAAGCCTTTCTTCCCACAAGTGAGTTCTTTTTTTTTTCTTTATTGATATTTATTGAGATCTACATTTTTTTCTGCACCCCTCCCTGCCTCTCCCCTCCCCTCTTCAACCCTCACCCAATGTCCCTATGCTCCCAATTTACTCAGATCTTGTCTTTTTATATTTTCCCATGTATATTAGGTCTAGGTAAGTCTCTTTTAGTGTCCTCATTGTTGTCTAATTTTTTTATGATTATGGTTTGTAGGCTGGCTTTCTTTGTTTAAAAGCCACCTATGAGTGAATTTTTATTTTTCTACATGTTGATATACAGTTATGCCAGCACCACTTGTTAAATATGCTTTCTTTTTTCCATTTGATATATTTTGCTTCTTTATCAAATATCAGGTGTTTGGAGATGTGTGGATTGATATCC
>JAQHUG010000538.1:743790-766651 GCA_028555095.1 Dicrostonyx torquatus | reverse complement strand
TTTCAAGACAGGGTTTCTCTGTAGCTTTCAGAGCCTGTCCTGGAACTAGCTCTTGTAGACCAGGCTGGCCTCGAACTCACAAAGATCTGCCTGTCTCTGCCTCCCGAGTGCTGGGATTAAAGGCGTGCGCCACCACTGCCTGGCTGAAAATTCACATTTTCATTTGAGTTCCCAGTGGTAGTCAGATTTCCTGTTTGAACCTGTTTTCACGGGGCCTGGCTGTTTCTTTAGAACAGTGGAGGGAAAGCACACAGAACAAATACCAAGCCCTGGAGATGCTTTTTGCTTTTAGGATGTTGCTGGCTTCTTGGAAGGGTGCTCTCTGAGTATTGTGACCCCCCCAGAAGCCCTTTGGAGGAATGTACCAGCTGCTCTGTAACCATGAGCCACCTCTCCTTTGATGGGGATATTAATACATCCCATAATCTTATCATCCTGCTTACTCTGGGCCTAGAGTTTACTCAGCCTTGAAAGAAATGGAAATTAATTAAAGAGAGAGAAAAAAAACTTCTTATTTCCTCTCTGAATTCATCTAGAAAAGTGTTTGACCAAGAAACTCAAGGGTTTGTTGCTGACAGGAGCTAAGAGAATTGCTTCCCTTTGCAGTTCTGGATATTTTTAAAAACTAGAAGAAAGCTATTAGATGATGGCTAAGAGGTAGGCTAAGAGCTGAGCTCACATGGCACCCCCAGAGCAGAAACAGGGAGTGCTGTCCGAGGGAGGACAGACTTACAGCCCTGGGGATACATGTGGCGGGAGCGGAAAGCAGGTTACAGCTGATACCCATCACCAGCGGAACTGTGCTGTCTGGAGATGTCCTCAGTCTGTCTCTCTCCCACAAAACATCTGAGTTTATTTGCCATGTGCTGGAGTTGGGGAAAACTAACTTTGGTGTTTGTTTTTCATCTTTCTTATTCTAAAATTTAAACTCAAGGTTTTTTTGTTTTGTTTTGTTTTTCAAGACAGGGTTTCTCTGTAGCTTCAGAGCCTGTCCTGGAAATAGCTCTTGTAGATCAGGATGGCCTCGAACTCACAAAGATCCACCTGCCTCTGCCTCCGAGTGCTGGGATTAAAGGTGTGCGCCACCACTGCCCAACTGTTTTTGTTTTTGTTTTTGTTTAAAGCTCCTATCACCAGTTTTTGGGGGAGGTGAGACAAATCCTTGCTACATAGCCCAGGCTAAATGGAACCCCAAAGCTTGTCTCCACGCACTGCATGTGTACTGCCAACCCTGTTTCATCGTTCTTGTCTCGTTCTGTCCAGCTACCACACTAGCACTGGTTTCCATGAGGTCTGATCCACTGTAGGAGAACTTGTGTATTAGCATGGATTCTGTTAAGATGCCATCTCTTCAGAGACCTTCGGGGTGTTATCCCTAAGTGCTTTGTTGATGTTTATAAAGAGGTAAGATGGAAACTGAACTGTAAGGGACGCCTGCTCACTCATTCATTCGTGGTCTGTAGTAAGCTGAAATTGACCTTGTGTGAAGTATTGTGCTCAGTTTGTGGGACTAAAGAGGTGGGAATTCAAGATAGGACAGAAAGAAGGGTGCACCTTTAGTTAGCACCTCCTCCATCATTGAAAACCAAGGTCCATGCCACTGCCTCTGATCAGTCCTCCAGTTGAATATCCCGGGCTCCAAGAGGTCCACATGTCCTTCCTGCAACTTCTGTGCAGCCCTAACACCATCCCACCACCTTCCATCTTCATGACAAGATCAGCAACTAAATGTCTGTCCCCACTCATCCAGCATAGAGATGACTCTCTGGCTGTTCCAGTCTCAGCTCTATCATCTGCAAAGGGAAGCTCCCAGTTAGCTTTCCAGAAGTTCTCAAATTGAGATGTGGGTGATGCCAACAAGCCTGCCACAGCAGGGCATGGTGTTACAGCAGAGGTGGGAGAGGAAAAGCCAATTCGGGTTGTGTGCAGGGGACTCAAGGGGTCTAAGTAGGGGGAAAAAAATCAGACTCTGGAATTTATCTTAACTGTAGAGTACAGCCTTAAGTGACCAGAACCCTCAAAGCCATGAGGGGGTTAAGGAGAGGACAGTGGTTCTCATGAGGTGGGCCTCGTAGCTACCCTTCTGCACTTGACACTATCGTAGGAAGAAGTCATTTAAAATGTGAAGTTCTTTTCAAATTAAACACAAGACTGTTCTTAAAGGGTATGTTTAAATTCATGGATCCAGAGCAAATTAAAACCGATAGGGATCTCTGTTTTATTATTTCAGGGATTGAGGGGTGGGTGGTTCAAAAGAAATATCTAATGTGTTATAGACAAAATGCAGCTGTTCCCTCCTACCCCCACATTTGAGAATAGTGCATGGAGTGCTAAGACCCTGTGACATGGGTGCCAGTAGAAGACGGAGTTGCCAACGTTAGAGCTGAGAGGGGAGAATACTCCAGGCATCTTCTGGATTCTCCGTAGGAAGGTACACGTACCATCCCTACACACACACAGATTCACTCCCCAGGAAAAGAGAGATCAAAGACAGACCAATATGTCAAGAGGCTTGTTGGCCTCTCCCTTCTCCTTCCCCCATCTCCTCACTCCTTTCTAGTCCCCAGAACCCGCGACAGACTAGCTTCCTGTATCCCTCTAACAAACATCTAGCTGGCTGTATGTACTTAATTCTGGAAGTACAGTGTTTGGTATATGGCATTCCCTGGCGTTAGCTATATAAATGAATGAGCACCGTGCCTCCCTTTTGAAACTAATGAAGCTAAGCTCATACCAGATTCCCAGACTCCTAATAAGCCTGGAACCAAGCCTACTGGAGGGATTTGTAAGACCAGACCTACCAATTTAGTTGGCAAGAGGACACAAACTGGACCTTGATACTTTTTGTAGGGCAGTCTTTAAACTTGCTGAGTAGCTAAGGTTGGCCTTGAACTACCAAACCTACTGCCTCCACTCCTGGGCATTGTTATTATAAGTGTGGGTCACCCTCTCTGGCCATGCATTAGGTTTGGGGTGTTTGTTTGTTTGTTTTTAACAAAGCTCCCTGAGTGTTTAGCAAAGTTTGGGTATCACTGATTTAGGGGCTCTTACTTGTTGGAGCCCCTAAGACTCTGGGAAGTTCCTTGTCATTTTGAATTTGTAGGCTTACATTATTTTTCTTAAACAGGGCACCTACCCTGAATAAGCTTCAGGTGACACAAGTGACTCTAACCTTCCCTGTCCTTGAATGCTTTGTCCAGAAACTGGTGACTGAGCCAGAATGAGCTTTTCAGAAGTGTGGCTTGGCTGTAAGACACAGATTGGCATCCTTTTATGGCGCTACCATGCGAAGCTAAGCCTTTGCAAGCTACAGATGACCCCTCTTGCATCCTTGACTCTGTCTTTGGTTGATGACCTTGACCGTGGTTTTTGCAGTACTTTCAGGAGGAACTGAACTGCATTAGAAGACTCGGTTGACTGCAGGTAATGGGGTTTTACAGTTTTACTACATGTTATGTTATATGAATAGATTGTGTGGTCAAAGAAAGATTTGTTTCTCAAAGCATTTCCCATACACAATTTTTGGGAGTGACACTATGGTGTTCCTGCAGTTCTTCTGCTCCTTATTCAACCCCCACCTTTTCTGGAGGAGTTGCATAAAGACACTTATAAGGCTGATTTACAACACTGCAAAATGTATTTCAGTGACTTTATTCCACAGGCAAGCAGCCATTTCCGCTACCCTTGTGGGTGGGTTACAAACAGGCTGACCAGGTGTGGAGCTTCCTCTTCTGTGCCTTTGGCCAAGTGCATTGCACTTGGGTGTGTGTGTCTGGGTGCATTGCCTGGCATTCTGTGGAGTGAGCATGACATAGGCTGAAGGGGGAGAAGTTGGAGCTTATGGTCTAGGAGATCACAGGGCCTTTCAATGGCTTTGAACTCACTCAGTGGCTGTGTGTTTACTCGTTTCACCTATAAAGCACAAAGGTCAGTCTGGGGTACCCTCAGGCTTCCTTTCTTGGCCACACCTGGCTGAGAGTCCCCTTGACCCATTCTGCATAAGATACACTAACTTGGCAAGTCAGATCCATTATGTGAGTGTGTGTGATTTCTAGTGACTGTTGTCTAGTATGCCTCTTAGAGAGCCATGCACTAGAGATGCTGCAAAGAAAACCAAAACAAACCCCAACTGTGTGGAACATGAAATCCAGTCGGTATGCAAAACCTTATGAACTAGAATCCTGCCATGTATACCAGGCAATTCTAGGCACATTGGCTTCCCTCCTGAAAGCATTACAAATGTTTCATCATATATAGCTAGTTTCCTTCTCTAGAGAAGAATAAAGGCCAGTTAAGGACTTGCCTACTACCCTCTGTAGGGAATGGGTGGGGCTGTATTGATTTATTTTCCCCACACTAGAGTCTGTAGAGCATCCCTACATCTGGCACATCTGGGAAAGTGCCTCATGAGCCTCTTCCAGGTGAGGTTTGGGGCATAAGCACTGCAGATGCATTTCGTGGAGATGAGAGGAGAACCCTCTTCTGTGTTTGGCTCTCTGAGACTAGTCATCCTTGTCCCCACGGGCACGTTTTCTTCCCATGGTCCTCCCACATGGAGTCTTCCTGACTGCTGTGGAAGGCAGGCTGCTCCTCCTTTTACAGAAACAATGAAGGGAGGCTAATCATGTTGGCTCACTTCCCCTGATGTAGACTCAGTGAAACCATTCTATAAAAGGTTCTCTTCAGAGATTATTAAATTAGATAAATGGTCCAGGCTTTGTGCTCAATGGTCCCAACAAACCCTGTTTGACTTTCTGCTTGGAAAAAGGGTTGGCATCCATGAATGAGACAGTGATAATGCCTCTGTACACAGCACAAAGCAAACAAGACAGCAGACATGATGGGCAGCAGTGTCCAAGCTCAGGGCCCGTTTCCTCCATCACAATAGATCCTCATAGGATAACCTCTCCATCTTAAAAGCCAAGCAACCACTTTCCTGGTGATTCCCAACGATTCTGAGCACTGTGCTTCCACAGGCAGAGGCCCTTTCTCCATTTGCTTTGTCGTCCAAGCAGAAAGGCGCATCTTGAGCACCCGTCTTGTTCCCTTTCATCTAAATGGGACACCGCAAGCTACAGTCTTGGCTCTTCCAAGTGCAATTGAATACTTAAAATTTGTTAAAAGACTTGTTTTTAGTTTCTGTTTATAAGTGTTTTACTTGTATGCATATCTGTGCACTATATGCCTGGTACCTAAAGAGATTAGAAGTGGATGTTGACTCCCCTGAAACTGGAATTACAGGTGTTGCAAGCTGCCATGTGGATGCTGGGGATTTAATTCAGTCCTCTAGAAGAGCAGCCAGTGCTTTCGGCTGTGAAGCCTTCCTCCTCTTAGCCCCTTGAGTACCTATAAAACTATCTCGGGAATGTTAGGAGGGGTCTGTAAGATTCAAAACACAAAGTTAACAAAGCCTACACATCCCACAAAACTAAAAATGAAGCAATCATTGTATTCTTTAGTCTGAATTTTGAAAACTCTGCAGCACACTGAGACAAATGTTTCCTAGGCTAGAGAGAAGCCTTGGAAGCCACCCCATCCATGCAACCTCAATACATAGCGAATGGGAGGCTTTGTCATGACTAATTTAGGCTAATTTCTTAATGAGTTTAGAATGACCATCATTTGGGGGAAGGGTGATGTGATGGAGCAAAAATACTCACATGAAAAACATGGTTTTCACTTACATTTTTTAAACTACTAAGAAATGAAGTGGATTTAAAATGAAGCTTGAATTCTATTTAAGCAAGTTTGTCCCTAGCTCTTCCCAGTAAAGCCGTGAGATGTTATCTGCCATGAGAACTTGCTGAAGACCTCATGTGAAGGTTATTGTACTCACTTGTGTGTGACGGGGGAGTAGATTTGGATCTGAACTCTGGTATATAAATAGATTTGTGCCTAGATCTTCCCACAAAACCCCTGGGTGTTATCAGTTGCAAGCACTTGCCCGGAGCATCATGTGAGGATGATAGTCCACCCTAGAAAGGGTGGGGATTTTATAGATCTGGATCTTGTGGACTCCAGAAAGATTGTCTCAGCCCGACCTCTCCCATCACCCACTTTTCCTCTTCTGATTAACTGCCATTTGAATCTGACATGACTTCTAGTATCTTGTGGTGTTTTCTATAAACATGTTTTGTGCCCAAACCTCCCTGGTGAAAAACAAAAAAGAATGTCTTGCCTTATGGTACCCTCATTTCTCCCAAGTACAACATGTGCTTTTTTGTATTCCTTCTGAACAAACTCGTGTGGTATTACTGTTGGTTTGAGAGCAGTCTCTCACATGACTGTGCTAGAACCTAGGCTGTCTCAATAAAGCACACAGTTCTTTCCCTGAAGGAGTTTGTAGCATTGAGAAAAGCAAGGAAGCCAATAATATGTCAGAGCCAGAAGAAGCTGAAAGAGCACAGCATACAGCTATGGTTTCTGGGGGTGGGGGGCTGGCATGGCTTGTTTCCAGTCTCCCTCAGTTAAATGAAGAAATTTAAACTAAGCACCTGTAACTCAAATCTCCTTTGTCTTAGAAGAAGTAATCCAAAGGGTAAATACCACCGAGCTAAGGGACAGCAGCTGCTTCCAGCTTCTGTCCTGATGTAAAGCCTTGGAGGTCACTCAGCCATTCTCAGACTCTGTTAGTTTAAGAACCAATGTAAACAATACAAAGATACTTTGCTAAATGAAAAACACTAAATAGATTTTAGAGATTACCAAGACCATTTACTCACTAGGCTGTGTGTGTCCAGGAGTCTACTGTATAGATGAAGAGTACACTGCTTTACTTTAGATCTTTTGATTGTTTTGTTTTCAAAACACATTTTTATCTAAATGGATTTTTTTCCTTAATTGCCAACAAAAGTCACATTGCAATATTAAAAATAACTTTCTTTGACCCAAATCTTGAGACTCAAGACAATATGGACATTGGACTCTCAGTCTCTGTGTAACATGGAATGAAATTCTCATGGGGAGCTGCAGGGTGCCTCAGATTAAGAGCAGAAGACCCAGGTTTGGTTCACAGCACCCACATAGTTGCTCACAATCGTCTTTAACTCCAGTTCTAGGGGATCCTTTGACCTCCATGAGCATCAGGCACGCACATGACATACAGACATAAATGTAGACTTTTCTTTTAAGGAAATTCTGAATAGACCAGCCTGAGAGTGACCTCCCTGTAGTGATTCGTCTGGGTCTAAGTGCTGTGCTATGAAGGGACACCCTGTGCTATCTGTACACCTGTATTTTATTATTTAATGATTCAACACTCAAAATTCAGCAGGAATTTTGCTGTCTTTCTGTTTAAAAATTCCAGCATAAATGGGGGAGGAGCTCCTAGACCCTACCCTGGATGAGGAGCTTTTGCCAATTGGTAGCTCTAGGGGAAGGAAAGTCAGTCTTCTTAAGAGGTGTAGCCCCTGGCGGGTTGCCTATGTCCCAGTGAATGGTTCTGCAACCACATGTGTATGGACAGCACCAACAGGACTCAGGTGATGTTTAAAAGAAAGAGGGGCACAAGTTGGAAGATGTGTTGGGGTGGAGGAAATTTGAGGGAATGGATGGTGGTTATAATCAAGATAGACCACATACATATAAGAAACTAAAAATAAACAAACAAATAAAAAATTCAAACAGGAATGGGGATTTTTCTCATTAGTTGGAACTTTCCTGGAAAGTGTGAGGCCCCTGGGTTTGATCCCTAATTCACAATAAAACAAAAAGATACATAATAACAAAGTCAAATATAATGTCTTGTTGATAACTTAAAACTTACTGTACAAAATAATGGGCCTTTTTATAATATGTTCATGTGAGTATATAATGTACTTTGATCATTTGTATGCCCTCCTCCCATTACCCTCTCTCGAGCCTCCTCTCCCTTCCCTGTACCTTTTCTTTTTCCTAATTAATTAAAAACCAATTAATCATTAATATTGGTCTACTTGATTGAGTTGAAAAATGCCCAGGAGATTAGAAAGAGCGCAGAGTATGGCTGAAAATGTCCCCAGAGGCGATGAGATCAGGAGCTCTGTCCTGGTCAGTGGTTTACTGTGTCAATGGATTAAAAATCTGAATTTACTTTTGGGAGGTAATAGAACTGTGCAGGGTGGGACCTACTTGGAGACAGAGGGTCACTAGGGTCACTTTGATGAGTATGTGTTGGCCTCAGTTCCTTCCTGTTGCTTTTTGCTCCCCAGCCTGCCATATTGAGCACCTTGGCTCTCTTACATCCTTCCATTGTTATAGTCTATCTCACTGTGATCCAGAAACAATAGCTGCCAGTGCTAGACTTGACGCCTCTGAATCCATGAGCTGAGGAAAACACTTGCACCTTGAAGTTCTTTCTCTCTGGTGTTTGTCTTCTGGAGTTAAGCTGTGCAGCCCTTGATATGGGTGAACTAATTTCCATTACTAAAGGGTGAATGTTTTCCTTAATAGTTTTATGATGATCACAAAAGAAAACGTTAATGCACACTATGAGAAGGCACCTGACAGGGAGAGAAATAAAGGCATGGAAAGCTAAGCTGCCTGCTCTCACAGCTAATGAAGTGGCTATGTTGGGCCCAGGGTCTTCTTGGAGTCCTTATGCTGTCAGTGCACATGGGGAAAGACCTTTACTTTCCATGGAGTTGATTCTGAACTTTCCATATTTGCTTCTCATCTTCTTCTTCTTGGCTTATGGGAAGACAGTTTACACTTCTACAGTAAGAGAGGGCAATGTGACTAAGTGTAGCCACGGAATGTCAAAGCATCTAAAATCTGGTATTACATCTTAAAATTACTATCCATATGGTGATACCTATATTCAGATGACACAACCCAAAGGTGGGAGTTTACAAAATGCTTGAGCAACCACACAGATCACATAGAGAAGAACAGCTCTGGAGAGTCACTCAAAGACTGTTGAACAAGAGTGAGAGAGAAATAAGCTTTTATGGTGTTGACATAACGAAGAGACAATTGAATGCTGCCTTCGCTCTCCTTGCCACATATTAGTCAAATGGAAAATTTTACCTGTTTTATATTTTAATGGGACACCCATAAAACAGGTGATTCAGAGCCCCACCCAGAAAATCATTTGCAGTAAAGCAGAGAAAGAAACACACACACACACACACTCATGCATGCATACACATACTTTCTTTTCCTCTCTCTCTGTCTCCCTCTTTACCCCCTCTCCTATTTGGGTTGTTCACACTGGCCTTGAGTGACCAGGCAAAGACACCTTCCATCAATTTCCAAAGTAACTGAGACTACAGGTATGTCCTACAACACCTGGTGTGTCTCACACACACAGTTTAGAAGTGTGACCAGAGGGAGAGAGGAAGGAAGGGAGGAGGGAAGGAGAGGGAAGAAGAGAACCTCATGAAAAATTTCAATCATTCCCTGGGAAAATAGTAGCTAAATAACCTTGAACTAAGGTAGAGGTACAAATATTAAAAATGCCATAGAAAGACCACCTTCATCTTCATCTGTAGGCAGAGGCTGCTTGTTCATTCCTGGCTGCCCAGACTCGAAATAACCACTCAGAAACTATATTATTTAAATCACTGCTTGGCCAATTACTTATGCATATTTCTGGCTTACTCTTATATCTTAAATTAACCCATTTCTATTAGTTTATATTTTATCATGAGGCTCATGGCCTACCAGCAAGGTTCCAGCTAGCAGTTCATGTCTTTCCCCTCTGGCGGCTCCATGGCATCTCTTGACTCTGGTATAGGAGGTCCTTCTCTTTGTGTGTTGCTTTCATTGGTTGAATAAAGAGACTCCCTTGGCCTTTTGATAGGGCAGCCCTTAGGTGGGCAGAGTAAACAGAATAGAATGCTGGGAAGAAGGCAGTGTGGCAGATGCCATGAATCTCCGGCCTAAGATGGATGTAGGTTAAAATCTTGCCCGTAAGCCATGACCCCATGGTGATACACAGATTACTAGATATAGGTTAAAGCAAGATGTGAGAGTTAGCCAAGAAGAGCTAGATATAAAGGGCCAGGCAGTGTTAAATTAATACAATTTCCATGTGGTTATTTCGGGTGTAAGCTAGCCAGGCAGCGGGATGCAGCCCGCTCCTCTTTACTACATGACTCTGCCTTCTTTCTCCCAGCATTCTTTTTAATTTTCCCTGCCTAGCTCTACTCTGCCCTATCACAGGCCAAGGCAGTTTCTTTATTCATTAACCAATGAAAGCAACACATATACAGAAGGACTTCCCATACCATTCTCCTTTTCTGTTTAAAATAAAAGGAAGGTTTTAACTTTAACACAGTAAAATTACATACAACAAAACAGGTATCATGCAAGATGATACAATATTACAATTACAATATTTATATCTACTTTATCTTTTATCATAAGTAAAGAAAACTATAACTATTTTTCAACTCCATCAAAGATTCCAGAAGGATATAATATTACCTGAGTTAATAGGAAGTGTACTGTTGAGGCATCCATCTTCAACCCACAGGCCCATAGTATCCAGCAGACTTTTCCATGAAGCAGGAAATTTCAAAGACAGTTCCACCTATATTGGCAGTTTGTCAGTCACTTTTTTCTGTGTTCTTCAGAATGTCCAGCAGACTCTTTCCAAAGGATTGCCTCACCTTTATGCAAATTCAGCAATCATTTTTCTGTAGGTCCTGCATGTCTATTTCATACAGCATAGCATCAAGCTGTCCAGGCAAGAGCAATTTCTTGCCCAAATGGAGGCATAAGGAGCCTTCAGTGTCCATCATCCTCTTGAAGTAGATTGGTGCTGCCAGGACCAGATGTGTCTCATTGTCATGAAAAATCCTAAATTTTTAAAACATTTTAAATGCCATATTCTGAAAGTCTCTGAAAGATTTAAAAATACCTATCTAACTGAAATATGTCTTTATATATTTAGAAAGCCTAACTGACATGACTACATACTTGACTATTATAGATGATGGATTATCTATTGACCTATATTTCTTAATTACACATTATATTTTCAAATGAATTGCACAATCACAATATCCTAATCAAGAGCAGAAACATACATATAATAATATTGACCCTAAATCTGCATCAATAGAACAAGATCCATACTAGTGCAAGTTATTAATTTCTATATATTATTCATATCCCCCTTTAAATGTAAACAAACATTTATAAACAATCATTTAAGGAATGTGGGTGTAGTTCTCTCCAAACTGCTTCCTGCTTTTTGTTGGGCAAAGTAATTTTGGGATATGGGTGTGTGTTCACAACAACCTTTTGGGGGGGTGTCTTGGTCCATCAAACCACATTAGTCTGGAATTAATCTACAGGTTCTCATCTTCTGTGGAAGCAAAGGCAGAACCTCTTTTCCAAAGAAACAAATCCTTAGACCCAAATTTTGGAATGAATATACTTTTAAAATATATAAGTTGGTTTAGTTTAGCAGCCCATACAATAAAATGCCTCTCTGTACTTAGCTCCTTCACAGTGAAAATATTCAAAGAAAACACAATAACATACATAATTCAGACTCTCTGTGTATTTTCCATCTTTATGTGGCTAATTTTTCTTACTATTACTTTTTCTACAAGTTTAATATTTATTTTATTATCTTTACTCCTTTAATCTATGACTGTCTGTAGTCTTTTATATTTAATGTCTATTTACTTTTTCTTCTCTCTCACAAGCCTATGTACATTTTTTAAGCACACTGTGTCTCATTTAGAGGTCTTTTATGTCTGAATCTGTCCTATTGTGTATCTGTAATCCTTTTCTGTCCAGGAGCACTTCTTAAAATGCTAAGCCATGGCCTGACTAGGACTAAGAATGCTTTGCCTTCTGGCTCCACCCAGTCCAACATGTCGGAGGGGACATCTGTTCATTGCCTCTGAGAGCCATTTTCTCTGCCTCAGATCCAGGGTCAGGTTGCAGCAGGTCTTTGTTGCCATTAATTAAGTTGTAGTACTCTGTTTCACAAACCCCATTTAAATGTTCCATAGCCAGACCTCCCGAAAGAGTCAGAGTTCATTCTAGCAGCATGGCCTAGGAAGCCACTGTTTCAAAACTGCGCTTTTTTTTTTTTCCTACCACTGAATCAGGAAGACCGCTCTTAAAGGAGCTGCAGCACCCTGCCAGCAAACAGAGCAAGAAGCTGTGTTAAACTCTATTTATATGTGTGTGTGTGTGTGTGTGTGTGTGTGTGTGTCTAGAATTCCTTGTTAAGCTTTCTTGAGTTTTATGTGGATATATTCTACCATGTTGGTGCTCCAATCTGTTGGGGGAAGGCCACTTGTTTGTTCTCAGCAGTTCAGCCCCAAAATAACCACACAGAAACTGTATTAATTAAGTCACTGCTTGGCCAATAACTTAAGTGTATTTCTGGCTTACTCTTATATCTTAAATTAACCCATTTTTATTAATTCATATTTTACCATGAGGTTCATGACCTACCAGCAAGGTTCCAGCTAACAGCTCACATCTTTCCCCTCTTGCGGCTCCATGGTGTCTTTTGACTCCACCTTCTTTCTCCCAGCATTCAGTTTAGTCTCCACCCTTGCCAGCTCTAGTCTGCCCTATCACAGGCCAAGGCATTTTCTTTATTCATTAGCTAATAAAGGAAACATATACAGAAGGACTTCCCACACCATTCATCTCAAGGCAAGAAAAAAGGTGGGAGAACTTTTAAAACTACTTTTTATCCTCTAACAATTACACACACACACACACACACACACACACACACACACACGTCTTGACCATATCCACCCCCACACCCCCTTCTCACTGGTCTTAACTTCTCCACATGCCTCTCTGGAGTGGGACATTGTGAACTCATTCCACACCAAGATGAATCTTATCCCAGAAAGGCAAAGTGATTTACAAATGAAAACAGAACTATGCAATCATTCCAGAGAATGGCAGTAGCTCATTCAATAAAAATTAGTGTGTATTTCTGCAAAGAAAGAGAAAGCCTCCTCTGTAGACTGGTGAAAACGAAATCTAGTTAATATGATACTTATAGCAGACATGGTTCTTTTCAATTAAAAAAACACGATTTAATTTTAAGTGTGTGTGTATGTTGTCAGAGGATAACAATAGCCTAAGTTTTAAAAGTGATCAGGAGTTACAGGTAGAGCTGCCTGATGTCGGTGCTGCAAACTAAACTCGGTGCAAGAACAGCACCTGCTCTGACCTGATGAGCCATTCGTGCAGCCCCTGGTGACATGGGGGCAGTAAACAGAAATATTAGAAATACTCCCACAAAAAGCTGGAATAGATGGCCTATGAATCTGTGGGACATGTTCCTGATAGCCCTAACATACACTCTATTTTGAATTCTCCTCTGTTTTTCTCTGTCACAGCCCTTGCCTTACCTAGGAGCCACTGTCTTAATGTTTCTCAACATCACTTGCCTGAAGAGCTGTGATGTCCTCCAGGCATGTTTCAGGCGATCTGGTTTACAAAGGCAGGGGTCTGTCCAGCTGACCCATCAGAACTGATGAGGACAGCCCTCTGTTTCCTCTACATCATCTCCTCTTGGTGGAGTGTTCCAGCTCCACTCTATGTTACCTTTAAGAAACATCAATTTTTAAAATCCTCCTTTACCCTGAAATCATCCCAATCTGTTCCTGTATTTTTCTGCTTCCCATTTGGAACTCTGGAAGCAGCAGCCATCTACCAGGGGCCTAATCAGAAGATCCTTTGACTATAGAAACAATAAAAAAAATAAGCTGTGAGGATCAAAAGACTTTAAGTGAATTTAAAGACAAGTGGAAGCTTTTGGTGGCGGCAACTGAGATCCATAATCTCTAGGGCCCATGTGCACGTCACCCAGGGGTCACGGCCCCTAACTCTATGGCTCATGAGTCTGAAGCTCCAGCGGTCCCAAAGTATGAAAGACCTGCTCAGATGACATAATGAGACCCCTCCAGACAATTTTTTTTTAAAGGAGAAACAGCTTGAGCTGCACATGTGAAGGTGAGTGTGAGACCTCAGCTCAGCTAGTGATTGCGAAGGGTTGCTGAAGAGCGAGTCCCCTCTGCTGGCCACACGGCAGCCATGGAGGAGAGCATCCACGCTGGTAAGGATGGAAGGGCCGTAGACCCCGTCCAGTGGGAATGTAAGCTGCTGTAATACTTTGGAAGGCAAGTGGGCCTTCCACATCTGGAATCCACTCTTCAAAAGCGCCGTGATAAAAGTATTTGTTTTTGAGGCAGACTTTCACTGTGGAGACCAGGTTGGCCTGGAACTTGTGATCTTCTGCTTCTTCCTTCAGAGCGCTAAGATGACAGTGCCATCACGCCCAGCATATCTGCTTTTATCAAAACTTAAGTTCTACCATTTATTTGTAATTCATTTTATGTATTATATGCATGTACAAGTATATGTGTGTGTGTGTATGTGTAAAGTATATATGGTATGAGCATGTGGCATATGTGTGTACAGGTTTGTATGGTGTGTGTATGTGTGTGTAGGAATGCATACACCACAGCACATATGGAGGTCAGAGGATAACCTGGGGTGCTGGTGTACCTCTCCCCTTTGCTTGATGCAAGGGCGTCTCTGTGTTGTTTATTGCTGGGTCCATACACCAGGGTAGGGGCCTATGAGCTTTCAGGACTCTTTGGTCTCTGCCTCCCACAAGCCACAAAAGCACTGTGATTATGGTACAGCTTTCGCACTCAGCCATCTCCCCAGCCTGCAACATTATTTATTTATTTATTTATTTTTGTGATTTGGAATCCCAGGGATCTTCCTGACTCTCCCTCCCTAGAGCTGGGATGATGAGCAGGTGTCCGAACACTTGGGATTTTCCTTGAGTTCTGGAACCTGAACCTAGGTTCCCATACTTGCAGGGTAAGTGTTTTCCTGAGTGACTCATCTTCCCGGCCTGTCGTTGAGATGGAGGTCTTGATATGTTGTAAAGATTGGTCTTGAATTATTGGAGTCAGATGCCTCAGTGTTCCAGGTTGTGGTGACTACAGATGTGTACCCCTGTGCCCAACCTCCCACAGACAAGTACTGAGAAAACTGCATGCCTCTGTGGCAGGCACTGGGCTAGTCAGTAAAGATTTAGCATAAAAAACATTCTTTCCTCTGTGGGAGATTTGAGTAATAATCATATAAAGAAATCTGTAGTGACGTCATTACATGTCTTCTGTGGAAAAGGGTGAGCTCTGCCAAGTAAAGAACAAGAGGTCCTGAATCTAACAGGCCAGTTTGTGTAAAACTGTCCCCAGCTGATAGGTTTCTCCCCATGTGTCTTGAAGTTCAAAGCCAGCCTGGGTTACAGAGCCAGAAAGACCTTGCCTGACCTCTCACACAGCCCTTTGCGATACACATTCAGCAATGCAACAAACAACATGTGCACCATGAAGTTCAAAAGCACTGTGATATGTGCCTGGGACAAAAGCCCCACTAGAGAGGATAATCCATTTTCCTCACTCCAGAGAAGATAAAATAATAGGGACAGAATCAGATCAGTGATTGCCTCGGGGAAATGGGTGCAGGTGGTGAGAAGTTTGAGGCAAGCAAATACTTTTTGGAGATGAAATATTCTGTTTGTCAAGACTCAGAATTGTACACCTCAAAAAGAGTGGATATTCAACCACACATGCTGGCTTATGCTTGTAGTGTCAGCACTTGAGAGGGAGAGGCAGGAGCATTGGCCAGAGCTCTAGGCCAATTTGAACTGTGTAGTGGGTTTCAGGCCAGCCTCAGGTACAGCATTAAGACCTTGTCTCAAAAAAGCCTCCCCTCAAAAGGGTGGATATGTCTTTGATTAGTTTTTGCATTGACCATTTAGCCCAGATTTCCAAACTCTGGAGAGGAGAATACCCTATGATACCAAGTGTTGCATATACAGCTGGCCCTCCTCTTCCAGGAGTCACACATCAACCTCTTACCCTGCATTGAAAGAGGTGGTTGGGTGGAGGCTGGGGATTGCTTTGCAGATTTTGTATCCTTGTCCTTAGTCAATGCAACACTATTATATTTACATAGCAGTAAAACTGCGTTGGGTACTATAAATAACCTAAAGATGGTTACAGAATACACGAATGCTATAGCACATTCCTTATGATGCTGGAACAGCCCCCAGACACTGGAGTCTGTAAGCGTCCTGGGAACAGTCCCCCTGGATACAGAGGGGCCATGGTGTGGTGCTGTAGTATAGAGCCTAATAATGGATTATCAACAGATAAATGCTATTGGGATTCTGTGCCACATTAGTATAGCAGGGAGAGTGATATTTCAGTAAACACAGTATCTTCATCTGTGTGCATCCAAAACTTTTTTAATTGCAGGAGTACTGAGCACTTCTAAAAAGTTCAATGGCTGTTCTGTCTAAAGGAATAAGGCTCTACACTAGGACAAAGATGAGGCAGGCCCAGGTTGTTAACCCAGAAGCTCAGGGATAAGCCAGACACGGGGCGGAGGGGAGTAGGGGGAGTCCTGCACTGGTTTCTAATCTTGGAGCCTGGGGCCAAGCCAGGCCCCACAGGAGGTCACTGTGTCAATAACAGGTGTGATGCTGGTTTGGAGGGAAGTTCTAAACGGATTGTTTGATCTTACTCAGACTTTTGTAGCTGAGGATGAGTCAACATGAGCTTAATTAAAACTCCTAGAGAAGAGCTGTGAGCGAGAGGTCCGCCTGGGCTGTGGCCAGAGACTAGAGGTCAGCGCTGGCCGCTCCCGCCCACGTTCGCACTGCTCCATCCTCATTAGCCGCTGGCCCGTGCGCCCGGCGCCCATTGGCTGCTCAGACAAAGTGCTTCTCCCATAAGAGGCGGTCCCTCTGGTCTACAGTCGACCCTGTGAACTCTGGTGCCTCTGAGGTGAGTGGAGTGAGTGGGATGGCTCCTTACCGGGACGCCGTTTCTGGAGTCTCCCGGTAGGGACAGGTCTAACCTCCAGTAGGAGCCAGGTGGAAGTCCTACCCCTGTGGGGTTCCCTCTTCTTTCCTTGTAGCTTCTTTGGGGACAGCAGATCCTATTCTTTAGGACCTCCTATGTGCCAGGAGCAGACTCTTTCCCATGTCGGATTTGGACTTTACGGGGAACCCTGTGAGGTAAATACATACTGTATTTTATAAATAAGGATGGATCTGGGGGTTCCGAGTGGGAACCCAAGTCTGTGTGACTTCTTGCCAGCAGAAACAAACACATTAACCTTTTTTTTCCATTTAAGGGTAGCTCTCTTTTCTTTCTCTCTTTAAAGGGATCCCTTCCTTAAACTCCACCAAAGGGGAGTCTCAGATGCTAGGCCTCTCAGCACCACACTGCACTCTGCACTCCATCCCAGGTCACAGCTGACAGAGGCATAGGTCCTTCCCTGAGACCCAGAGCTTGTTTATAGTGCAGGTAACATAACCATGATGAAATGTAACTCTCTGATTTTCAGAGGTGTAAGTGAACCCCATTGATGTTGTGTCCTGGCCATCTGGGAGTGGAACTGGAGGGGACAAGCCCCAGAGGTGCCTGTGGGATGAATGTTCTAGGGTCACACACTTGGTCACTGGAGTTCACCTGTGCATGTGTTGTAGCTCCTACCCTAGATCACTGCAGTCATCCGGAGGGAGGCAGCTCCGCCTTGCCTTTTTGGAGGGTTCTTTTATCTTCAGTGTGTTTGCTTAAGCCTATTTGTTTGTATTCCATCTCCACTACTTTCCCAGTTCCCATCTGGGGAAGAAAATCAACATCCCTGGGGGTTCTTTCCAAACCATTTCTCCATGTAGCTTTCAATCTTAACTTCAAATTGCCCACACTTTCAAAATCCTCAGCTGTGCTTCCTAGATAAGTCAGGTATTGCTGATGAAGCTAAGGAAGCAGAGTTGGTGTGTGCACATCCTTCACTATGCTCTGCCGAGGCCACTGGTCAGCTGACCTCCTTCTGGGCAGGTCTTATTTCCAGTGCTGGGTCCTGCTCACTGGGGCATCTTCATTCAGATGAGCAGGGTTCCTGTCGTTGAAAGTGACTCCTTACCTTCCAGGGTGATCTTCTGCCCTTGATGGTCAACCTCTCCCTTTGCAGGTAGCCCTCCCTTTTATTTTACCTGGCTACAGAGGGGCTTGAAGGGGAGTAGAAGGCTAAACCTGGAAAGAAATACCAGAGAAAATGATAAGGTTCTGGCAAGGGCTTGATCAGTGCCATCAGAGGTCAGAAAGAAGAAAATGGAAGGTTCTGGGCACTATGCTAGGGGGTGTCTCACTTTCTGGCCCCACTGCTCCCTGGAAAAGCCTGTCAGACCCATGGGTTTCGCAGGTGAAAAATGGGAGCAGGGAGGTGGATGAAGTCACCGTGGCTGCCCCTGCTGCTCAGCTCTGTGCTCAGCCCTCATCTGAGCTTTCACTCTCCAGACACACCATGATTGAAGACAAGGAGAACAAAGACCGTTCCTCGGAAAGGAGCAGAGTGACTCTCATTTTGTCCTTAAGGAATGAAGTTGGAGGACTCATAAAAGCACTGAAAATCTTCCAGGTATGGCTTTCCCATAAAGCCCATCTGAAACCAGTCTCTGAAATACTATTGAGAGTGTAAGGTTCCCTCAGTCACTTCCTCAGAGATGGCCTTCAGAAGTCTCTTTTTTTAAATTGATTTTTATTGAGCTCTACATTTTTCTCTGCTCCCCTCCCTGGCCCTCCCCTCCCCCATTCAACCCTCTCCAAAGGTCCCCATGATCCCAATTTACTCAGGAAATCTTGTCTTTTTCTACTTTCTACTTCCCATGTAGATTAGATCTATGTAAGTCTCTCTTAGTGTCCTCATTGTTGTCTAAGTTCTCTGGGATTGTGGTTTGTAGGCTGGCTTTCTTTGTTTTATGTTTAAAAACCACCCTATGAGTGAGTACATGTGATAATTGTCTTTCTGTGTCTGGGTTACCTACTCAAAATAATGTTTTCTAGCTCCATCCATTTTCCTGCAAAATTCAAGCTGTCGTTATTTTTTTCTGCTGTGTAGTACTCCATTGTGTAAATGTACCACATTTTCTTTATCCATTCTTCGGTCGAGGGGCATTTAGGTTGTTTCCAGGTTCTGGCTATGACAAACAATGCTGCTATGAACATAGTTGAGCACATGTCCTTGTGGCACAACTGAGCATCCTTTGGATATATACCCAAAAGTGGTATTACTGGGTCTTGAGGAAGGTTGTTTCCTAATTTTCTGAGAAATCACCACACTGACATCCAAAGGGGCTGTACCAGCTTGAAATTCTACCAGCAATGCAGAAGTGTTCCCTTTTCCCCATAACTTCCAGCATAAGTTGTCATTAGTGTTTTTGATCTTAGCCATTCTTACAGATGTAAGATGGAATCTCAGAGTTGTTTTGATTTGCATTTCTATGATGACTAAGGATGTTGAGCATTTCCTTAAGTGTCTTTCAGCCATTTTAGATTCCTTTGTTGAGAGTTCTCGGTTTAGGTCTCTACTCCATTTTCTTTTATTAACCACTTACTTTACCAAAGTGTTGTTCAGGGAGTGGAGACACAGCTCAACAGGTAAAATCGCTTTCTGTTCTTGTGGAAGACACAGGTTCAGTTCCTAGCACGCACAGCAGACAGCTCACAGCTATCTCTAGCTCTAGTTCCAGGGAACCTGATGTCCTCTTCTGGACACTGCACACCTCTGATGCACAGCACTCAGAGCACATATATAAAATAGATAAAATAGTGTGTAGTTCTAAGAAATGGGTAAGAAATGCAACAGCCTAGGAAAGAATAGACACAGATAGCTAAGAAGGAGATCAGGGGAGGAGTCACTGCATAAATTTGAGAGATTTCAACTAAATAAAATGTTTTACACCTAAAGAAATTCCTAACCATGTAATATTGATATTATTTAATGACATGCTAAATATTTTCAGGTGACAAAGTAGCAATAATTCTGCAGTTATGTCATTGCCTACATTCAGAGCCTTAGGACACATGGTCCTCAAATAAGTTTTCAACGCAGCTTAGGGAGACTGAGGGCTAATATGCATTTATGAGCCTTAAAATGTTCCTATTTAAAGTTTTCTTTTCATCTGCTGTGTGTGCGCGCGCGCGTGTGTGTGGTATAGGTGTGAGAGGTGTATATACACATGTACAGGGGCCAGTGGAGGATGTCAGGTGTCATTCTTTGTCATTCTCCGCCTTATTCCTTTGAGACAGGGTCTCTCATTGAGCCTGGATCTAGGCTGGCAGCCAACAAGCCCCAGAGATTCCCATCTGAAACCCCACAGTGTGGGGGTTGGTGGCAAGTGACTGTGCCAAGTTTTTATATGGGTTTTGGAGTTCAAACTCAGATCCTCATGCTTGTGCAGCAGACATTTTCACCCACTGAGCCATCACCCAGCCCCTCTCCTGCAATTCTCCTGATGAAATATGGGTGAATCAGGCAGAGCACACATGTTGATGGAGCACTTACTATGTGCGGGTACTGGACTCTACACTAAGCATGAGGATCTGAAAAAAACAGACATTCTGCCTTTTTTTTCTTTATTGTTAAAAGAAAAATTTACACTTCCTCCCCTGTCCCAGGCCCTACCCCTCCTCCCTCCCCCTGCTTCCTTAAGAAGGGGCAGGGTACCCTGCCCTGTGGGAAGCCCAAGGCTTCCATCCCGGCCTAAGAAGGTGTGCATCCAAATAGACTAGGTTCCCAAAAAGCCAATACATGCAGAAGAGATAGGTCCCTGTACCATTATCATTGGCTTCTCAGTCAGTCCCCATTGGCAGCCACATTCAGAGATTCCGGTTTGGTCATATGCTCATTCAGTCCCGGTCCAGCTGGATTTGATGAGCTCCCATTAGATCAGGCACACTGTCTCTGTTGGTGGGCCACTCTGCCTTTCTTCACAGAGAGTATGATCTGGAAAAAGAGGCAGACATTAAACACTTTAGTAAGTGCCACACACACACATAAAGAGAGACACCAGGTACAGTAACCTCACTGACACTGGAGACTCTAACAGTTTAAGGACACAGGAACACAAAAATTGATTTCTAACAAACTGTGTGAATAGGCTATGTTATGGTGCTTGCACACCACATGGCTGGACATGTTCTAGATCAGACTGCATGTATAGAAAGCCTTTATGAGTTGGGTGGCCATTGAAGTTAATCTCTCTGCATGTCTCAATAAAATAAGAGAGAACACCGCCTACCTCATGTCATTAAGAATTGATAGTTAAACTGTTCAGAGTAAATGGTCAATAAATGTTGACTATCGTTATAAAACAGGGTTGTCTCCATGACATCAGTCAGCCATCCAAAGACTAAACATTTGCATGCAGTCGCTGCTCTAGGAGAGCATGAAAGAAGGCTCCTGCCACACGGCAGAGACTCAGCCACCTCTCCAGCCTGTTGCTCTCTTTCTTTAGTGATGAGTTATAAAAGACAAGCTTTGATGCTCTTCCCTCCTTGCACTGTGAATTAACTTGTTCTCAGTGTGAACAGTGATATCGATACCATCTCCCTTTGTTCTTTTACCCCTTCCTCCCCAAATTTAATACTATATTATTATTATTAATTATTGACATACTAGGAGTTAAACTGAGGGCTTTGAGCATGCTGGGCGAGGGCTCTGTCTCTCAGGTGTATCCTCAGCTTTGTTTACTTATTGTTTTGGAAGAAAGTCTCACCCTCAAGCCCATGATCCCCCTGCCTCAGTCTTCCAAGTAGCTAGGATTGCAGAACTATACCAACAAGCCTGGCTTATATTGTTATCTGTGTTGCAATTACCTCTGGACCTCTGAAGTATATACCTTTATTTCTTCTTCCACCACCTTTCATTTTTATTTATTGTTAGGGTTTCCGTACGTGATTAAAAACTCAACATACTGTATTATAAAGAAAGTACCAGTCTTCTGCTCTGTAGTTTGACTGGCCTGGAACTTCTTCAGCCTCCTGAGTGCAGTGCCTGCAGGTGTGAGCCACCACATCTGGCTCATTCTTAAATGTTACCCAGTTTCTCAGAGAGCCTCAGGCGTAGAGCATGGCAGACACTTTCTGCACGGGGTCTTCTCCCCAGCCCCACATGAATTCCAAGCTTGGCCTACCCTTCCCTTCTGCCTTCTTCGTTTCCATTCCATCCTCAGGTGCACTGCCACTCTTCTGTTCCCTTGGACTCACGCTTTTGTTTCTTGGATGGGTATCTGTGCATCTAAACCTACTGTTTGTGTTTCCTTGAGCTCTCCAACTAGACGCTAGATGGTGATTGGTCCCCATGTTTGGCTTTTGTGTCTGAAGTGCTTTTTCCTCAGATACTCAAATGCTGTCCGCTGAGGCCTGCACATGTGGTACTCATATCTCAGACTGACAGGGAAAGGGATGGAAAGAAACAGTCTGCTTCACCAGTTACCATGGCTGGTCCATATCATTTTGACATTTGACATACATGAAATTTTCAAAGAAAACCTCTGTTTTTTAAAAGTAACAATAACATCACATTCTGAAAACTAATTTTATTGAGAGAATTTCTCCAAGATTCTTTCATCCAGGCAATTTGATGTTTGAAATTTCTTTAAAAAATTATTTACTCATAAATGTTTAATTCTCTCTCTCTCTCTTTCTCTCTTGTGTGTGGGGCTGTGTGAATGTGGAGGTTGGTGTGAGGAGTCAGTTCTCTCCTTCCATTTTGTGGCGTCCTGGGTTTGAACTCAGGTCCTCAGGCTTGGTGGCAAACATATTGACTCACTGAGTCATTTCGTTGGTCCATGCTTTAACTTTTTTTGAGAAAGAGACTACGGGAGCTAGGAATTTAGTTTAGTGGTAGAGTATAAAATGTACAAGGTCCTGGGTTTAGTACTTAGCTCTGACTGAACACACATATGCACGGGGATACACACACACACACACACACACACACACACACACACAGAGAGAGAGAGAGAGAGAGAGAGAGAGAGAGAGAGAGAGAGAGAGAGAGAGAGAGA
>JAQHUG010000538.1:710647-721398 GCA_028555095.1 Dicrostonyx torquatus | reverse complement strand
ATGTCAGGGTCTTTGATTTGATTCCATTGATCCACATGTCTGTTTTTATGCCAATATCAAGCTTTTTTAATTATTATTACTATAGCTCTATAGTAGAGCTTGAAGTCAGGGACGGTGATGTCTCTAGAAATTCCTGTATTGTACAAGATTGCTAAACATTATTTTAAAAATTTTTATACAATATATTTTGATTATATTTTTTTTTCTCTCCCTCAAGTCCTCCAGGTCCTCTTCACTTCTCCCTTCTTTCCTCTCAACACCCTCAACAAGAAAAACTAAAACCCAAAGGACAAAACACACCAAGCCACACCAACACCACCAACAAACAACAGCACACATGAAACAACTGCTCCTGAGCATGGGACCTGCCCAGGACTTCGGTTGATATACCCATTCCACTCCATTGGAGAGAACCGATTTTCTCTTTCCCATGTATCAGCTGCAAATAGTTTCTTAGTTAGGGACGGGACTTTTGTGCCCACTTCTCCTCGGTGCATAGAGACTGTGACAAACATGTATGAGATCTGAACAGATCCACCTTAGTTTGTAATATGTGAGTTACTGGCATGTATTGCTTTGGGAACTGCTGAAAGGGAGAGAGAACGTCCCGGTACACCCAGCTGTGACATCCTGTAACAACATGCTTGAGAGGAAAGCTGCAACAGGAAAGCAGTAAATACTGCCCTGGATCTCTCAGGACTTCAGGAGCAGAGCAGCTGTGCCTGGCTTGCCTCTGCACTAAGCAGCACCATTCACCTTCTCAAGATTTCACAGTCTTGGGGAGAAAAGACCAGGGGCAGTTTTCAAACGGTCCAGCAGGCAGTTACAAGCAAGGAGTGTGGAACGCGAACAGGTGAGACCTGGATAGTAACTTCCCAGAGACACTTTCCAATGTGAGGGCCAGGCAGGCAGGATGAAGTCCCTGAGACCTGTCTGCAGAGAGGCCAGAGCTGCGAATGTAGATCATTGCCTTAAATGTGACCCTATCTCCCCCAACTCCAGGTTCTGAATTCCACTTTCCCAGTGCGCAATGGTACGTGGTACTATTTAATTCCCTCCAACGTCATGACATATTATATGAAAATCTATCTTGGATAATGATCAGAACTAGGGCAGGCTGTTGCGGAAGGTAGGGACAGCGCAGGGACACAACACACAATAGCCAGTACTAGGGATGTTGCCAAGGGCGCATTCCCGTCGTGAGGCTAGACTTAGAATGCGACCACCAACACCCAATACTCCCAGGCTCCCAAATGTACGGAGAAGCGGGCTATGGCAGCTCCCAGAGGACTCCGCACTGGACCCTTCCCACCTCCGGGCTCAGCTCCCTTTCCCACCACGCTGTGTTATCCTTGTCAGGTCATCCCTCTTGGCGGCACAGGGCACGCAGAGAGCTTTCTGAGTGACTGAGTGTGATGCGGAATTACGAGCGTGGGTGCAGAATACATTTCCACACGGTTGTGTTGCCTGGAGGTCGCGAGGTCCGGTCTGACAGCGTTTTGGCTGAGTTCCTTCGCGCTGGTGGGGGAGAACTGTCCTCAGCATCCTCCCACTCCAGGCCCACTGGCTTCGGCTAGTCCCTCGGCCTCGCCCCGCCCCTTGACGTCTGAGGCCCCGCCCCGTGCCAGCCCCTCCCGGAAGTGCCGGCGGAGCGTGTGCATGGCGCGCGAGTCCTGTGTCTCGGAGGCTGACTCCGCCGCGGCCGTGCTCTTCGGCTGGGTACGTGACTCCGCCCCCGGGCTCGGGAAGCGACTGAGGGGCGCGGAGACCCGGGAGTCTGCGAGGGTGAAGGGGGATCTGAGAGGCAGAGGCCCAAGCCAGTGTCGTGGGTTGAGCACTCTGGGCTGCGGCAGGAAGGAAAGGGTTCGGAGGGAGGGTCTCCCCGCGGTGCCTGAGGGGCCTGCTGCTAACTGGGGCTTGAGGACCCGAGGGACTGAGGCACTTCGGGTAGACCCTACCTTCAGGGCAGAGCGTCCGTTCTGGGAAAGCTCTTGGCTGCCTGAGCGCCTGGGAAGACAGCGTGGAGGCTGGACAGAGAGAAGATCGCGTGGTGCCAGAGCTCGTAGGGCCACCTGTGTCATGGAATCTTTCTTTTGCCTGGAGGATGGGAGGCTCCTTTCCAGCGCCATCACCCTGGGGAGCATCCTGTGGATGTGAGGCCTGTGGAGTGTGGCCGTGCGAGGCGCAGACCCTGCGTATTTGCTGTTACTCTGCTCGGACCGGATCTTACCTTTTCTGGGGTCGTGGAAGTCTTGGCTGCTTAGGTTTGACACTGAACTTTGAGAGAATCCAGATGTGTGACTGGATAGGAGGCTTTATGCTCGCGAATGTGGGGGACATACGTGGCAGGAAGCATATGTTGGGTGTTGCAGTTCTTAATATTAAATGCTAAAATTGTAATAGGATGCCTGATTTGTTAACGGCAGTCTCCTTGGCTACAGCGGAGGTGTCTGCGAGTGAGTACTGGGCTAGTGGTGTTCACATTGTCTCTCTTGGTGCCTGGCATCTTGAAGACTCCAGGGAAATATTTGTTGACTAAAGAATGAACGAATGGATGAAACAAATAAATGAGTACCTGTGTGCACAGCCATGTGCTAAGGTTTGGGAAATACATATATGTAAAGGTGTTCCGGTTCCTCTGCTAGAGGAGGCTATGACACCTATGTTTCTGCCAAGATTAGTGTTCATTGGCATCTTTCACTTGTTGCATGTAAGGCTGTTGGAAGGGAGATCATGGCATGGCCTAGCTGACTCAGCTCCCTGAGGGAGCACTTGAGGTGGGGGCGGGGTTAATAACTGAATGTGTTGCTGCCTGTCATTTTCCAGCCAGGAGACTATTGTCTTTCTGGTAGAGAAAAAACATCTGACAGAAAAAGCCTTTCAGATGCGGCCTTAAGTGGACAGAGGCAGAACAGGGTCGACCCTCACTTTTCTAGTGTATTTGGAGGCCTGCTGGCATATTCTTCCTGTTGCCTATTCAGCATGCGTGTCTTAGTTGGCTTCTGCTGCCGTGACAAAACTCCACAGGCTGGGTTCTTAAACAAGAGAAATTTATTTTCTCATAGAGCTGGAGGCTGCAAGTTTAAGACTGATGGTTTTGGTTTCTCTAAGGCCTCAGGTGGCTGTTTGTTTGTGGGTGGGTATCCTTGGTATCTTAGGAAGAGACTAGATGGATGCACTAGGGCCCCACCCTTACGGTCTCATCAGTTAACCTTAATTACCTCTTTAAAGGTTGTATCTCCAAAAACAGCCATATTGGAACATGTAAGAGGGTAGGGCTCTAACGTAGAAATTTTAGAGGAACACAATTTATCCTCTCACAAGGATGTGTGTGCGTGCGTGTGCACATGAGCTCTGTCTGCATCCTTTGTAAAGAAGGAAGGTATACATAGTTGTCATAAAGTATATTAACATTTCCTTTACCCAGCTTGGGTTTAAGGCCTCTTGCTGCGCTAGAGACTGGTACATAGCGTGAACCTAGGGTTGTTCCTGCCTGTCTTCTCCCTCCAGTATTTCTTATCCTGAAAGCCTGGTAATGGGGCAACCAGATTGGATAGCTACTCCAGCACATGTTCTCTGCTTCACTCTGCAATAGCGCTGCATTTGAGCTTTGCAGGGTGGAGACTTGTACCTGACTTGGCAGATGCAGTTTCAGGTTTCATAGTTAGCTACGAGCAAGACCAAGTCCCTGCCCTTCATGGTCTATCTCTAGGAGAGGAGGTAGACTAGTCAAGTAGGCAAGACTCACTGTAGTGCCAAGGAATGATGCAAAGAAGAGGAAGGTGCTGAAGTGCTGGAGGTCGGGCTGCCTCCAAGTACATCCTTATTAGACACAGTAAGAGCTAATGGAAGAAGCAGACTACTGACTTGCTCACCCGGTTGTGTAACTGTGGATCCTTACTTGAGCCTCCCTGGGCCTCAGTTTCCTTATCTTTAAAATGAATGCTAATGCTACTTAGTTGTGAGGATTGAAGGTGTCTGTTGTGTATGCAGAGAACACTTAGTAGGAGCTGTATTGTTCCCGAGGCTCTCTTGACCTGTGCTCCCCGCCCCCAGCTCATTCTTTGTCTTGGAGCCCTGCTGCTCAAGGTGACTGGAAATACCCAACCGACTGGAGGGTTTTAAGTGTGTGTTTGCATTCATGCCTCGGTAGTTGTTTCCAGTCTCATGTTCTCATTCAGGGGTCCTCAGAAGATGGGTTTTAAAGGCTCTACCACTCACCTTCAAGAGAACTAGCTTGGGAGCAGACACTTGAAGAGGGGAATTTCTGAAGTATTAAGTATTAAGAACTGTGGGTTCACAGTTCCTCTTTTTTTAAGTGAATATGCTAAGCTCTGAAAATTTAGAACATTCTGGGCCTTTGGCTCTTTACGGTGTGTATTCACTATTGTATTTGTATCTTTTGTTGCAGAGATGCTGCTGTTTCACTTAATGGACATTGCCTTCTCTTTACAGCATCTTTGTGATATGCATTTGTATATATACTGAATTCTATTTAGGTAACCAAGCTGTGAACATTTCAGACTAGAGACTTTTTCTTCCAGTTTTGGAGATTGAACCTAGGAACATGCTAGGTAAGCACTCTGTTGCTCTGTTATACCCCTAGACCTGAACAGTTAATAGTGTAGATCTACAAGGGAGATCTGAATCTTGGAGTTGTCAAATGCTATACCTGAAAAGGCTCTTTAGAGATCACTGCCTAGGTCTTGTACTGGACAGGTGAAGTGGTGATGCTTCCAACAGGGATGCAGCATCCTTAGCTAACTGAATAAATACAGAAAGTCATTGCCTGCTTCCCATTGAGGATGTGGGGAGGGGAGCACAAAACTAATTCTGGAGTGTTTTCTGCTAACTTTTTCTTTATTCCTCTTACCACCAACTTTTTTTCTTTTCCCAGCTTTCCTGGATAATTAGCTTTTATCAGAGGGCTTCCTTGGTCTGAGTCCCAAAGACAGTTTAGTCTTGATTGGTTTTTATTGCCCTTGTGATGTCACGTAGAATCAATCGCCTGGGAAGAGAAATGTTAATGGAGGCCTTAATCAGATTGACCTGTGAGCGACTATCTTGGTTGATGATTGATGTGGAAGGTCCAGTCCACTGTGGGTGGCACCATCTGTTGGTCAATGGAGAGAACCAGAGAGTGAGACACAGGCAGTGTTCTCCATGGCTTCTGCTTGAGGTCCTGCCCTTTCCTTCCCCAAGTCAATTTTGGTCCTCTCTTCCCCCAGCAACAAACTAGAATAGTGTTGTATACATGAAGGGAAAGGTGAGCCACATGGTTGGCTAAGTTGTGGATGCCAGAGATGCCTCTGAAATGGGAATCACAGAGCTCACAGATGGGCCTGGTTTCTTAATGTAGATTGACAAGAATAGGTGTGTGAAATGTCATGGGCTCTGAGAGGTGTGTCGGGGCGAGGGACACCAATGGCTTGATGGGTGCTGACAGTTGGGTTTTCAAATTGCTTTTCTTCTGTGTTGTATTTTATCCCCAGGGTGCAAATAGCTACGGGCAGCTTGGCCTTGGCCACAAGGAAGATGTGCTTCTTCCCCAGCAACTGAGCAACTTCTGTGAGCCTGGGTGCATCAGGAGCGTCACAGGAGGTGGGGGCCATTCTGCAGCTGTCACAGGTAGCTCTCTTCACACACTTTTGAGGTGTTTTCCCCTTGGAAATAAAAACCTTGCCATCTTTTAGTCTTTTGTACTTCTCAGAGAGCAGCATTTGTTTTTGGTGAAAGAGCCAAATAACCATTAAGGGAATGCTAGCTTGTCAGAGCTCGAACTTCTGAGTTCCTTCCCTTCCCTTTCCTTACCCTTTATACAAATAGGGCTCAGAGAGAAAGGCTTAAGGTCATAAGGCAAGTTGGTGACCGTGTTACAACCTGCTTGAGTTTTACTTTGAAACCTTTACAAGTCGGTGAAATATCCTTTGAGATCAAGAACCTTACCTTGTCCTTAATTTCTGTCCTAGTGCTCAGAGGGTACCAGGGGCCACACATACTTCAGCTTAGCAAAAGCTGGCATATGGCATCTGGTTAGGAATGGGAGCTGTGGCTCAAACTCCCTGGGCTCAGTTCTTGTTCTGTAGTTGATTAGCTCTACGGCTCTGGCAGGTATCTCCCTATTCAGCAACCGTCTACTACTTCTGTTGTAGTGACAAAATGCCTGCCCACAAACCTCTGAAGGGGAAAGGATTCTATTCGACTTAATGTAGGTAACGCGCCTTTATTGCAGGGAGTCAAGGCAAGAACTTAAAGCATCACCTCCACAGTCGAGAGCAGAGGGAGATAAAGGCAGCTTTGCCCGCTTGCTGCTGGGACTCTTTATTCTAACCCACGGAATGGTGCTGCCCACCTTCAGATCAATTAGAAGTCAAGACAGTCCACAGACATATCCACCTGTCAGCCTGGTCTGGATAATTCCTCATTAGTACTCCCCTTCCAGGCGACTGTAGGTTGTGTACATTGATAGTAAATGCTACCTCGCACACTCAGTTTTCTCTTATGTCCTACGGGGATAATAACAGTAGATGAACTTAGGGTGTTTCCAGCACTGTTTTAGGGCTTTTACAGGCCTTTGGTGTTCCTGTCATCATGGATTCCTCCCTTCATTTGTAAAGAAATGCTAAAAATTACATTTTACAACTGTACTGATATAAATTAAACTTTACTTAAGAATGGCATTTGTACTATATATGAATTATTGTTATATTAAAATCAACTTAAAACAATTTGAAATTAAGACAGCTTAATTAAAAGCCTATGGGCCTTTCGAAGTATTATGGGGCCTAGGTACGTGTGGAAAGGACTCCCATGTTCAGCTCTTAGGACAGCTCCTGGCACATTCTAAGTGTTGACTTGATGTTGGCTTTCCTGTGATCATAGATGCTCCATTTGGTGATATTGGCACTTGTTACAGAACTGGGAGTTTCCATTCATCCATTAGATTTGAGGCCCTTGGCTTGATTCTTTGGTTCCAGAACACATTAGCATGCATCAGTTAATAGCATTAATATGGCCAAGAAGCCTATGTCTGTGGCTCCAAATAATACATGGCAACTTTTTCTTACTTTGGGAGTTGTGATTCTCTCCCTGTGCCTGTTGACACTGGAGCTTTGTTGTTTTAACTTTGTCATAGTGGCTGTGCCTTAATTTACTGCTATTTCCGCCAGCAACTTCATCTCCATAGTTGCAGCCTGCTTCTTTGGAAGCGTTCTGGCCACTCCAGCCACAGCTTGGTGGGAATTCTGTTCCTGTGGACACCGCCGACTGCAGCTTTAACTAAATCTCTATTGTTCTGTTTCTAAATAAGGCCTGAGATACGAAGGCTAGGGTGAAAACCTGTGAGCTCAAAGAAGTGAAGTAACAACTAGCTAGCCCTCTCTCTTCGCCAGTGTTTCTCCTTATGCTCAGCCAAACCATAAAACCCCGCACCACTCCAAATCCCTCCCAGCTACTTCCTGTGTTTCTCTCTAACTCTTCCAAATGCCCTCTGATACTCTATGAATACTCTCTGTCAACTGGTTGCTTACTCAGCCTCCTGTCTCAAGGTTAATTTTATTTAATTAATGCAACTGCAAACTTGGGGTTCACAGTGTGATCAAATATCCCACATCAGAGTTTTCTGTTTTGCAGATAGAGGAGGACTTTTTGTTTGTGGCCTGAATAAAGATGGGCAGTTGGGGCTTGGTCACACAGAAGATGTTCTGTGTTTTACCATCTGCAAGCCTCTCCTTGGTTGTCCAATCAAACAGGTGGCCTGTGGTTGGGATTTTACCATTATGCTCACAGGTAAGTTTTCTCTTAAATAAATATCACCACCAAGGTTTTTGGGTGATAGCAATGTAGTGTGTGTGTGTGTGGGGGGGGAGTGTGGAATGATTAAATAAGACCCTCTGTACTTTTGAGGAAAAACAAAACAAAAAACCACCCCCTGAACTAGTAAGTGTTCTCTATTAGGGAAATTGTGGGGTACCTTTTACAAGGAGAATTTTAACTATAAAGGAGATCAGGCTGGGATATACATTTGCCAGAGACTGGAGGATGAACCAGATCTCGTTAGGTGGTCATTTCTAGTCCCAAAAGTTAATGAGAGCTATGTGCCTGCTCTCGCTGACCAGGAGTGCCATTAAGAGTTATTATGTGCTCGTTGTCTTAGTTAGCATGTCTACTGCTGTGATAACATACCATGACCCATGACTTGGTGAGGAAAGGGTTTGTTTGGCTTACACATCACTGTTCATCATTAAAGGAAGTCAGGACAGGAACTCAAGTAGGCCGGCAACCTGAAGGCAGGAGATGATGCAGAGATCATGGAGGAATGCTGCTTACTGGTTTGCTCAGCCTGCTTTCTTATAGAATCCAGACCACCTGACCAAGGATGGACCCACCCAAAATGGGCTGGACCCTTTTCCGTCAGTCACTGATTAAGAAACTGCTCTATAGCCGTATCTTATGGAGGCATTTTCTCAGTTGGGGCTCCCTCCTCTCCAATGACTCTAGCTTGTGTCAAGTTGATGTAAAGCTAGCCATCACTATATAATAATGAGGGAGTAGGGATTTCACAGCAGTAGGAGCAGGTCTTTCCCGCCAAGGGTCTTCCATGGTGACATTACTGGGGATCAATCCCAGGGCTTCACATGTGCTAGGCAAAGGCTCTACCACTGAATTATTTCTCCATCTCCCCTTCAAAACATTTAGTCTCTATGAAGACAGGTGACAGAATGAGTTATGGCTGAAGGGTTGCTAGAATAATTCTTTTGGAATCAGCTGGTTTCTTACTCTGTTAATTGATTTCTCTGTTTAACTTTGTCCTTTCTAACTGGCTAGTCTGGTTTTAAAGGACACCTGTAGTTTCTGCCTCTTCATGCTCGTGGATTCCTAGATGTGTAGTGAAAGTCCCAGGCCTTTGCACATAGCCTTCTACAGAGGTTCCTGTGTCTGCTGCCTTCTTCTTACTTTTCTTTGTTGCAATTCCCTGTACTTTTCTTTGTTGCAATTCCCAGTGGTCCCTGCTTCAGAACATGCCCTGTTGTACACTCACGAACTGTCGTCCAGTATTTCAGTCTTCCTCGGCTGTCACCATTTCTCTTTTGCAGAGGAGTTCCATATGTATCCAGTTTGACAGTAATCATCAGACTCCAGATGGGCTGGGGAGGCAGCTTGCTGAGCATGCGAGGCCCTGACTAGATTAGCTCTGAAAAAGACTTCTTTCCATATGAAGAATTTCAATGCTAGATATCACTGTGTGAAGTACTTGTTATGGGCCATGTTAGGGTCGTAAGAGGCAGAAGGGAGCGCTGTTTCCAGCACATCGCAGCAAGTTGTGAGAAAGGCACCAAGCAGTCACAGTTCAAAGCAGACCATCATATTTTTATGGATGAAGGTTAAGTCGGAAGACAGGGTTAATTATGAAGACAGGTGGTTCTAACATTCCTCTGGGACAGATTTGCCCTCCAAACTTTAGACTTGTCTCCAGGGGAAACCCTTACTTTGCCAGGCCATACATGTCTTGTCCTTTTCTCCAAACTCTTCAGGTGAGTGTGTGGGGAAGGGCAGGGAGGAGAAAGGCCCAGAGCATCACAGTGTGCAGAATTGGTTGGCTGGAGACATGAGAAGTGGGAAACATGAAGAGGGGGTAAGTGTTCAGTCACTCCAGTACTAGGCCCTGAATTAAGTGCTCTGCACAGGTAATCAGCCTTTAAGGATACAGGTGGCAGATAATCTTTAGTGTGGAGGAGCTAAAGAAGAAGTGGCCCGAAGGCTTTGAGGCACAGGATGTCTGCTGTATCCTCTTATCCCTGTTTCCCTGTTGGTCACAGGTATCTCACTTCTTAGATTTGTAATCTGAATGCTTATGTTTTGCAGAAATAGGTCAAGTTCTGTCATGTGGATCCAATGCCTTTGGCCAGTTAGGTGTGCCGCACGGCCCTCGCAGATGTATGGTTCCACAGGCCGTTGAGGTGAGGACATCCCAGTTTTAGCTTGTTCTATCTTGCTGTTTCTAGGCTGTTTCTTTTATCCTCACTCATATGAAAGACTAGGCAGGTCCTTGAAAGCCCATGGAGTAATAGAACTTGAGCTGAAAATAAGTTCTTCTGTTAAAAATCAGTTTTAGGGGAATCAAACCTGGGTGGAAAAATTTTTCATCTTCATGCACGTTATAAGATTTTATAAACTAGGGCAGCAGAAATGCATCTCATAATGCTTATTGTTAATGATGGGAACTGTGTTACAGACAGGTCCAAGTAGAAGTGATTTGCCTCATGGCATTAAGTTAGGGCCCTGGGAAGATGGCGTAGTGAGTAGAGCACTTGCTGTGCAACCATGAAGACTTGAGTGTGGATCTCCAGAATCAATTTAAAGCTGGGTGCAATAGCACAAGTCTGTAACCCTGGTGCTCCAGTGGGAAGATAGGAAGCTGAGACAGGAGATTGCCTGAGAGCTCCCAGGCCTGCTAGCCTAGCATATGAAGTGGCAAACAGCAAAGACCCTGTCTAAAGCAAAGTGAAAGGGATGGAGCAGCCCTTAAGGTATCCTCTGACCTCCTTATGCTTGTGATGGTGTGTGTCTACATTCACAGGCATGTGCACACACACACGCACACACACACACACACACACACACACACACACACGCACACAAAGTAGATTCAGCAAATGGTAGTCCAGTGCTATCCTATAGAAATATCAAATGATTGAAAATTTTCTGAAAGCCCCATTTAAAAACAAGTAAAAGCTGAGATTGATTTTTTT
>JAQHUG010000538.1:625644-683649 GCA_028555095.1 Dicrostonyx torquatus | reverse complement strand
CACACACACACACACACACACACACACACACACACACACACACACACACACACCTGGCCTTGGAACTCCTGGTTCTTTTGCTTTCATCTCCCAAGTTCTAGGATTGCAGGTGTGCTCCACCATGCTCAGCTATTACATCGTAGTTTTCTGACTCGCTCTCAGTGCTAATGCAATATAAGTTATCCAGTGGCCTTTCTTCAGGAATCCATGCATCATTTCCTCATGCAGGAAGGTCTTCCCTTTCCTTTGACCTGGATTGTCATGCTAAGGCAGGGTAGACTTCAGCCTGTACCTCTGAGGAGCTTCTCTTTGTTAGACCTCTCTGTCAAATGCCTTTCATTTTAAGCAGTAAGTGAGGACTGTCATACTGCTATGTTTTGTGTGGAAATTCATGTGTGTACATGTCTGTAAACTCACAGCCTAGCATGGTCCAACTGAGCTGACAACTAACAGTTGGCGTTTACAGAGTACCAGAGACAGTGTGAAAGTTTAAACACTTAGCAAATTCTGAGCTGCCAATAAACTATTGTTCAGTGAGTCTAAGACAACTAACCAGCTGACAAGAGAGACGTCTATTTGTAGTCTGCATTTCACTTTGGTTGGTGAAAGTGTTGAGTTGAATGCTGGCTCTTGAGTGACTGCCTGCACTTGGTCCTCCTCTTCTCTGGAGACACAGGATGCAGGTGCTTTGTGCAGCCCACAGCTAGTGATGGCAACTTCATCCTTGTTGGAGTAAGACACATTTATTTTCTGCCCTAATTGATTTGAGATGGATGATGGTGTACAAGCTTAGAAATTATTGAATTAACTGCTAATGTCAAGTTTTAAAAAAGAATAAACATATGTAATTACTAAATGTATTATTTTCTACATGACCACTTTTTCCTGTGGTGTCTTTTATACCCAGACTGGATTTTCTTTTCTTTCTTTCTTTTTTTTTTTTTTTGGTGGAGCTATAATTTATATATGATATTCACCATTTTAAAGTGTCCATTTAATCATTTTTAGTATAGTCACAAAGTGAATTGGCCTTTGATATTTCAAAAGTGAGTTAAAAATTGTCAAGATTAATAGCCTTCCTTTCTTATCTTGCTTGGACTGTTAGCACACTGGATTTTGTTCAGTTTCTTTAGACCTCGTCTCTGGAGTCCTTGTAGATTATGTAACCATTTGGCATTGCAGCAGAATTTAATTTTACCTGCTGATGCAACAGTGTAACTATTCTCATGTGGAAGACAGTCTGCCTTTCAAAAAGATGGCTTAGATATTCTGAGTCACATCGGCTCCACAGTCGTGGCGCCTCCGTGGCTCTCCAGCATCTACTGGGTTGATGTTGTGTGGGATAAGGGTGTTGTCTCTGCCCCTCCTTTAAGGGATTCTTAGACCTTGCACTCTGATGAAAGCCCAGTGCACATCATACACCTGTAGGGTATCAGTGTCTCAGGGCCACTGTGATGGGAACAGTGTCATAAACATCCTCACCTTAGAAATGGTGTCATAGTGTGCTGTGTCCTGTGTCCCATGTTGAGTGAGTGTCAGATGGAACTTGGAAATTCCTGAGCTATGGCTGTAATGATCCTGTTTGACCTTTGATCGGTTCTGGGGACTATGAGACCACTGTCGGGCAAGATGCTGTAAACTTTATAGGGAACTCACCAAGTGAAACAGACCTGACTCCTCGTCCTTTCACTGGCTGTGAGTCCTTGTTAGCCAGGTGATCTTAAAGAGTCATTTAACATTTCCCAGGCTTGATTAACTTATCTTTTGGGACAGTTCTGTGAGCCATATTCCAAAAAATGAAACAGGTAAAATTAATCTTATTAGTGCCTTTTATTTAGAATGTCCAAAATATTATTTACTATAATAGGAACATTACTAATGAAGTATGCTTTTTTGTGATAGTTCTGCAGTCTGTTGTGCATTCTCATGTGTGCCAGCCACACTTCAGGTTTTGGTGTCTTGTGTTGTTGTTTAGTGCACGTGTAGACTGTCACACTGCCAGGACTGGGAAAGCTTATGGAGGGCTCTGAAGAGCTGGAGACTGATGTCTCACAGACTGAATTACAGCCTTGGCTTCATTTTGTTTGGTTTTCATCTAAAAGTTATCTTTGAACTTGAGCACCTTTTAGACAGCATGCGTTCTTTGCTTGTCATGGTCACCCACCAGTTGTGTTCTGGTCAGCAGTGATGTTGGTTGTATCTTCCACCCTTTTATGCCAGCAGCCCTCCCTTCCCATATTCAGCTGGTGAAAGCAAGGCTTGGAAAGGAAGTGATTTGTCCAAGGTCAATAGCTAGTTAGCAGATCCAGGAATAGCAGCTGGAGTCACTTGACTCTGCATTGGCTTCCTCCTCCTGTTACATCACTGCCAGTCACTTCTGCCTCTATCACAGGATTACAGATGAGCTCAGGGGCTGCCTAAATGGGCAGTGGTATCTCTCTCTTTTCTGATGGATGGTGGAACTATTTCATTTTAAAAGGCTTAAGCTTGAATAGCATTTAATATTTTAGCAGTGTCTTCTGTAGTCCAGGCTGGCCTTGAGCTAACTGTGTAGCCAAAGAATGACCTTAAACTCCTAATCCTTCTGCTTCTACTTCCGGAGTTCTGGGATTGTAAGTATTCACTATCACACCCATTTTATGCAGTGCTGGAGATTGTGTATGCCAGTCAATCACTTTGCCAACTGAGCCACATCCCCAGTCCCCAAGTAGTGTATCTTCTAACCTGTTTTCTTAAAAGTTTAAGGATTTCCCACTTAACAGAAGGTAATATAGTTTTACATTGAAAAAAATACAGAAAATTGGCTGATGAGATGGCTTAGTGAATAAGAGTGTTTGTTGTGCAAGCATGAGGACCTCAATTTGAATCTCAACATCTCCATAAAAGCTGTGTTATGTCCACACCTATAACCCTAGCCTTGTGTGGAGCGGAGACTTGGAGATTGCTGTGGCTTCCTGGCCAACAGCCAACTCCAACTGCAGTGAGAGAACACCTCGAAGACAGAAAGCAATAGAACAGGATAGCTGGTGTTTTCTTTCAGGCTCTCTACTCATGGATACATGCAACTCCTCCATCCTCCAGCGTGTGCATATACCACTCCCCATGTTTTATTATGTATGCATGCGCATGCGCATGCGTGCACACACACAGACACACACACACACACACACAGAAAGAGAGAGATGTATTACATACACCAGACCTTGCATTATGTACAGAATTTTGTAAGTTTTATATTTGATTGTGTTCTACATAAATTTTGTATTGTGCATGGCACACTAAATCCTGTGGTGTAAGTAGGAAACCATGCCTTCTTAGCCATTTCTTTTTCAGAGTTATCCTCCACCCTTCTGGGTCATGTTCCTCACCTCCCATTCTCCTCTGTTTCAGATACAGGAGAACTGTATGTCTGGGGCCGGAACAAGCATGGGCAACTGGCTTCCCTGGCTGCATTCCTTCTTCTGCCCCAGAGAATAGATGCACGTTGCTTTCAGAATGAAAAGCTCACTGCTGTCTGGAGTGGCTGGACACACCTGGTTGCTCAGACAGGTGAGGGTGTGGCAGAAAATTTGGGGTTGGGAAAAGCAGTTGTTCAGGCCCTCACTAGTTAAGGAGGGGGTGGGGGTTTTTAAATACTGGAAAGTGGAGGACTTGGTATCTCCCGCCATCAGCCAGATATGGCTTTTCCTCTCTGGATTACACCTGGAAATGCAAGACTGGATTGGTGAGCTCATTCTGCTCCTAAGAGACCTTGACGTTTTGAGAGGACATCCATAACAACCAACAGAACCCAAAGGTTGGTCCAGGTACTGGTGAGTTCTTGCCTGGCCATGGCTGAAGAGATGGCTTTATTTTTAGTTCCACCTGATCTGAGTTAAAACATCAGAAAGTATAGGTAAATATTTCAAATTGATTTGGTAGCTGGTGTGGCATTCTGATTTACACCCCAGTTTGACTCTGCTGCATTGTGTGTTCCTCAGGACCACCGCATGCCTGCAACTCTAGGCATCTTCACCTTTCCCTGAGTTGGTTTTCATCTCTTCCTTAGGTCAGGTCTTTCTAGGCTATTATATTCCTTTCTTCTTGGATTTTGGTTTTTTATGGCCTCTCACTCCTGCTGTGTAGGAGTCCCTGCTGATCACAGTTTCTCAGAAGTTTGATATCATGTCAAGGCCTTCTGAACCTCAGGGCTTCTCAGGAGTTCTCTGGCCTTGCTTGCTCCATCTCAGGCCCCAAATCCCTGTTGACTGCTTTTCTAGAACTTTCCAGTTCTCAGGTTTCTCTCATAGCTTCAGCTCTCTTCAGTCAGTCACACATGCCATGTGCACTTGTACTTAGGGTTTTGTGAGTGCTCCTGTCTACGATGCTTTTAGTTGATCTTTTCAAAATGTTCATAATCCTTTTGAAATGGTGGCCTGCCTAAGGATGATACACAGTAACCTTCATGTTGCCAAATGAGGGGATGCTCTTAGGAAGATTATCCATTTGAAAGAAAGTTGTTTCTTTCCTCAAAGAGCTTCAGGTTTCTTAAACATGGGGATAGAAAACTTCATCTGTCTTTCCATCCGTCCATCCATCCACCCATAAATATCTGTTTACATGCCCTTAAGGAGCCCTTTAGAAGAGGCAGACCCATATCAGAAAATTCAGCACCGTTACAGTATGAGACATGCAAACACAGAGCCAAGTATGCAAGACAGTGTGTGATGGCGACTGAGTGACTAGGTGTTAACAGGTGGGCAGCTCATGAGTAGTCGTCAAACAGTACAGTGCAGTAAAACACTCTTGCTACCATTCAGGAGTGAGTCTGTGAGTAATCCCTGTACCTGGTTAAGTGGCTGACTGTGAGAGACAGAAGTGGTGCTTCTTTGAAGCACTGTAGTGGAGGGGCCCAGCCCTGGGGTAGGATTCAGCTGCATTCAGCTGCATTCTTGCTAGCACTGAGTCACTTCAACTGCTTGGAATCTCAGTTTTATGTTTCCACCTCCACTTGAGAGCATGATTTTTTTGGTAACAGTTCAACTGTTTAATTAAGTTGCTAATTCAGCTTTCTTGTATATATGTACCTCACTCTGTTCCCCTTTCTTCCAGGTCAAGAATAGTTAAAAGCTGGGGTATTTGGATATCTGGGTAGTATATTGAATTGGGGGTGAATGGGAGGATCCTGATTCACCACTCTGTGCTCCTTGTAGCAGCCATGACAGCCTTTGCTCCGACTCGATGTCATTGAGAAGAAGCACTCAATTTAATCAGACTCAGCTGCTCACAGTTACAGGAACAAGCTTCCCTTGCGGTATCACAAGCGGCTCATCAGTCAACCCGGAGTTTGTTTGACTCTGTTCCTGAAGCTCCAGTGGAAGACCACAACAGCACACAGCTGCTTATGGGGAGGCATCTGTTGGGTGATACTGATCCCAAAGAGTTTGTGCATAGTGACCATATGTCGTCAGAGACATGGAACAGGACAGGGCACTTTGCTTTTCTTCTCCATAGTCTCAAGATTGAAGCTTCCCCAAAAGGTGACTTTGGTCCTGCTGTGGACGTTTGCAGTGACTGGGGACATTATGGGCTATGACAGCTGGGGGTTGTTACTGACATCCCAGTGGGTGGAAGTCAAAGAAGCAGCTGAATATTCTAATCTTGCAAGATGTCAAGGTGCCCCCTATTTGGTACAAGAAAAATATGCAGTTCAGGTACTTGTATTGTCAAGGTGGAGACACTGCCTAGGACCGGCGTTCCCTTCAGCAGGTGTATAGCCAGGGCAGTTTGGATGGCACCAGAATAACTTCCCAGATGTACAGAAGTGGGAATGCACTCTCTGCACTCCTGGAGTTTACTGCCTGCCTGCAGGTCTGCAGTGGAAAAATACTCTTCTGTGTTAGTCAGAGGCACTTGAAAAGAGGCCAGGAGGATCTGTTCTAATCTGGGAGAGTTGGCAAGGGTACCTGTGTCTCAGGCTGGTGAAGCTGCATTCTAGAAACCTTTCCTGAGCTTCTTAATGTCCCCATCATTGTTCTCAGGAATTTCATGGGACTCCTGGGTGACTTTATCCAGCCCCAGTGACCTGCACCTGTCTCACAGAGACGTTCCGTTTTCTGACTGGAGATGTTGCACAAAGCTGGGTGGCAGAGTTGGGTGTTTCCTCATTTGGTGACCTTGTCTCAGCTGTTTCACACGTCCTCACTGCTCCTCTCTCAAGTAGGATAGTAAACCTTGTCTGCTACATAGTGTGATTGTGTGACCAATCTTTGAATGGTCGCAGTTAGCTACGAAATGTCTGCACTAGTGAAGCTCCCCCGAGGCTGGGCTCTGTAAGCTGATTCACTGTTTGGTCTTGTTTTGGAAGAGCTTCTGCTCTAACAGATCTGTGGCAAGATAGAAATATGCTGTATTCTACACCGAGGGCTCCTTGGCTGGACAGGCTTTGCTGCTCCCTGACAATCTCTGTTCCCTCAAGTCTTTTACTCACGTACAGTAGGCTAGAGGCTTTATTGGATTAGCATAGAAGTCCTCTGACCTCCTAGGTAATTTACCTGTTGAACTTGACCCATTGTGGTTCTCTTCCCAGTCTGCTGCTGCATACATCTGTTTGTCTTATATGTTTAATGTCTAGGCTGTAGATTCCAAGAGAATTCACTTAACTTATGGTTGTACCCTCTCACAGGGCTGCCACACAGTAGATGTTTAGTAGCCAATCACCTAGAGAATGAGTAAATGGTAAGAGGCATAAAAACATGATTTTGTTGTCAGATGGACTTAGGTTTGTGTGTGGCTTGCCCTTGCTCCCCCTTCTCCCCTCCTGTACCCATCGGGTCACCACCATGGTTGCCTTGGTACTTTTTTCCTCATGGTCTGTGATCCTCCCTTTGTTTTGTTTATTTATGTGATGGGGTCACCTGACCTTGAACTTGTGATCCTCTTGCCTTCTTCTAGGTGCCAAGATTACACTGTTCACAGTTTATGGTTCTGGGGATTGAACTCACAGCTTCATGCATGCTAGGCAGGTCCTTTACCAATTACCTATCGATTCCTTGATGAATTCCTTCTCCCATGACTAATAAGCTCCATGAGAGCAGGTGAGTGCTTATTTTCACTTGCCACTGTCTCTTCAATTCTTAGCCCAGCACTTGTCACTCAGGAGGTTGTTAGCTGATACATGTACAAATGAACAAGCCAAGCTCTTACAAACACTTTCCCACATTAGAAGAATGGGAAATTGCCAACCTGGCTTAGGATTAAATGAGTGACGTGGTAAAGCATAGGGCTGGACCCACATCCCCAACCATTCAGTCACATCAGCTTTCTCTGCTCTTTCGGAAAGCCCAGAGCTCCCTGGACTAGTGTGCTCTGTTCTTCTTCATGAGCAGAGGTCTCTGTAAATACTCTGCATAGGTAACAGGCTGATTCCACATTGTTCTGAGATGTGTGGAGACATCAGTGCTTACAAATGCCAAGTGCTGGCTGCTGCCAATTTGTTAGACTTTCAAGGGAATGCTCTTCACAGGTTCCAAATGTTACTGTGGGACGGTCAGAATGTCTAGAGTTCTTCGCTTTCCGGAGGCTGGAAGCTTTCCCTGAACCATGCAACATCCTAAAAGTAGCTTTGTGGTCCCAAAGGGATATGGATTGAAACCATGAAGCCAAATGCAGAGAGCTCTTTGACTTTCCTTACTTTTCTGTGTCACCCAAGAAAGGCCTGGAATATTGGATGTTATAGAGAATCAGAGATGGAGGAAGTGTCTTCCTCACCTGGGAGGTGAGAAAACTAAAACCAAGCAGAGAAAGAAGATTGGAAGCAGCCTTGGAAGCCCAGATCAATTCTGCTGCCTAGGCAGTCTCATCTCTTTCCTTTCTGTCCTTCCCAGTCTTAGTAATGTTCTTTAGAAATTTTCTTTTAGATTTATTTATTTTTAATGTGCATTGGTATTTTATCTACATGTATGTGTGTGTGTACCATGTGTGTGCCTGGTGTTCAGAAAGGAGGGATCCCCTCGAAGTAGAGTTACAGATGGTTGTGAGCTACTATGTATGGGTGCTGGAAACCAAACCTGAGTTCTCTGTAAAAGCAGTAAGTGTTCTTTTTGTTTGGTTGTTTGGTTGTTTTTGTTTTTGGTTTTTGGTTTTTTGTTTTTTTTTTTTTTGAGACAGGGTTTCTTTGTACAGCCTTGGCTGTCCCGGAACTTGCTATGTAGACCCGAATGGTCTTGAACTCACAGAGATTCACCTCCTTCTGCCTCCCTAATGCTGGGATTAAAGGCATGTACCACCACTGCCTGCCTGGCTGCAGCAAGTGAGCTAATCACTAATCATTGAGCCATCTCTCTATCCCCTCCTCTTAGTAATATTCTTTTAGTTGACTTATTTTCTTATTTCTTTAGAGGCAGGAAGCATATGTGCCAGGACCACCTCTTAGCTATTCTCTTTTCTTCAGGAATCACAGACCAAGAAATTCTTGATTATATTTGATGTCTGAGCACCAGTGAAATCCAAGCCCACATTGGTTAACACTGAATGAAGTTTATAAAATATACCAATTTGTATTTTATACCCAATATAATTATACTCAAGATTTTTCTGTTTTTGGGTCAAGATTTCTCCAGAATAGGGGACCATGCATCATGAAACCTCAGTGGACCTCGGGGAGGTTCTGACCTCATAGGTTTATTTAAAGCAGGTGTTTTTGAATTTGTGGTGTTTGTTTGAGCTTTAGAACTTTGAGAACCCCATAATTGAGAGTCAAAGGGAACCCGGAGGACAGTTTTGAAGTGGGTCACGTGCTTATTACTTAACGCCATTAGCATTTACCCTGGAACTTCTAGCTTGCCCACCAGAGATGGGAATGCAGAGACTCTTTGGCCTAATTGTCTCAGTTTGGAAAAGGCGAGGCTGAGGAATCAGGAAGGGGAAGCACAGGGAATGGGTGACTCTTAGTCAAGTACTCTTTGACCCTGTCCTTCTCTTTCCAGAGGTAGTGAGATGTGTGTGATGGAAATCCAAGAGCCTACCTAGACTTGATTCTTTCCATACAGGAACCTCTACTTCCAGAAGGCCCTGCTTCCCCCCAAATGGATATGTGTGTGGAACAGAGCCTGGGGACAAGGTGCAAGAAGCCATACTGGGGTTCGCAGAGACAGTGTTGTTCCCTTCCTGATGGTACGGCAGCAGTTCCATGGGCGACGCTGTCACTGTGATGATTTTTCCTTCCCTCTGGTGCATAGACACTTTCCCATAGAAACTGTCAGCTGAGTGTTCTTATCCTAACTTCACAGGTGAGTCCCCAGTTGATCACATCGCTCTGGCCCATGTGGATGGACAGATCTTAAGCTTGAACTCACTCTTTTTGTCCTCATATGTCTCAGAGTGTCTAGCTCTGTACCTGAGCTGCTTCTATTCTTCAAAATAGAGCCATTCTCTAACTGTGGCCAATGGTATTTCATTGTCCCAGACTCTGAAGAAGGACATTTAGTTATCCTGGCTCCTTTAGCATTCATCTATAGGATGTTGACTGTAGGACGTTGCACTCTGCTACAGAATGAAGGGAACACTGACGTCCATGGCTCCCTTCAGGAAGCTTGTGGTTGGTGTAAAAATTAGATATTTAGTAGAAGAATAAAGAGGGTGTGGCAGGAGGCCAGAGGAGTGGTCAGGACCCCAGGGCCTCTAGGGTTTCAGGAGAGATGATGTCCAGAGGGAAGGACAAGACCCCAGGGCCTCTAGGGTTTCAGGAGAGATGGTGTCCAGAGGGAAGGACAAGACCCCAGGGCCTCTAGGGTTTCAGGAGAGATGATGTCCAGAGGGAAGGACAAGACCCCAAGGCCTCTAGGGTTTCAGGAGAGACGGTGTCCAGAGGGAAGGACAAGACCCCAGGGCCTCTAGGGTTTCAGGAGAGACGGTGTCCGGAGGGAAGGACAAGCAGTTGTGGTTGGGCTTTGGGAAGGTCACCTTTCAATAGGAAGAGTGTGTACAAGTTAGTTCTTTTGCTCTTCCTTCCCTCTGGTAAGACTCTCAAGCCTCTGGCTCCTCCTTTACCATGTACCAATAGGAGGTCTCAGATCGGATGACTTTTTGAAAAGTTTTTTTTGTTTGTTTGTTTGTTTTCCGAGACAGAGTTTTGCTGTAGTTTTAAGAGCCTGTCCTGGAAATAGCTCTTGTAGACCAGTTTTTTTTTTTAACTATACTTTATTGTATGTGTTGCAGGACAGCTGCAGGGACTGCACATGTCATAGCATCAGTGTAAAGGCCAGAGGGCGACTTGCAGGACTCAGTTCTCACCTTGGGATTGACCTCAGGTTATCAGTTATGATTTGAGGGGCCCATTACCTGCTGAGCCATCTTGCTAGACCTGTTATCTTTATGGCATTTCCATGGACGACGCTGTCACTGTGATGATTTTTCCTTCCCTCTGAATTTATGGCCAGCTCCATAATTCTATTCTGTGAGAAATAAAACTGGCTTAAAGAAATAATCAGCGTAGAGAGATATGTTCAGACAATGATTATCATGCCATGCCCAGCAGCCTAATGTCTAATGAAAAAACAGGTGAAACAAAGGAAGGTCAGTTAAAGACCTATGGCACAGCCATATACCGGGACAACACACTGTCCTTTAGAGAAGGAGGCTGAGTGTCAGAGGATAGCCTTATACTGTCGTTCCTAATTCTTAACTCATGTTTTAAAGAGACTAGGAAGAAATATACCAGGTTATTATCTCTCATGGGCTAGAATAAAGTGCATATTGTTTTCTATGCTAGCAAGAATCTTATTCTCTCTGGCTCCTCCTCTTTTGTGACTGGTAAGAGGTTGCAGATATTGGGATTCTTTTTTTTTTTAAAAAAAACATTCTTAATTATACTTTATTTATACTTTATTATGTGTATCAAGTGTGGGGGGAGTGCACACATGGATGGAGAGATTGTACAATCTGAGTGTATCCTTATAAACACTATTTCAAAGTTAAAATAAAAATGGCTCCCTCCTCAGTCCATGGGATTATCTTCTTATAGTGCAAGTCCCTCCCGTGGACCTCAGTTGAGAGGAATGTCCCCTTACAGTGCAGTATGAATGTCCTTGGCAAGTCTCTCCTGTGGACCTCATTTGAGAGGTCACATGGAAAAGAGGCAAGAGGCTGTAGCAGGAGGCGGGAAAAGTGGCCTCTATTTTTGGCTCAGTCATGAGTCAGCGTGATCAGCTTGGGCTCTTTTGGACAACCGTGAGCCTTTGTTTCCTCATCTGCAGAGGGGAGTTGAAAGTCATAAAAGGTCTCAATGCTCCAAAGTACATTTGTTCCTAAAGACGGATTTCCTTCACTGCTGTGGAGCCAGCTGAGGGCTTGAGCTGGTTCCTGGGCTTGGTCTTCTTTGGGGTTGGGCACCTTTGATTGGTGGCCAGGGCAGGGTGGGATAGTGGGAGCCTAACTAGCATGCTAATCTGGGAGGATGTAGAGACTGCATCTAGTCACTAGAGGGAAGCATTGTTTGATTACATTCCCTGAGGAGCCTTGATCTGTGTTGCGGGACCCAGAGTCTAGCATTTTAAAGGAAAAACACTTTGGAAAGCACTCTACAAAATGTAAATAGATTGTAGATGTGAGATGATAGAGGAAAGGGTAGCCAAGTGGTCTATGTGAAGTTACACATTGCTTTTTTAGCCTGCTTTATAAAACACAGAAAATGGCTGCAGAAAGCCAAGAGTTTGAGAAGCGGGTCCTCTAAAGAGCAGGCATGCCCTGAGAACCCAAGGGATCCAGCACATACTGTTTCAGAGCTCTTCTGGCCTGGAGTCAGAGAAGAATAGATGTCGTCCTGACCAGAGCAGCTCATGTCTTGGGTGTGTGGTGGAGTGCAGGAACTATGCACATATACATGGCTGCTCCTGTCTTTCTTCTTCCATCCGATGTCTGCCTAGGCTAGGACTCAGCTTGTGGTGGGGCCCTGGTACTGCCCCAGGAAACCCCTGCAGATGTTCTTGCCATCTTCCTCCCAAGGTCCAAGGACAGCAATAGTTCCCAGTTATTTTTCTAGGTAGTGCCCGTGATATCTATGTACCTATTATTTTTCAGGGTTTGAAAGGAGTCCTCACAGTTTGCTTCCTGCCTTCCAAAGGCTTTGTTTCCTCAGCCTCAGGCTAACTTCAGTTTTGATTTGCAAATTCCCACTCACCCTAAGCAGCGCAGTGAAGTGGAATTGTGTACTGTCCTGGGAGCCAGGCAGCCAGCAACCCTTGGGCAGGCCACCTCCTCAGAAGGATCAGTTCCTAGCTGCTGCTGTGTCGTCTCTACTAGAGGGGAAAACAGGCCATTGTTTCCTGTTTTTGTGTTTGGCAAGGGTTACCCATTGATCTGTGACCTGGAACAGTGTAGGGTGTGTCCACCTGAAGCTGAAGCAAGAGCCACCTTTGCTTTGTACATTCATTCAAGGGACTTCAGTGCTTGACTAATGCCAAGGGCAGCAGGGCCACCAGATGGCAGCAGTGGGCAGGCAGACAGCCTTGGAGATAGGTAGGTGGGGACAGTATTCAGAGTCAGAATTAGCAAGGTCAGAGCTGATGGGACCTCAAGTTCTTGCTAATCTTTGCTTATGAAAGGAACTGAGGTTGGGGTGGCCTCTTTAGCTGGCTGCTCTGTAGGAGAGTCAGAGATTGGGATCTGAGGCAGGAACAGGGTGGGGACAGATGCAGAGTCCTTTGGCTCTCTTGATTCCTACTCTCTTACCCACCAGGGCAAGACTCTCCTCTATTCTGACTAGTCCTTTGCTCAGGCTGTGTTGTGGATGAACTTTGGGGCTATTTTTTAGCCCCCAATGCCCAAGAAACAGCTAATTGGCATGGCCTTGCTGGAGACACACTGCAGAGAGTAACACTCAAGAGGGTAAAGCTGAACCTCAGGACCAGAGTCTCCCGGGCGCCCTTCATCCACTCCTACTCTGCCCAGTTCTGCTTTGCCGCTTGCAGGTTTCTTAGTCTCCCAAGTGAGGATCCAGATGCAGTCAGGGCTTAGTGGGGTTGAGTGTCTTTTCTACAGTAGCACCATTACTTAAGAAACAGAGCAGACCTGTGAGTCCTGCTGTCTGAGCTCACTTCAGGCCATGTCATCCCCCTCACTGTGACCTCACTGGGTGGGTAGCGGGTGCTTGTTTTCGTTTAGGTGACTGGATGGCTTAGAAATAACAACTTATTTCCCACAGTCCAGATCTCAAAAGTCTTACCAAGTGCTGGCGGATTCCTCTCTGAGTCTATTTTCCTGGTTTCCCCTGATGTGTCAGAGGAAGGAGCACTGATTCTGTTCATGACCTGGTGGTCGCCTTCCACAAGCCATATTCCCTTACATCAGTACATTAGGGCCAGGATTTCAGCTGTTTCAGGAGGATGTCGACATTCAGGCTCTCATAGTTTCCTCGATCTTAAGGTGGGGAGGAGTGAAGACGAAGCCAATGGAAAAAGCAAAGTTGTGGCAAGGCTGTCAGCCTTGCTTAGACTCCCAGATGGCCCTGGGAAGGGCTCAGAGGTCACTGGCAGAGGGTTTGGGAGTCATTCAAGGAACTCTCTTCTTTCCTGGTGAGGATTGATTTGTTCCAGGAGCTTTCAAAGTGGGCATTAAGTGGCCAGGCTGTAATTTTGTCATCATTTTTAGGTTCTTGACACATGACACCATGCTCTACTCTTTCTTAGAGACCTTGCCTGTCCCTCTGGAGCTCTCTGTAGTCAGTGACAGCCAGTTCCTTAAAGCATTCTCAGTGTGTGCCAAGAAGACAGTGGTCCATTTTGAGGAATCTTGGAGGAATCAGCTCTTTTTCAATCTGAGAAAGATTTTACCTTAGGAAGCTCTGAGGAGCAAGCTCCGAGTTCCAGTTTACAGTTGCTGGCATCCTGGGAAAGTCATTTAACCTCCTTGGGCCTGTGAAATGAGAGCCATGATCACGAACTTCTCTGCCTCACAGGGATGTGCTGTTCACTTACTTGTAGTTTCTTCCTGCATCCCTTCACACAAATATTTGTATTGACTTAAGCTAGGGCGGGCATTCCAGGCAGGGGGAAGACTGCCTGGTGTGGGCCAGGCAAGGTGAGAAGTCCTTGGACACTTCTGGATGTGGTGGAGTGTGTCCTCATTCTGTGAGGAGTTGGTGGGGGTTTCTATGAGGGACTGGATGTATGGTAACCAGAAATCACACAAGGACTCTTGCAGGCTTCCCTGCCCAGGCCTCATACTTGCTCTCTCCTTCAGGTCTTAGGTGCACTGGACTCTAAGGAGAGCCCTTCCCTCCAAGGTGGGGTAGGGTTATTATCTACAACACAGGCTAAGACTGGAATCGCCCGACTCCCCAGTCTGTTGGTTTGACCTCTGGTCATTGAGCAAGCCATCACGTTACCTCCCATTTCAAAAATTATGTTTTATTATTTTGTGTGTGCTCCTTAAGTGCGTGCGTGTCAGGTGTCACAGCAAACATGACTCATGTAGAAGTCAGAGGACAACTTTCAGGAGTCAGTTCTTAGGCTTGGCAGCAGGTGCTTTTACCCACTGAGCCCTCTCACTGGGGCCTATGAAGCGTCTAGTAAGGACTTGAAAATGGCCATCTCTAGGGCTTCTCCCAGCAGCTCCCTGAAGAGTTAGAGGTGTGTGAAGAAAGGGTCCCTCATTTATCAAGGTTAGTCACTCTGCTAGAATTTATATACAACATCTCTTTAATTCCTATGGAAATATTGTCAAGGCCTGTTCTCATCTGTCATGTAAGGGACTGGAGAGAGGGTCAGAGAAAAGGTCACCTGTCCTGGTTACTGGGCCTGGTCTTGCTCAGTGTCAGCTATGAGGGGAACCATCACCTTTACAACCGTGAGGATCAGACAAGGTTCTGGATGTGAAGGGCCAATGTGCTTGTCAGTGCCATGTGTATAGGCAGGGCCTTATGTTCCTGTTCCCAGCCACACTCTAACCTTGAGTCCACGGGGTGGGGGCTTCCCTCCTAGTTGATGGAAGGCCCCAACCTTTAGTTTCGTGTCTGCATATCCATCTTCCCATTCACCACTGAACAAGGGGCAAACTTGTTTGTTTGCTATTTTGATGAAAATACTATAGAATCTTAATGCTCTAAGGAGCCATCTCTCTCTTTTAATTTGAAAGAAACAGAGCCTAGGGGAAGGATGGCTTGTCCCCATGTTTCCACAGCTAAGGAATTGCAGAGCCAGGATTAGCACCCAGTGGGCCCTTGTCCAGCACCTCTCTATTCTCCACATTGCCCCTTTACAGGGAGGTTTCAAATGCTTTGTCTCCTTTCTGGCGGAAGAATCTAGTTTAACAAACTTCATTATCCCAGGCCCTTATGTAAGAACGCTGTTTCTAGGTCCTGGCAGATGGCCTGTAGTAACAGCACCTCACTGATTCGGTTGGAGCTGAGCCTGTGACAGGAAAACTCCAGAATAGCAGGTGCCTCTCTCAGTCTGCAGTCATGGAGAAGTCATCCTCTCTGAGGGAGCCACCACAGCTCTGCTGCTAATGGCTTCTGCTGGCCATTAAAAAAAAGGTGAGGTAGTCTGAAACCATGCCCAGGTTTTACACAAGTTGCACCGGTGATATGGAGGTTCTTGGCAGGTGGGCTGCTGGTAATGGAGGCTTATTCTGGGGCCTGAGGGGCAGATGGGGACAGAGAGTAGAGCAGATTGAGAACGGAGGGCAGGGTGCCCCCCCCATGGATCTTCAGACAAGTCCTATGCATTTTAGACCTGTGCTGGTTATACTGGCCACCAGTTCCATGGTGGGCCTCTGTCCCAGCCTCTCCTAGTTCCTTCTTTGAAATGACTGAGGTTCTGAGGCTTCTAGTTGGTATTACACACAATGAGTTCTCAGTGGCTCCTTGTGGTGATGTTCATTGCTGCCCCCCCCCCAATGTGGCAAGTCCTCAAGCCACTGACAGCACATCACCTGACTGCCCTGCTGCTCAGCTTTGTTAGGTCTCTACTACATCTTTTATGCTCATCTCTCTTAGAGAACCCAGGACAGTTTTCCAGGGTTGGGGTTCGAATAACTAAAGAGGTATCATATGAAGTCATGTCCACAGAGGTTCTCAGTGGTTGATCATAAATTGGTATCCCAAGGTGGGCTCCTGCCCCTCTCTGTTCTTGCCTTGGTGAATTTTTGTCCACTCAAACACTGATCATAACCATTATCCTCCCAATAGGAAGATTCTAATTAGGTCTCTCTCATTTATAGAAAGCCAGTCCTTGGGGAAACTGAGGGGATAGATAATGTATCTAGGAGGAATTTCTTGAGTTTTCAGAAGTGAGATGCTGGCTTCCTCACACAGTGGGTATGTATGCTCTACAGCCTTCACTGGCTCCAGCCTGTTCTTCCCTTGTACAGACTGAGGTCTCAGGCTGGGCTGTGTGGCGAGCTCTTTTCTGCATGCCCAGGCTGCAGTTTTCCACCTCTGGCCTTTGGCTGTGGCACCGTAAGTCTCTGTCATTAGTGGAGACAATGGCATCCCTGGCAGCCGAGCATAGTTCTTGGTCTTTTTTCCTTTTCTCTCACTTTTTTTTTTTTAATTTCACAAATGAAAACTGCTGATAAGGTAATTCTAATGGACAAAAACTGAAGGTGATGCCCAGGACTGCAGGCATGCCTAGGTGTAGAGAGGGGAATTTGGAAAGGATTAAGGGGGAGGGTATGTGTTTTTCCACTGTGCAATTCCTGGGCCTCCCAAGTATCCGTTCTTAGAGCATGGGCAGTGAGTAGGGACACACAGATTTCACTTACCTGCTCTTCCCTGCCAAGAAGCTTCTGGGGAATGGGCTGAGGTAGGTAGTGATGGCTTGAGAGACTGGCTGATAGTTTTCTCGAAGCTGTGGACAGCATGTGCCCGGATCAGGACAGCCCAGATTCTCCTCTTCGATTTGCCCTGTTTGACCTTGGGGAAACTAATGGACTCTTTCTGGACTGACTGCATAAGGAGTACTTTGAGGCCCCTTCTTGTCTGCTGCTGGTGAGGCTGCACTAAAGGTGAAGAACTCTGAGCCTTGAGAATTACAAACCAGTAGCTCTTTATCCAGATAAGCGTGGTTCTGCTCTTGGGGTGGGCTCTGTCACCTAGGACTGAAGCCCTCTTCCAGTCTGTTTTCCTACTTGGTGGAGAGGCCACTGGGAAGTAGCAGACTGGAGTCCTGGCCCAGGCTTTGCTAGCACATCCTGTGCCCTTGGAGGATCCTTCCTTTCCTTAGCCTCAGCTTTATTTTCTCTAAAATCAAGAGCTGAGACTTGCCTCTTGCCTTCCTTGCACTGTATGTCCCTCCCCCAACTCGAGCCTCCTCCCAGCTTTGTTCAGGGTGTGACTCTTAGCTGCAGAAGCCCTGAGGGTATAGTTTCCTTTCATGCTGGGAGGGAGAGAAGCAAGATTATTTTTTTTAATTACACAGCTAAGATTAGGCAGCAATCTACATTTTAAAGTGTTATTAATAAGAATCTAAAAGTGTTAGAAGAAGCTGTGGCGTTTGAATATGGAATGAGTTGGGAAACATCTGCAGAGGCACTGGCCTCAACCAGAGCATTTTCTTGCAAGCGAAGTGGCTTTTAGGTGTGTCTGGCAGGTTCACTGTACTGTTGGATCCCAACTTTGATCCCCAGGATCAGAAAGCCCGAGGGCCCAGTAAAGACGTCACAAAGCGGCAGGGTGGCGGTGGTGGTGCACGCCTTTAATCCCAGCACTCGGGAGGCAGAGGCAGGCGGATCTCTGTGAGTTCAAGACCAGCCTGGTCTACAAGAACTAGTTCCAGGACAGGCTCCAAAGCTACAGAGAAACCCTGTCTCGAAAAAACAAAACAAAACAAAAAGACGTCTCAAAGCCTGAAGACCTCAGTTCATCAGAGCAGAGGCTCATCATGGCTTTTTAGAGAATAAAAGTCACAATGTTACTAACACTTAGTTTGTATTTAGATGTTGCTAAGTGCTTTAGTGTTTATTGGCTTTTATCATGGTCCTGAGAGTTAACTGTTAACTGCTATGTGGAGTGGTTAAGACTTAAGTTTAGAGTTCTCCCTTAAAGAAGGGTGGCATTTGAACACTACAGAATATGTATATGTATGTTTATATCATATGTATATATGCATATATGTATCAAACATAACATGATACCCTACCAACATTTGCAATTTTTATGTCAGCTAGATAAGCAATTTTTAAGAAGAGAAGTGGAGGGAGAGGGATGGGATGGAGGGGGAGGAAGAGGGAAGGCAGAAAATGTGGCTTGCTATAGGGAAGTCCAAGCACATGGCCAGAAGTTGGTGCCGATCCTGGGGCGCCTCATGCTGCCTGTTCACTGTTCCCACTTTATTTCTTAGTAATTCATAAAAAAAAAAACCAATGTATGTTTTGTGGGTTTAACTGTCTCTCTTCCATTGGAATGGAAGGTTCATGAGGGGAGGGAGTTGGTGTGTGTTCAGTGCAGCACTAGGTATGGAAGAAGTGTCTATTCTGTAGACCAGGCTGGCCTTGAACTCATACAGATCTGCCTATCCCCCTCTCCCGTGATGGAATTAAAGGCCTGCACTACCACCGCCCAGAAGTGTTTTTTGTGTATTATCCTCCAGAGACTACAGTCCATCATGGTGGGCAATGGCATGGTAGCTGAAATGCCTGGGTCTATTCTGTGGGATGCTTTTAGCACAATTACATATCTGTGGACCAGGAAACAGGAGAGCTCAGGCCAAGAGTCAGGTAGTGCTTTACCCCTCAAAGCCTACAGTTCAGTGACTCATTTCTTTCAGCTCAGTCAAATCTTCTAAAGTGCCACAACCTTCCAAGACACCGACGATCAAGTGTTCAAACACACGAGTCTTTGGGGACATTGCACATTGCCTGACCAGAAGTCAAGCTACTAAATGAGTTAGGATTGGGGTTCCTTGGAGGCCTTCCATCAGCCTGGAGCTTTGTTCTTTCCTGTTTTTGTTTGGGACTCTGCATATTACAGTTAGATCTGCAGTCCAGTCTGGCCCATCCTAATTTCTATTTGGTGGCTGTTGAATGGAGTAGCTTTCTGTAATGTCTGTGTCTTGTGGGACTCTGATCTTTACCATATGGGCTAAGAATGAAGATCACACCTAGCCTGGCTCCCTTTGTGCCTCTGGCCCAGGTGTGTGTCTTTGGGACTGTGAACAACCTGAGAAGAGGCAGTGTGCCTAAATGAACAATGGCTAAGGACGCTGCCTTTGCTGCCAGGTGAGTAGGTCTTATCCTCACATTGCCATGATAGCTGCTGGCTCTGCGTCTAAGACCAAACGTTTCTCTGGGTATTTATTTTCTCATCTCAGATTTGAGGGTCAGCCTACTCATTGGGTGCTCCTGTGGGTTAATTGTGACAGTATGTATAATGATGGCATGGAGTAAGTGCCTTCAAAATACTTGCTTTAATATTACCGATGCTTTCCCATTTGCTAGCTCTGTGGTTTTGATCAGGTCATTTAACTTGTGTGACCTGTTTGTAAAGTGGGAGTGACACCGATCACCAAAGCAGAGTTCCAGAGTCAGCATCTCATGTAGCTCAGGCTGGCCTCAAACCATTGTGTTACCTTCACCTGCCTTGTGCTGGGATTATAGGCATGCCCCATTTTTATGGGATACAGGGATCAAACTCAGGGCTTTATGCATGCTAGACAAGCACTTGGCCAACAGCTACCTCCCCAGCCTAAAGTCCATTCTTGATAAGTAAATTCTCCCCATGCTCTCATCTTTTCATGTAGTCTCTTTGCAAGATTGCCTTTCCTTTGAAGTTGAGAAAAGCACAAATTCCAAAAAAAAAAAGAAAGTTATATTTCTGTATTAACATTTCTTATGTGAGATTGTTCATAATGTGACTTTGGAAATTTGGGAAATTTTACTAAAATTAGGATTCATCATTGAGTCTCAATTTTTATTTGAATTATCAACTATATAGGTGACCATTGAAATTAGAGTGAATGTCTCATTTTATGACAAACTGAAGATTCTCAATATGTCAATAAAATTAATAGCACATTACTCATTTGACCCTGAAGAATTTGAGCCACCATTATTGAAGCTTTATATTTGCATATGTCTGAGAAGTTGTCTATTCAAGCCTTCTTCATTTTATGGATGGGAAAGTTGGACTTCAGAGAGAAGGGCCTTTTCCAGGCAATGCAACCTGGGATGAGGATCTGGTCTCATGAGCCGTTGGCCAAAGCTTCCTCCCTTCCCTCCTGTCCTGTCTCTCTGCTCCCACTCCATTCCCCTTTGGTTTCATTCCTCTTTCCCTTTCTTTCTCCTTCTCTCTTCTCTTCAGCTCACCTTGCTTTTTATCTCTTCTGTTTTCCCAGCTTTAGTTGATCTGTATCAGAGGCCTCTGGTGTGCCACTAGTTGAATCTGGGGCAAGGGAAGGGAGGGAAAGAAAGGAAGGAAGGAAGAAAGGAAGGAAGAAAGGAAGGAAGGAAGGAAACATATATGCAGGCAAAACACCCAAACATATTAAAGTAATTTTTAAAGAAAAAAAGAAAGTCCAGAATCCTATGATGAAGCCTTCATTGTTACTCTTCATGATGGTTAGTGCCTTTGACTCTAAGACCGCACTTGGGGGTGGGGTTGGCTGAGAAGATTTGCTGAATTGCTAGCGACTGTGGGTATCATCATGGTCGTCCTTGATCGGCTGTGTTACTTAGTTTGGGAAGATAATACTGACATTGGCTCATATTGCCATATTATCGCTGCCTTAGTCACTGTTCTTTTGCTGTAAAGAGACACCATGACCTTGACAACTATTACAAGAGAAAGTATTTAATCGGGGGCTTGCTGACAATTTCAGAGGTTTAGTCCATCATGGCTGGGAGCGTGGTGGCAGGCAGGCAGGTACTGGAGCAGTATCCTGAGAGCTGCATCCCTACCTGGCAGGCAGAGAGAGATGCTGGGCTTGGCATGGTCTTTTGAAACCTCACAATAACACCCCCCACACCTCCACCCTTACTCTCCCAGTGACACACTTTTTTCCAGCAAGACCCCAGCTCTTAACCTTTTAATCCTTTTAAAAAGTTCTGCTTCTTGGTGACTAAGCATTCAAATATATGAGCCTATGGGGGCCATTCTTATTCATACCATAGACTGCCTGATTCATGCAAGAGTACCCTTGAAGTAGCCCTTCAAGGGGCATGTTGTTATAATAATTCTGCAGATGAGACTCAGGGATAACGTGTAAAGCTGGCGAAGCTCAGTAGAGGGGAAGGAGAGGATGATTAGATTCCCCTAGGAAACAGGTATTTCTTGAGTACCAACTTTGTGCCAGTCTCTATTATCATGGAGCTGGCTTTCTAGAGGAGACAGACATTAACCTAACAGTTCTTCCAATGCATATATATTTCTTTGTTAAGATAAATGCTCTCAAAGCCTTGAGCCGGGGTTCTCTAGGTGAATGCACAGGCACATCTGGTTTGGGGTAAGGGGTGAAGGTGAGTAGGAGTTGACCAGGCTAGTGGGCTTTAGATATAACTTGGGAGACAGGAGAAGCATAAAGGATGGAGGCCTGTGGAAAGCATTGGGGCACATAGCATGGAAGCTGTTTGGCTTGCTTGCTGGCACCTGAAACCCTCTCCCCCCATGTGCCTGTATCAGTGGGTGATGCTGGGTGACTTAGTTTCCCTCCCGCTTGCTGTGATAAAGTGCTGTTATAAAAGCAACTCAAGGGAGAAAGGGTTCACTTTAGCTCACTGTTGAAATTCCAGACCATCATGGGAAGTCAAGACCACAGGTGCTTGAAGCAGCTGGTCACATGACATCCACAATCAGGAAACAGATAAATGTGCACTAAAGCTCAGTTTGCTTTCCCCATTTGATATAAACCAGCTTTTGAAAGGCTGTGCTCACAGTTAAGACGAAAGAGCAGAGAATTTAACAAGGTCATTCTGACCTTCCTTCCAAGGGCACAGAGCACATGTCACCAGAAAATGGCTAACTACAACCAGAACATATTCACAAGCTGACAGTGACTTTCTTGTGTGCACATTCCAGAAGGACTCATAGCTTCCTGGGGAGCTGGATTGGGAGGACTGAAGAGAAAGTCTTGCCTCTGTCTGACCCTTGGATTTCCCTTTGGCTAATGTCAAATTGTTATCATCAATGACGGTCTGCTCCCTTTTTGGACAGTCGTTAAAAAAATATGGATGTCCCTCTCACCCATCTGTCTGTCACTTTAAGACCCCCTTCTCTGGAAGGAGTGCTTCTTTGCCTAGGAGCTCCTGGTATCAGCCACAGCACCTGCTGTGACAGTGGGACAGACAGTGCTGGATGGGTGGGGTAGAGGGCTTCCTATCCCTGATTGTTTGTTTGCTTTGAGACAGGGTCTCATTGGGTAGTCCTGGCTGGCCCAGAACTCATTATGTAGACTGGCCTGGCCTCAGACTCACAGATCTGCCTGCCTCTGCCATCTGAGTACTGGATTTAAAAGGTGTGCACAGCCACTCCTCGCTACCACCTTCCAGCTTTGTGCCTGGTTATCTTTCTCTCACTTAAGAGCATGTGATGTTTGATGAAATGTTTGCCAAAGGTCTCAGAACAGTTAAATAACTTGATAATGAGATCATTTTTATGACTTATATAAGTGAGACCCTTGTTCTTGCATCTCTGCCCTACCACCTCCCCCATCATGAAATGGTGAAATCTCAGTATGCTGTTCATCTCCTATTTCTCATCTAATGTGGGGTCAAGATGTGACAGTTTTTCCTCTTTTCCCGTTTTCCCCTAGGAATTCCATCCTGGTAGGCCCCAGAATATCCTAGGCTCTGTTTCTAGGCTGGTTCCCTCCTTTTACTTAAAGCTTCTGAGGTTTGGTGCCATGTCCCTGTCAGTACATCTCTGCCTCCTTCTCAGGCCTGGGTGGAGGACCGAACACTGTGCACTCAGCATATAGAGGCGATGTGCTTAGAACAGTGCCCAGTGTGCTGTCAGTGCTACAGAAGTGCTGGATGTCAACTGCCACCTCAGGACATGGACAGTCCTTGGCCAGAGGATTGCCACCCAGGCATTCTTTCAGGAGGCCCCATACCTGTTTAGGTCTGCAGTCTTCCCAGGTCTAGTTGTAGTGGTTTCTACACTAAGTGTGAGGGACCAGGGTGTGATGTGAATGCTACCATTTCTTTTCTAGTTTTCTCATGTTCTTTTAAATTTTCTGAGTTTTGAGTAAATTTTATTCTCTCTATATACATATTCTACACAGGGTCTCACACTGTAGTTCAGGTGAGCCTGTAACTTTCTGTGTAGCTCACCAAAGCTTGCCTCTTAGCTCAATCCTCCTGGCTGCAGATACAGGTGTCAGTCACTGTGCTGGGGTTATCTTGTATATTTTTAAATAAGGATACATAGCCACAATTTATAAGTGGTGAAACAAGTGTACATTTTAATAAAATAACTGAAAGTACATATATTGGCTAACAAACCTTATCACTGATAAAGGATGACAAGCAACTGAGTTAAGGGCCCACTTGGTCTTTTCCCAAGTGAGCCTGTCAGTCCTGAAGCCCAGATTCCATCCTGGGAACCTGCCCCTGCTCCACATGGGGCCGTAGATTTCTCTGCATTGCTTATCTCTTTCTTGTTCTTTCATATCCTCCTCTTTTCTACTTTCTTTTCTTACCCAGAAGTTCATCTTAAATGGCATTTATCCCATCACCAGAGACATTTCTAAGTTCCAGCTTGAGTGGACTCCTCCCTGAATGTTCCCTGTAGTCCTTCCTGCTCACTCAGCCCCTGCTGTTCTCTGTGTCTCTTTTCCATGTAGCATCTCACATGGTCATGCCTTTCTTTATACCAGGGTCTCACCCTCTGACTTCACTTTGAGCTCCTTTGGCATTTCTCTCTCATGTATCATTTATCTGTAGACATATACCTGAACTTTGTGGATGATACTAATAGACTTATTTTTTAACCACATTAATATATAATACTTCACTCCGAGGAAAAGGATCATTTGTTAGCTCCATGACCCCACCTCAGCTTAGGGCACATGTCTGTCTGCTGTACACTAATGAGATGTGTGTGTGTGTGTGTGTGTGTGTGTGTGTGTGTGTAGAGATTATTTTTCTTTGACTCTGGGTGACATAAAGACCTAGTCTAAGTGTTGAATACAGCTAGAGTTCTGAATTCTGCATGGCCTTCTAGGAGTGTCTTGCTAGTAGGAGAAGCTGTGGAGCACACAGAGCATTGCACTGCCTCCTTGCATGTGGATATCATTGTTGTACACCCCATCAGACTCGGGGTCAGTATGTGTGTGCATGTGCCTCTTAAGGTCAGAAGAGAGCATTAGATCATTTGGAGCTGAATTCACAGGTAGTTGTGAGTCACTTGATGTGGGTACTAGCAACCAGATACTTGTAACCACTGAGCAATCTCTGCCTGCCCCATTGTTTTAAACCTTGATCCTATAACTCACTGTTGGAATTCGATTGAGCTATTTAACTTCTCAAGTCATTTAATTATCTTAGTAATCTATGTCAGAGTCATGAGGCTTCTTTAGACTGGTGTCTTAGGACAGCGCTGTCTCCCTAGGAGGCGCCTCTTACTTTTTCTTTAAAAGAGGAGTCCTCTTCTTCCATTGTGAGCCCTCTACTGTACAGTGTTTTTAGTATAAACAGACTCGGAGGCGGGTGTACTAAGCTTAGATGTAGGGCTGTTGGGTTGGCCTGCTTTCTGCTTTGTCTATTCTAGAATGTCTATGGCTTCCCCAGAGAGTATGAAGATTAATTAGTTACTGTTTGTAAAGTGCTTTAGGTGGAAAGTGCTATGTAAGTGGAATAACGCTTGAGTTGCCATTGGAGATGTGATAGTGATGGCTCCATAGTCTGGCAGCCTTGCCTGTCTCAGACATCAGTAATCAATAGCAGAAAGTTTTAAGATATTTTGCTTGATTTGAAAGAAAGGATTCAGTTTGCCATTTATGATAATACAGTTCCTTCTATGGTCCTGCAGATAACAGTTTGCTACTTTTTCCCAGCTGAGGAATGTTGGAATCCTTAGGAAGCAGTAGTTGGGCTCAGTCAGTAAGATGCTTGTTGTATGAGCATGAGGACCTGAGTCTGATCCTCATTCAAAAAAGCCAGGCACAATGGTGTGTGCCTGTAATTCCAGTGCTGGAGAGGCAGAGATAGGAGGATACTAGCCAGTCTGGCCGAAGTGGCAAGCCCCAGGTTTAGTGGGAGACTCTGACTCAAAAAATTAGGTGGAGAGCAATTGAGAAAGATGCTGGATAAGTGTCCACATGCACAAACATGTATGCACTTGCATACACACACACACACACACAGAGACAGAATGGTCATCTTCAGGACTCTCCTACTAAAGCAGTCTGATTATAAATTCTGACCAGCTTAGATAGAGGGACAGCTGGCCAACTGGGCACCAACTATTTTGAGTCTAATCCACATAAGTGAGGGAGAAGGGTTTCATGATTGTTCAGTGACTTGAACCATAACGGATGCAACCTAGGCCACTTGAAAAGGTGCAGCTTATCTGTGTGCCCCTAAGCAGGCTACTTCTGAGCTTAATTTTTTTTTTAACTGTTACATGGCAGTGTGGCAGTTGAAGAACACAAAGGTGGTAAGTTTAATCTTTTTTTTTTAAAATTTATTTATTATGTATATAGTGATCTGGGCACCAGATCTCATTATAGATGGGTGTGAGCCACCATGTGGTTGCTGGGAATTGAACTCAGGACCTCCGGAACAGCAGTCAGTTCTCTTAACCTCTGAGCCATCTCTCCAGCCCAAGTTTAATCTTTTCTGGGAAAGTTGAGGGGCCAGGAAAGGTTCTTGGGACCAACAGTATGTGCATAGACTAAGTAGGCTGCAATTGCCAGGTTATGAAGGGTAACTGGAATAGTTCACTCGGTTAGGAAATGGTAGCTGCAGCAAAAGGAACGGCATGTGGCTGTGCAGGGTCCAGTGCTCGCAGTGACCCATTCCCAATTGCATAATGCTTCCAGTACCCTGTGGGCTCTACAGACTTGGTTCTTGTCATGGTCAGTGTTCTATTGCTGTGAAGAGAGAGCAGGACCACTGCAATTCTTATAAAAGAAAGCGTTTAATTGAGACTGGCTTCTAGTTCAGAGGTTTAGTAGAGTCATTGTCATCACGGTGGGAAACCTGGTGGCACACAGGCAGATATGGTGCTGGAGAAGTAGCTGATAGTTCTACATCTGGATGAGCAGGAAGCAGGAAGAGAGAGATACTGGGCCTGGCTTAAGCATCTGACACCCCAAAACCTGCCTCCACTGACGTACTTCTTCCAACAAGGCCATACCTACTAATATTGTCATTCCCTGGTGACCAAGCTTTCAAATATAAGAACCTTTGAGAGCCATTCCTATTCAAACCACTACAGTCCCCTATTCTAGGAAGCTTGGAAGATTTCTGTGTATCTGTCTTAGTGCCTGCTAGAAGGCTGAACCTAAGAACTTATCCCTACAGAGCCCCATGTGTCTGTGGTCTCCTGACACTTCTGCTATCATCTCGGGCTGTTTCTTAGCTGACACTGGAAGCCATATGTTTCGTGTGGGGCCAGATGAAGCTTTGATACCAAACACAGCAGCTTTGTCTTGGATTTAATATGTATTACTCGGTGTTGTGTTTCTTAAGCAGAATTTTCTTTGTTAAAATAAACACAGATAAAGAATTTATATGGTGCACATGGTTATGCATATTTATTGCAGAGAATCTGTTAATAATCTATGCCTTGTTGGGTTTTGAAATTCTGTTGGAATAACAAAGGCAGCACTTGGTACAACTGAATGAATTTGGTGAAATCTCTCTTATCTGGGGAATGAGAGGCCGTTGCTCCTTTTCCAAACTCATTTTCTTCTGTCATCTGCAGTGCTGGCTGGCTTCCCACATGGTGCTGGGGAACTGAATGCATTTCTGGCTCCAAATAGCTCTTTACAATTTTCTCCTCTTGCTCCCTTTCTTCCAGCACAGAGATATGCTTGCCTTGGACTGTTAGGATTGCTCCTTTGGGTAAAGGAGGAGTCCTTATGTTACTAGGTTGGGGGGAGGCAAACAAGAAACCAGCATTGAGTTAGGGGGAAAGCTCTGAGAGATTTGAGGAATGGGAAACTTCAGTCAGGATACAAGGCCCTGGATTGGACAGGAGGGAGGAAAGTTGAGCCCAGACATCTGGGCAAAGCAGAAGGAGGGGTGGTGGGGCTGAGAGAGAGTGGGTGGGCCACCAGCATGGTTGGCATTTACCCATGAAGCCATCTCTATGCAAGAGCATCATAGGCCTGAGACTCTTCCTCTGAGTCTGGCTGTGGTCCTCTCTACATGTTTGTTTTTGGGAGAATTCTTTAGCTTCTCTAAGCTTCAGTTTCTACTTGTGTGAACAGATGAATATTCAAGGTTTTTTTATTCTTAAAAAAATCTCTGCCTGTGTGTGCATGCATGCATGCTCATATGCATGCACCTGCATGTTTGTGAGAGTGTAGACCCATGTGTGCCATGGTTACAGACCAATCTTGGGTGGTCTTCCCCTTTTCCCTGGTTTGAGACAGCCTCTTGTTTACTGTTGCATGTGCCAGGCTGCCTACCTGTAGGCTTCTGAGCATTCTCCATCACTGCCTTCCATCTCTCCATAGGAGTGCTGGGATTGCAGATGTGAACTACATCATCTGATTCTTGACATGGGTTCTGAGCATCTGAACCCAGGTCCTCATACTTATGTGGCAAGAAATCTGAGCTACCCCCAACCCAATGCTTGTAGATGGAAGTTTCTGTCCTGCTGAGTCCCACAGCCATTCAGTCCCAAAGAAATACACAAAGGCTTATATTAACTATAAACTATTTGGCCTATTAATTCAGGCTTATTATTAACTATCTCTTACAACTTAAATTAACCCATAATTCTTGTCTATGTTTAGACACGTGGCTTGGTACCTTTTCTCAGTGAGGCATTCTCATCTTGCTTCCTCTGTATCTGTTTAGTGACTGACTCTCTCTCTGCCTTTCCTCTTCTCAGAATTCTTTTAGTCTGGTTGCCCTGCCTATACTTCTGCCTGGCTACTGGCCAATCAGCATTTTGTTAATCCAATACAAGTGACAAATCTTTACGGTGTACAAAGCATCTCACAGCAAATGCTCATGTTCTTTATTGGAACATAATGAAATAAACATTTACAATGTTACTAGTGACCCTTTGCTTACCCTTGAGAGCATCTGGAGAATGTAACCTTCATTCAAATTATGTTTGTTTGCAGAAACTGGCAAGGTGTTTACCTGGGGTCGAGCAGACTATGGTCAGCTAGGGCGGAGGTTGGAGTCTCCTGATGGCCAGAAACCCCACAAACTAGATTCATCGCTTGCCTTTTGGAGGCTGCAAAGCAGTGTGCCTTTGCCTCTGCATTGCCTGACAGGAGCAGCCAAGGTAAGTGGTGACTTCCTGCAGAGGCAGTGTGGTGCTTTTCTTGTCTCACAGTGAAGGGTTTCCTGGGGGCCTACTATACATCAGCTGTTATTATCTGTTCATATAGGAATCTGAAGGGGTTCTTGCTCACAAGAAGCTAATGGTTTAATATAGTAGAAAAGTTGGGTTTTGGTTACTTAGGTATCACTCACTATAAGGCAGACTGTGTAACTCATTTAATGAGGTTCAGAATTCAGCATTCCAGATACACTGGCAGGAGACTTGGATTCAATTGGAGGGATTGACTTGAGTTTGAGAATGGCATGGGTTTGAGGTATGCCTTGAGGGATGGATGGGACTTTAGCAAGCCCTTGGAAGAGAGAGGAGTACTTTTAGGGCATAACAGCTTGAACAGTCATGCAGGGTAGGATATGAGGAAAATGTATGAGGGCTCTAACAGTTAAATTGGCTAGGGTATGGAGCCCTGAGGAGGTAATATCAAGAGTTGGGGAGTGGCTGAAACCCAACCTAGGAGGCCTTAAAGATTAGCTAAATATTCTGAACCTCTGTTTTATATTTCCCAGAGATGAAAACATTCTAGTCCACCTCCTTATTCAAGCTGCTTTGGTTCTCTGAAGCATCCTGAAGTTCTACATTTAAGGCAGGAATCTAAATTTCTCCACACTGTATGCTTCTGACTCTTAATTTTACTTTACTGGTGTCTTTTTGTTGGTTTGTTTTCCAACATAATATTTTTATTGATTTTTTTTTTGGGGGGGGGAATTTCACATCATGCACCCTGATGACTCACTTTCCAGTCCTCTCAGGTCTGCCCCTCATCCTTGTGGCATACCCTCCAAAAAAAGAAGAAAAACAAGACAACAACAAAAAAGTCCAATTTGTGCTACCCATATACTCACTAGAGCATGGTCAGACTCCCAGTGGCCAGCCCCTTAAAGAAAGCTGAGTGTAGAACTGCTGAGTCCTAGGTGATTAGAAGAATGGGCATTAAGACCTGTTGTCTCTGAACTGGAATTAGTTTAATGAAGGAATTTAGTCTTCACTCAGAGTCTGTCAGAAAATTAATAATCTAGTAAGATTTCTGTAATTAGCATGAGGCTAATTACAACCGTCTCTACGCCTGGAGGGCTTCCCTTCCCCAGTGCCACTGGCTGCCTCCTCTTGGGTTTGTCAGATGGTTCCATCTATTCTTCACATCCTAGCCCTCACTCTCCTGAGCCTTTCGTAAGTGCAAGCTCGAGATTTTCCTTTTCTTTCCACTCCCTTTGACTGATAATGCACTAAAAAGACAGTATGTCTACAGCAATAGCAATAACCCCACTTGCCATCTTCTCCCCTAATAAAGCACATTCTTCTCACATGTGCACCAGTGAGTACTTGTTAAAGATCACACAGATAGTATTTGTTATTCACTCCAGCCTTTGTTATTACAAATACTGTTTCATTTCCTCTTGGTCTTAGAAGGATTATTTAAAACAACTACAGAGAGCCAGTGAGGTGGCTCTGTAGGTAAAGAATCTTGCCTCCAAGCCTTGCTGACCTGAGTTTGATCCCTGAGACCCACACAGTGGGAGGAGAGAACTGCTGTGACATACAGGTCACCACATACATACACACAAAATAAGTAAATGTTAAAAAAAAGTTTTTATAAAGGGTTATCATACATTACTGACTGGAAGGTTTTTGAGACTTTCTAAACCATTCTTTCTTTGTTTGCTTGTTTATGTTTTTTGAGACAGGATTTCTCTGTGTAGCCTTGGCTGTCCTGGAACTCACTCTATAGGCCAGGCTGGCCTCGAACCCACAGAGATCCTCCTGTTTCTGTCTCCTGAGTGCTGTGCACCACCACCACCTGGCTCTAAACCATTCTTTGGACAGATAATTTCCTTTTTTATTTTATTTATTTATCCACATCACTGCTGTTGAACTGATCCCTTGAGATGGACTCTTGGGGGTTAAATTCAAGGGCAGCAGCCTTGAGCGTCTCTATGATGTCTACTATATTTTTAGGTTCTGTTTGGTTCTACTAGTGAGTGGGTGAGGGACTGGAGTATCTAATCTTCTGCATAGTGCATTCAGTTGCCGAGAGCCTGGTACATAGTGTGGTAGCATTTATCATTCCTTGTCCTTACCATGTCATTTGAAACTTTCGGTGGCATAGTAGGAAAGGCACTGGGGCCTCATCCATTTCTCTGTGTCTGGTTCTGTTGGCAAGATGCAGGTCATAATTCCTAAGGTGGACTTTGTGTAATCCATAGTGTATTGGTGAGGATAGCATGCATAGTTCGTGACAGGCAGTGGGGATTTGGCAACTGTTGCTTACTCTGTCTTCTGCAAGAAGCATTCAGTGACCTGTGTTGTTCCAGTATGCCACCTGCTACAGATGCAGACAGTACAAACATGGCCCCTGTGAACCTGGTGTGGCATGACTAGGTACAAGTACTGAGGTTGAACCTAGGGCCTTGTTGTGCTTGTACATGCTAGGCAGGTGACCTACCACTGAGATATATCTCCGGTTCTTTTTTATATTTTTTATTTTGGAATGGGTTCTCACTAAGTTGCCCAGACAGGCCTTGAACTCATGATTCTCCTGCCTTGGCCTCTTAAAGAGCTGAGATCATTTGCCTGTGCCACCAGGTCCAACAAGCAAGATAAGGAATTGGCTGGAATCCACTTTCCCTCCCTTAGCAGCTACATTTGAAATTTTCTTCTCCTTCTTTGTTCCAGGCTCTGGGGTTGATATGCACCCTGGGGTCTCTATGCAGGTTCAGACACCAGGCCACTAGATGCTGATAAACTGTTTATGTGTTGTCTCCTGTCAATACCTGTATCTGGCTTCTTTAGCATCTGTTTGCGAGAGGCCCAGGGAGAGTGAGGCTGCTAGAAACTGGTAGGTTTTGGTGAGTTTGCTTTAGAGAAGATAAAAGCCATATTAAGCTAGGTGCTACCATGGCCAGGGACTTGGATGGAGTAGGGATGTAGGGACATCTGGAGAGGCATGAGCACCCTGGAGTAAGCTGGCAATTCCTGACCGTTAGGGGCCTAAGTGTGACACACAGCTGACCACTGCCTTTAATTTCCATAAATTTTCATGTCCAGAGGATAAGAGGAAGGAGTAAGCTGTCTGTGCTGAAGATGCTTAGGACATCTGCAGAGAAGGGTCTAGAACAAGAGCCCAGTCAGAAGGGAAATCATAGGCAGGCGGAGCTGAACTACAGTATAACTTTCTTTTCTGGTGAGCAAGGACAAGTAAACACAAGTGAGACTGTGCACGCTAATCAAAGCTTTGTGAATAAGGAGTGCAAGACCCAGGATGGGGTTTCAAAAGTGGGCCAGGACTCAAGGTACCAGCAACACTTGCATGCCTTCTCTTTAAGTGAAGCACATCCTTTTAAAATATGCCCTTTCCTGGATGAAAGTTTTGGAAGTGTGGGTGACAGAGCCTCTAATGCCCTGAAAATCTAGATTCTTTTATTCTAAGCAATGTTTCATCTGGGGATAGAGCTTACTTGAGATTATAGTCTGGGTGGTCTTCCTTTAACATGGTGAGGTTGTGTGTCTCCCACACTCTGGTTTTACATGCTGGGTCTCTAGCCTCCCTTGGACAGTTTCCGGTGTCGCGCAGTAGTCAGGACTCACCTCCATGCACATGTCAGCACAGTGTATGAGAGGCTTTGTTTGTTTGTGACTGTGAGCACACATCACAGTAGCCTTTTGCTTCCTAAGCCCCAAGTGGGCTGTTACACATTTCCCATGGGCACTGGCTCTGACTTGTACCCCAAGGTGGAACTCTGCATTTCATAGTTGAGGAGAAGTACTTGGGCTCACTTAGTGGGTGCATAGGGGCCTCGGCAGCCGGAGTTGATAACCTGGCTTGCCTTTGGGGTTCTGGGGTAAGAACCAAGCTGTAACTTAGTGTTGGGTTTTACTCTGATTCTTCCCTGATGGTGAATTTGGGTCAGCTCTTCTCCTCCTGTGTTCTTAGTTTCCCAGGATGTGGGTTGGTCCAGATGATTCTGACTGAGTCCCCTTTATCTCTCTCTTTTATTTCTTGGCCATGATACTCCTGAAGCTCATGACAACTTCTGGGGCTCCTAGTTTTGAAGCCAAGGTCACTAATCCCAAGCTGCAGCTCAACCCTGACAGACCTGGGAATGCTAGTCACTCTAGAAGCTCTGGGCTTCAGTGACATGTCGGTTTGCTTTGTCTCTTTGTCCTCTCTCCTTGTTTCTGATCCACTTAGGTTGAAGGATCTAAGATGATGCCCTCTATCCCTGCATGGTCTACCCAGAGCTCACAGTTCAGCTTTGGCTCTTAGCCCTGTGCAGACCTCGGGGACCCTGCCCTTTTGTTTGTTTTTAGTTTTTATTTTGTGTGTGTTCTACCTTTCCCATTCATCTGGGTTTCTCTGACATTTATGTCTTTCTTGGCTTTGATATCTTGTCCTTTCCCTTGTCAACTCTATAAGCATTAGTGTCCAAAGAACTTCCCAGTACGTGAGTAAGCATGGCACTGTGCAGGGTGAAAAGTGTTGTAGAGGTAGGTACAAGGAAACAGTGAAGACAGAATGACTAGTCTGAGGACACCAGCAAAAAGGAATTGTTGTTTGACCCAGGATCTCTAAACCAAGTTGGTGTATAGCAGAGACACTGCGTGCCGAGGTGAGCAGGAGCTAAAGCATGCTGCACTGCTGTACCTTCCCCTGCCTGAGCCCGTCAGACCTGTCCCATTCCCCGGCACAGTAGCAAAGACGAAGCAGATACATACATTGTCACACTTGATCCCAGTATGGTGCTATGAAATAGGCCTCACGAGGAGTGATTATTTCCACGTACAATCAAGGACACTGGGGCCCAAAGAGGCTTGCTAAGAGGTAGGAGAGGACCCCAGACAAACGACCTGATTGCCAGTGTTTCTGAGGGCTTGCCTGGGCTCAGCCTGTACTCACAGCCCTGAGTCATGTTCCTGGTTTAAATTCTGCCCACGTTTGGTTGAGGAGCACCAAATCTCAGCACATATATGCACATGTGTTTACACATGGGAACAGGAGCTGTGGAATTAAATAAGAGTTGGGATGGAGAGTAGGTCACCGTGAAGTCCAGGTACCACCATCCCTCATTTTGATGCAGGACAAAGGCTGCACAACCTGTGCACAGGGTCGAAGTGAAATCTGTCAGAGAGAGTGGGAAAGGAGCTATTTTTAGTTTGCCGAGTCACTCACTCAGCTGTGTTAGCTGAGGATTGAGCCTGTCCCCTACGCTTTCCACCGTGTTATTTCTGAAGGAGAAATACCACTTGAATGCTGTGTAAAACCCATTAATGAACCTGGAAGTTTCCAGGGCGCCTTTGTCCTGCAGCTCTCCCAGAAGACTGCCTTTCCTGAATGACCTTCCTCCTTTCCTATATTTAATGCATTTCTAATTTTAAGTTTGTGTCAAGACCGTGGGACTTCAGTGCCCCAAATAACACAGAAATCTACCACCAGCAATCAGCTGAGACCGGAGGGCTCTGACAGAATTGAACACAACCTGAAAAAAAGCATCCCTGAGTGACTCTCTGGCAGGAACCCCTTAGCATTCATGCTGTTGCCAGAGGAACCTGAGGTCTTAGACTCTAGGGACCTGACAACCCTAAATCTTTCCCAGAAAAGGGCCTTTGGTACCCTCTTCAAGACCATAACAACCAAGCAAAGCTTGTTCTGTTGGGGATTAGAAACTAACACATGGGTGCTGGGCATTGCAGGGAGAGATAGAACAAACTGCACAGCAGTGGATCTGCCCGTGGGAACATACAGGAGGGAGCCACTGGACAGCACAGCCATGCTGGAGAGAGAATAGGAAAAGAGCTACTAAGATGCAGCCACTGCCTGCTTTTTTTTTTTTCTTTAGCATCTTGCTTTTTTCACTAGAATGCAAAGGAGAACAAAGACCTTGTCTTTCATGTTGAAAGTTGCAGTCTCAGTATCTAGACTAGTCCCTGTACCTTTGAGGTGCTTAATGGATGTCCTAGTTTCCCTTCTGTTGCTGTGATAAAACTCTGGCCAAAAGTAACTTTGGGTCAAGAGGAGGAAAGGGTTTATTTCATCTCACACTTCCAGGTCACCATCTATTACTGAGGGAAGTGAGGCAGGAAACTGAAGGCAGGAATATTTGCTATTCCGCAGTGTTATTTCCTACCAAGGATCTCACCCACAAGGAAGGTACAGCAGAAACTATGGAGGATTGATACTTATTGACTCATACAGGTTCATGCTCTGCCTGCTTCTTTACATGGTGCAGGACCACCTGCCGAGGCATGGTACTGCTAGCACTGCTACTAATAGACTGGTCTCCTCTCCATCAGTTAATAATCCAGGCAATCCCTCACAGACATGTCCACAGGCCAGTCTGATGTAGGCAGCTTCTTATTCATAGCTTTCATCTCTCCTGACTCTAGGCTCTGTCAAGTTGACAGTTAAAGCTAACTAGAGCAGTGCTGTTTACTGGTTGAACAGATGGAAAATGAATGGATTAGAGGTGTGTGCCCCTTTACCTCTCCTGTCCTCTAGTCTGTGCTCTTCAGCTCCAGAAAGCTAGGAAAGCGTGCTTCCTTATTTTGAGGCATTTGAACATCCAGTGGCCTGCAGAGCCAGTACAGAGAGGCTTTGCCCACACAGGCACTCGTCACATCAGGGGCTTTCAGTGAAGAGGCTCACAGTGTGTTAGCACTTTATCCCTCGCACCTGTTCACCACGCCTGTCTCTGAACTCCACAGTAGCAGGTGGGTGCAGGTGAGCGGAGCAGCTCCTGTGTTGGGAGCTTGTGAGTAAATAGGAGGCTCAAGTTCATGGCAGAGCAAGCAGAATGTGACAAAAGTGATGGAGAGTCTAAGGGTGAAAATATGATTGTCCTGCCCCATATCCATGGGGACCTTTTCTTTCCTGCATTTCAGTTCCTGTGGTTTTGTTGGATGCTGCAGGGTTAGGGTGAGGCTGGTGCCTGGAAAGGCTTCCTGAGTTGGAAGTCTTGCTGTTAAATTAGTTCTCGAGGGAGCTAATGTAAGTAGCAGGGGATTCTTGGCAAGAATTTGATTTTGGAGGCAAGCGGAGGAAGAGCAGCAGCCAGACAGACTGAGTATTGATAGGAGAGGGGAAAGTGTCGCAGCAGTGTCCCAGAAGCTGGGAGGTCAGGGGAGTTGAGTATGGAGAAAAGGCCACTAGCTTTGGTGATGGTGAGGGTACAGGAGCATGGCAACTGGTGGATGATGGTATGTGGGGGTTTAGGCTTCAGGTGTGTGTGCCTCTTGCAGAGATGGATGAAGTAGTTACGGGAGACAGGAACAGACTCAGCATCCCAACAGAAAGCGTGGCTTGCATAAGTTAGAACAGGGAAGCCAAAGTATGCCTGAAGGCCTAAAGCAAAGGTATTGAGAGGGAGAGAAAGCTTGTGCACAGAGGTGTATAAGGGAGGGAAGTCAGAGCCCAGCCACCATCACTGTGAAAGGATCAGTTCCGGGAGGAGGAGAAGTGTTCTTTCAACTTAGGAGTAGACCACAGGGGGTCTGAAGACAGAAGCTTTGACACAGAGAAGAGAGCACCCCGGTAAACTCTATCTTCTGAGCTCCCGCTGCATGGTGTGTTTATTTACTTCAGAATGTTTAACATGTCCTACTGGTTCATATCAAAATAAAAGATGAAATTGATACCAGTTCTACAGAGCAGTATTTACTAAGACTATAGAAGTTAGTATGTCTATTCTTAAATTAAACTTGGGTTCTTTGAGGAGAGGCATGGCCCTATGATCTTTGTATAATTAGGGCCAGTCTGGGAACAGTGTATGTAGTTGGTAGATATGTGCCAACAGGAGTAGAACTCATGGTGGGTGGCTTAGATCTTCTTCGTTAGATCAAACACCAGGAGTGAGGAGCTCAAGGCATGAGCTCAAGCCCATAGAAGGATCAACTAACCTTATTCTATAGTGGGTTCATCTAGCACAGTCTAATGGCTCTCTAGAGATAAGAGGTCAAAGACACTGTTATTGGTGCTAAATGGTGGCAAGGCCATTGCCAGTCTAGAGCTTAGGAAGCTGCAGTCCTGAGAAAAAGCTCACACTCATTTGCAGTCACAAAGTAGTTAATAGACTGGGGACTTGAACTTGGCTTTCAGACACCATCTCCCTTTCTACTCATTCTTGTCCTGTTCCTCAGCAGCTTCCTCTTTGACTGTGTTTGTTTTAACTGGGTGGTAGATAGTCCTGGTGGCCCTCTCCTGGCTTTGGATAGCATCTTCTGAGGAAGAGAGCTAGGACAAAGACAGTCTGAGTAAGGGCTGCAACATTAACTCGTGAATATAGCAAAGCATTTTGCTCGCTGGAGTTGGAGGTGAGATCTGATACACAGTATCTTGAATGTGGAACAAGATATAGGTTGGACTTTCATCTCCATACCTATCAATCACATAACTTTGTATCTATCCAAGTCTTTCTCAGACTTAGCTTTCTCAGCTGCAAAGTAACTATATTATTTACCTTGCTTATAGGATTTTGGAAAATGCAAATAAAATGTTTGCTGTAAAGTACTATATAAAAGTGCCTTTATTGGGTCAAAGCCACTGTATGCTTCAGATGTGGGTTTTGTTAAGTGTGGATCCAAACTGCCCTTTTGTTTTAATCACTAGAAATTGTAGGCACAATTCTCTATCTCATGGTGAATGCTTCTTAGACTAAGACCCTGTGAGAACAATTGGGCCTGGATAGTCAGTAATCCACAGTCAGTTTCTACACAGGTCCGGACAGTGTAACTTCCTGTTGAGGGAACCAAGCCATCAGTGTCTGTACCCAGGGTGTCTCTGGCTTGCTTTCTCAGCAGCAAAGAAAACTTGTCAGCTCTGATTTAAAGCCTCTGTGACCTTATTTGTCCCCAGCATACTCTGCAAAAGTGTGAATGGCCCAGGCCTTGCCTGGGGTTACCCTGGAGCTGACCAACCATCTTTTGTTGTATTTGACCTTGAAAACTGGGCTGGCCCAGGGTGAAAGTGAATCTTATAGAAGGTTAGGGAGAGTTTGAAGGAGGCAGCTAAGTGGGCCGCATGAGAGTTGGCTGGCCAAGGGCTAACACTATTGTCTCCTAGTGCTTCTCTGACTTGAACCCGCTCACCGTGGTGACAGTGCTCTAGTTGGTAAACATTGTTTCTAGTTTGTCCTCACCTAGCTTTCCCCACCTTGTTGCAAGGTGGAGACTAAAAATAAAAATTTTGTCCATGTTCTTATTCTGTTTGCTTAATATCCTTATAAAAGAGAAAGAACAGGGTTGGAGATATAGCTTGGTGGTAGAGTACTTGCCCATGGTGCACAAGGCCCTGAGTTTAATCATTAGCAATGAAAAAGAGAAAGAAGCTAACAGAACTCAAAACACCCCCAAACATAAGACTCCCAAACTCTCCATCCCCCCTCAAAAGGCCACCGACAAAAAATACAAATTTCTCTAAGGAACATTTGCTGGATGTTTAATGGAGACTGTTGGAGAATATGGGGGAGGGGAGGGGAGAGGAGGGGAAGGGAGGGAGGGAGGGAGAGAGAGAGAGAGAGAGAGAGAGAGAGAGAGAGAGAGAGGAGAGAGAGAGAGAGAGAGGAGAGTATGTGTATGTGTGTGTTCTGGCTCCTGTTTCAGAAGGTGCCAAGCACAGTCCACAGCCAGAATTGTGGCTCATCTTGCTCACTACTGTGTCCCCATCGCTACAAACAATAGTGCTCAGCTAATAGTTACAGGGATGGTTTCCATCCTGGGTGAAGTTCAAAATTTCTGGCCTGTCATAAGAAGCCTTCTGGACTGATGATGTCATTAATAGCAAACCAGAGTGGTATCATACCGTAGTTCAATATTTCTGGTGCACACTTACCTTTGCACTTGCCAGCCACCAGACACAATGTCTCTTGTTCCCTACTAAGGTCTGTTGTTTGATACCTGGTCTTACCTATTCCCACACTTCCTCTATCTCTTTGTCTCTGGTTCTTTTATAGAGTTTTGGTCTAGAATTCATTCAAACCTAGAGCTAGTATCTTATTTCTAGACTGTGATGACCCCTAACCTCTCTCTTGCCCTTACCAAATACCATCTTAGGTCACATCAGCCCAATCTGTAGAAGTGGGCCTCTCCAACTGTTTCCAGCTCTTTGCACAAAATTCCTAACCAAAGCAGTGATCTGGAGTCTGTCAGTTCATTGCCCAGGGATTGAATTCTGTTCTGAATGCTTAGCCACTGTTTGGAACCTTGTTCTGAGTGATTGGTTATTCAGTATTAAGCTATCATCATAGATCTGGTGGTTACTGCTGCTTGGAGCTTCCTGCTTGAAGGCCTTTTGATCAGTGGAACCTTTCTTTTCTTGGCACTGGCCTGAATCAAGTCTTTCTGTGCCAGGCTTTTGGGGTACTTTTTATTGGATGGCTACCTTAGGAGCCAGCCCTACATTCACTTTTCTTCCCCAAATGTGTTCACCTTCTGTTCTTGCGTCTGCTTTTCAGTGTCCTGAGCATTACGAGAGGCCTGAGTGTACTCTCAAAGGGCAGCTAAAGTGAAAACCTGCTCTTATCACTTGAAAGGAAGCACAACTAAACCCTACCTCTTTCTAGCACTCCCTTTCTTCTTTCTTTCTTTCTTTTTTCTTCCTTCCTTCCTTCCTTCCTTTTTTTTTTTGAGAAAGGGTCTCTCTACTTATCCCTCACTGTCTTGAACTCACTATGTAGACCAGGTTGGCCTTGAATTCATAGAGATCCACATGCTTCTGCCTCTGGAGTGCTGCCATTAAAGGCATGCACCACTATGCCAGGCCAGGCCCATGTGCAGCCATCAGAACCACAAGGCCCTACGTCAGTTGTATGAGCCACTGAGTAGAGACTGGGAGGGAAAGGTTAAAATTTGCATGCTTGCATAATTCCATTCTGTGCTGCAGTGGTTCTCTGTGTGAACACTGTCAGTGCTGATGGCCATCTCCTGTAGCTGCAGACTTCTGTCTGGAAGAAAGTGTTTCTATTGGCTGTTTGTTGTCACCTAAGTGGGGAAATGGCTGTAGGGTAAGAAAACCAGCCTTGGGTAGCAGGAATGGAAGCAATCAGAGATACCTTAGCAGATGAACAGCTGCTATTCAGAGGGACCAGATGTTTGGGGTGTGGAGGGCAAAGCAGAAGACAGAGCTGGGGGAGTGTTGACCACAGATGCAGGGAGGCCATGTAGGGACATCTTCTATGGACCACATTAGGAAATCCAGCTGGCCTGGAAATGTTGCTCATGGTTACTGAGCAAAATATATGTGTTGCCATAGCCAGCAAAATGAGATTGAATAAAGAAAGTTCTTTACCAGGAAAAGTTAAGGTGGTCATTCTGAGCATCTTTTTCATGGCTGCGCTTCCTTGTAGTCCTTGCTGACTACCAGTGTGAACACACACAAGCAGCATTTGAGTGAGAAAGGACAGGATAGGACAATGACTATAAGAGGAGCTTCCATGTTTGTTTCCTGACTTCCTAGACCCAAATAATCACACAGAAACTATATTAATTACAACACTATTTGGCCAAAGGCTCAGGCATATTTTTAGCTAGCTCTCATATCTTAAATTAACCTATTTCTATTATTTTATATCTTACCAGGAGGTTCGTGGTTTGTTACCTCTTGCTTCTTGGGCTAAGGTGTCTCTTCTTCTCTACCTATTTTCACTCTATTTATCTCTGTTTGGATTTCCTGCCAGGTTTTATTTTGCCCTGCAATAGGCCAAAGCAGTTTCTTTATTAACCAATGGTAATAAAACATATTCACAGCATACAGATGGAATCCCACATCAGAGAACTAAAAAAATCTTTATACTGTGGGGGTAATGCAAGCCAGTTGGTGTGCATGCATGATCCCTGGCTTTGATTTCTAACACCTCAGGTGTAATGATGTATGCATCCCATTCTAGCACTTGGTAAGTGTTCATGGTCATCCTAGGCTATGTAGTGAGTGTGAGGCTAGCCTGTGATACTTGAAACCCTGTCTCAAAAAAAAAAATCCCCCCAAAATACCCTAAAATGTTTATACTCTGGCTTGATCCTTAGGCAGTCTACATCTGTCGAATAAATATAATGTCATTTACTGGGTTTACTGCCCAGGTTGTTGTCAGGTGATTTCATGAATGTAAGAGTGTTTTATAAACCATGAAGCAATAAACAAATATCCAAGTGTACATTTTGTTAATAGATTGCCTCAGGTTTCAGGGAATCTTAATTTCTGTGGCTCTTGGGGAAATACAGTTAGCTATCACAGAGCTAGAGCTGGACGTGGATCACTCCCATGGCTCTTGTGTTCTTCTCAGTCATTCATACTCAGATGCTTAGGGGCAGTGGTTATATAAGGCTCTTGGACTTGGCGTGGGATAGTGAGAACACAGAGCCCTAGCATTTCCCAAAGGAGCGGAACATACAGAGCAAAGCCCTTTAAGGGAGAGGACACAGATTGAACTTGGTGTGGCTTTCTAGCTGGAGTGGAGAGGCGACTGTGAAGCAGAGCTTGTCTCAGTTCTGATGTTGGATGGTTCCAGATGAGTAAGGTCCCAGCACAGATCCTGCCTCTGGGTGGTTCCAGATGAGTCAGGTCCCAGCACAGATCCTGCCTCTGGATGGTTCCAGATGAGTCGGGCCCCAGCACAGATCCTGCCTCCCTCCCTGACACACACTGTAGGTCTGAGCAAAGCCACTTTAGGCTTTCTTCTTCCCTGGAGACACTACAGTAAAGCTGGGACAGCAAAGGTGAGTTGGAGACTCAGGAGGTTCTTCACTGTCTTGTTACTGGGAGAAACCCTGACAGAAGCAGCTCAAGAGAAGGGCTTGCTTGGGGCCACAGTTCCAGAAGAGATGCAGTGCATCATGCTTGGGGCATGGCAGCCAGAGTCTCAAACTGCCTGTCACATTGCATCATGGATCCAGGAGCAGAGGGAAAAAGGAAATAGGGCCAGGCTCTGAAGCCTTAAGGCCCAGCCTCAAGGAGCTGCTTCCTCTAGCAGAGCTCCACAGCCTTTCACTCAGCACTGTCTGTTCAGGTGGGAACCAAGTGCTAAAACACATGAGCCTGTGGAGGCCACTTCACTTTCTAACCACATTTTAGAAAGCAGGCATTTGAGGTCTTGGTGAATTAGCAAAAGTCTCTGCCCACTTAGAGTGTGCCTCCCTGTTAGTGTCTCATTTGTCTATTTCATGCAAGGTGGCTTTCTGCGGGGGAGTATATGGTCCCACAGAGTAAGTGGTTACTCTGTTTTATGAATGTCATACCTGTGAGGCACGAGGTCAGGGGCTCAGTCACACAGTAGGCATTCAGAGAAGCCCTGGAGACTTCAGGGCCCTCTGTCTGAAACAGGCTTAGATGAGTCTCTCTTGGGGTAGCTGTGTGAGGTGCTGACAGAACTGTGATCTATTAGATCAGGTTTCTGAGGTAGACTCCTCATGAGGGTCATAGGATGCAAACATCTTTTCCATTTCTCAGACATCTACTGAGTTATAAGAGCACACAGACACATACATGGTACACTTCCCTTTGCACATCTCAAGGTAGAGTTTCTTCTGCGGTGTGGGATTATGGGAGCTCTTCTACCCTTACAGCTGTACAGTGTGTTCCTCATTCTCCTCCCCTGGCACTCTTCCTATACTTACCAGCTCTGTGACAATAATGCTTGTGGTGGCCACAGTCTCCCCAATCAGGGTTTGTGGTGTGGTGTAAAGAGCAATGTTTTCTCCATAGTTGGCAGTGCCCCTGCTGATCTTTTTGTAGATGCCACTATCTCTTCAATCCTCATGACAGTAATGGCAGAATTGGGATAATTGTTTCTTCCTTTGCAGATCAGTGGCTAGACTCAGAGATGGTGGCTAGTAAGTCATGTCCTGCTGCAAAGCCAGTATTATTAAATGCTAGGATTCCCTTTGAACTCTGATGTCATCTCCATTGGTGGGACATTTACTTTCCCTTGGCTGCAGTTTCCTCAACCCGTAACAATAAGCAATACTGAGAAGCAATATTAGTTCTTTCTAAATTTCTCAACTGATGGCAACCTGCTTTGGACAGAGCCCATGCCCTCCTTGAGACTGGTTCCTTTTCCACTCAGATGTTTTGGTTTGGTTTGGTTTCAACGGGCCGTGTTGAGGTTTTTTGTTGTTGTTGTTTTTATACTGTCAGGTAGCAGCAGGAGCACAGGTATAAAATACTGCTGTTAGTGCTGTCCATACAGCTGTCTGTGGTCGCCTGGATCATTCCAGCATAGCAGCCAAGACCTTGTGTGTCTGATGAGAATGGAGTTACTGTGACCCATGAAATGGATTTATAATCTTAATTGATTTCAATGTCAGGAGCCACATAAGGCTGATAGTTATCATACTGGACAGTGCACATACAGAGTATAGATTCTTCTGTTCTTACCTTGCTTTTTTCTCCTGCATTCCTACCAAGGCTTCTGATTCCTATGGTTTCAGATGTTTTCCTGAAGTTCTGTTGTTCTTCTAGATTCCAGCACACCCAAACATATATTGTTACATATTTTTCCTGACCATGGTACATAGAGGATGAGTAGAGTCATGTATGTCTCTCAGGTAAGGAAACTGCGGTACACAGAAGTTAAATCTAGGGGAGACTCGAGGAGAACCTTCCTGCATGAGTAAGCGACTTATCAAGGCCATTTTTGGAGCAGTAAGACCAGGACTAGAGACGTCCATATTCTGATGTTCAGCCAACATTTCCTCTGCTTTCCCTGCCATTGGTGTGCCAAGCCTTGCACAGAGAGGCTGCTCATTTGGATGATTCTCTTAATGTTAGGCAGGGAGCTTTTTCTCTTCAATGTAACCCTTTCTTCCTACATATACTTTTAATTCTATGGCTGGCACCTTAAGCATAATCAAATAGGTTCTTGGAAAGACTTTGTGAAGTGTTATAAGGCCCCATAACGGATCTAGTCCCAGTTTATAGATGCCAGAAGCATCGTGCCAATCAATCTGGGACCTCTGGTCAGGAAAGACTGAGTCTCTTTCCTTCATTCCTGATGCTGCTGGAACAGTTGCTGTCAGACCAGCTCCCCCCGCCTCGCCCCCCACCCCCGAAATAGGTGAAAACTCACAGGCAAATGAAAAGCCTTCTGAGGAATGACTCAAAACATTCTTCACTGGAGTCACCGTCACGAAAGTCAGAGAAAAAGAAGGTGCTGTCCTGTTGTCTTTTATGAATGCTGACAAGAGAAAAAAGTACGGTTTTCAAAATTTTTGAGATTCCCTGCCTGTTTTCTAGTACTGGGACTTGAACCTAGAGCCTTGGTTATACTAGGCAAGCACTCTGCCACTGATGACATTCCCAGCCCCTTTTTATGTTTCAGACTGTATCTTGCTAAGCAGCCTGGCAAGGCCTTGAGTTTGTGACCTTAGCCTCCCAAAAGGCTGGGATCATACGTAGGTGGTCTTTCTTTGGACTATCAGCTCCCAGATAATGACACATAGACTTATTAATTATGAAAGCTTGGTCTTAGCTTAGGCTTGTTTCCAACTAGTTCTTGTAATTTAAATTAACCCATTTATATTAGCCCACATTCTGCCATGTAGCTTGTTGCCTCTCCTCAGTACCATGAATCCCATTTCCTCCATGTTTGGCTAGTGAATCCTACCTCTCTTCTTCCCAGAATTTCTATTTCTCTCCAGAAGTCCTGCCTATCCTCTCTTGCCTAGCTATTGGCTGTTCACCTCTTTATTAAGCCAATCAGAAGCAAGGTAAAACAGCAACACATCTTCAAAGTGTACAAAAGGATTATTCTACATCAGTCACATACCTGGCTCTGGTGGTGGGTAGGCTTGTATTTTAACACTTTTGACCCAGGATTGGTTGTATCTACAAATACAGAGGCCATGGGTGTTCAGGGTCCTTGGAGGTGAAGGTGTTTAGTTTTGGTGGTTGAATTCTTAGGTGGTATGCTGTTGATGTTAGTGACAAGCACACCCATGGCGGATGGTGAGGTACTGGATCGCTCAGAGATCAGAATGAAGAAGAGTGAGAAAAGGGGATCGATGAAATGAAATGCTCAGATCTGGGTGTGGGCAATATTTTGTATACTTTTGCAGCTTTTTTTTTTTTTTGAAGTGACTTAAAAATTTAAAATGAGGGCTGGAAAGTTGGTCTTAGTGGTTGTTGCTCATTCAGCACCCACATTGGGCAGGTCATGACCTCTGTAACTCTAACTCTAGGGCCCTGATACCATCTTCTGGCCTCTGTGGATCACTCACATGTCATACTCAGACACACACATGCACATATACACATATTCAGATGATAAAATATATCTTTGTAAATATTCATTTTATGTGCATGAATGTTTTGCTCACATGTATGTCTGTGTATTATATGGACTCTGACACTAAAGCTGTGTACACCTGTATAAACTGCCATGTGGGCTCTGGAAGCTGAGCCCATGTGCTCTGATGGATAAACAAGTGCTCTTAACACTAAGCCATCTCTTGCGCCAATACCCTTTTTAAAAAAATCTTTGAGGGCTCCAAACTGAGGAGCAGCTAAAGCAGCACATTCCATTTGCAGGTTGCAGCTAGAGCAGCTTCAGACATAATCCTAGAGAAGGGAGGAGCAGAAACTGGCACGGAAACACCAAGGAGAACAATCTGAAGGAGCCAGAAGGAACTGGTTAGTGAAGGAAAAAGCAGAACTTAGTGAAATAACATAAAGTAAAAGCCAAAAACAGTTCTTTGAAAATCAACAGCATTGATGAAGCTCCAGCTGGACTTCTGAAGGGAATAGAGAAAGAGACACAAAATCCTAATCTTAGGATGAAAGTCATTATAAGCTACAGTTTAATTGCTTATTAAAGGATGGTAAGGAAATGGTACAGTCTTACAGTGAAAATTCAGTGACTTAGATTCAGCAGGCTAGTATGCGAAAAGGAAAATATACCCAAACTGATAAAATGAAAGACTGACTTTGTGTGTGTGTGTGTGTGTGTGTGTGTATCATTCCTATATACACACACATGTATATTATATAATATATATATTGGGACAGCACCACTCTATTCAGCCAAGACTTCTTTTGAACTCTTAATCCTCCTATCTCAGCTTCTGAACTGCTCTGATTACAGGGGGTGGAACCACACCCTTTTAATATCACCATATCTAATAAGGAAATCAATTACCTATCAAAATCATTGCCTATAAAGAAATTATCAGGGTTGGAGAGATAGCACAGTAGTTAAGAGCACTTGCTGCTCTTTCGGAGAGCCCAAGTTTGGGTTTCAAAATTCACATCAGGTGGCTTATTATCACCTATAATTCCAGGTCTCCCATGTACACTTATAAATATGCAACATGCATGCACACAAACAAACTAACTAAGTAAATAATTAAATCTTTAGAAAATATTCTCCCTTGTGGGGTGTGCCTTTAATTCCAGCACTCAGGAGGCAGAGGCAGACAGATCTCTGAGTTCAAGGTCATCCTCGCCTACAGAGTTAGTTCCAAGATAGTGAGAGCTACACAGAGAAACCAATAATAATAATAATAACAACAACAATAATAAAAATTTCCCATAAAGAACTTATAGTCTAGCTGTTTCATAGATAAGTTCTATGAAACATTTAAGGAAAGAGATTTAATATTAATCTTTTCAGAAGATAGAGAATACTTCTTACCTTAGTTGAGTTAGTGTCATTCTGCTATGAAACCCCAATGAAGACATTACAAGAAAAGAAAATTATAATATCTCTCATATGCATAAACAGAAAATCTTTAACAAAGCACTTAAAAATAGACCTGAGGGAGGAGGTAACTTAGTGGTAGGCTTCTGATCAGCATGAAGTCTGAGATTCCATTTCCATACACATTCCCTCCACCACAAACACACACACACACACACACACACACACACACACACCAAGCCTTCTTATCTGAGGAAGAAATCCTAACTTTTACATTTGAAAGTCTGTGTAATTTATGTATTAACAAGATAAAGCAGAAAAACTTGAGTAATAATGTAAGCTGATGCATGAAGATCTTGGACAGCACTTAACACCCATTCGTGACAAATCTTTAGCAGATTAGAAACATTAAGGAACTTAATGCAGTTTAACAAAGAGCATTTGTAAAATGCTGTTATCATAATTAAAAGAAGCAATGTAATTGAATACGGCAAGTGTGTCTTCTCTCATTGTTTTCCAGTATTAACACTGGTTTGAGGTTCTGTCCAATGTCGGAGAACAGGAGAAAACTTACAATAGGCCTGAAATAAAGATGGGGGGAAGCTGTTCATGGATTGACCTGACTGTCAAGGAATAAAACCTGTATATGTGAAATATATATTAAGACCAAGAAAGCAATTTAATTTAGTAGTATTTAAAACCAGGATTGAAAGGTCATTTCTAAAATATATGGTAGCATCAAAGAATTAATAACGAAGCTTTAAAGCAATGTCTTTTATACTATCTCAAAAATTGTATTTTTTACAAGTTTTTTAGAGCATAAACTTGAGTAAAAATGTACAACCTAGAGACAACCTTGGACTGGAGGGCCAGCTCCGTGGGTAGGCGCCCTAGTGTGTGAGATGACACCTGAGTTTGCATTCTCCAGAGCCATGCGAGAGCTGGACATATCACGTCGCCCATGACAGAGGCTGAGGCAGGAGAATCAAGGAGGCCTGTGGACCAGCTAGCTTGGCTTGTGCAGCAGTGGAGAAACTACCTCAGTCAGGGTAGAAAGGTGAAGGCTGACATCTGAAAGGTGTCTTCTGGCCTCCACACATGCTCTGTGGCATTTGCATGCCTGTACCTACACACAAGAATGTGTTTGCACACTCGTGCACTCAGACATGACCTAAATAAATACATGCACACGTACACAGGGATGATGGCTGGGTGGTAGTGCTGCTAGGCTGTCAGACACCACTGAGGAAGTGGAAGGAGGCCTGTGATGGAGATAGCTGTCACCTCCTCTCAGTGGTGGCACAGTGCTGCTAAGGTTTTATCTTTTCCCAAGTTGATTTGTGGATGTAATGTAGTCCCAATCATAGTGCCATAAGGCTTTTGGGGACATAGAAGTTGGCAAGCTGGCTCTAACATATATGTGGGAACGTAAAGGACCATGTATCCACAGTAGTTTTAGAAAAGAGGAGTAGATTTGATGCAGGTTACTGGGTTCACATCACATGACTTCAACATCACTATAAAACTCTGGTGTGTCAGCAACAACTATAGAAACAGTCTGACTTTTAAAAAGGCAGAGACATTTTCCACATGACTAAAAAGCATAGGAAAAGATGTGCAGAGTGAGTGAGCACTGGAAGTGAAACTGGGATGAGACAGCTGATACCTGGTGCCCTCATCTCAGCTTCTGTTCCTTCTCCAGTGTGAGGCTGAAGGTAAACCAGAAAGGGGCCCTCAGGACCAGCTGACATTTCCCGGATGGGCAGAGTGAGAAGCACTGGTGAGACTCTTTACGTAGCACTTACTATGTATGCTGTCTCATTTATTTCTGTTAATCATATTGAATGCCCATTAATGTCTCTGTCATACACATGGGAGCCCTAGAACTCAGAAGCTTAGCACCTGGCCCCAGTTGCACAGTGGTCAGCAGGCAGAACTGGGCTACCACCCAGACATCTTGCCTTGAAGTAGATTTGTCTTTTCTGACCCTAGGTGGCCCTGTTAGCACCAGGGACATTGGACGGAAATGCTGAGGGCACACAGATCAGCTTGAGTTTCCTTTGATACCTCTTTATGATCTGAAAAATGCATTTTCAACATGCCTGTTGAACCTTCTAGGATGGACCTTGCTGGGTTGCTAGAGCCTTCTAATTCAGCTTTTGTCCTCTTTGCTAGCCTGGAAGTGGAAAGTGGGAGCCAGACTAGGAAGTGCACTACTTAATTAGAAAGATTTTTCTGGGGCCTGGGAATATAGCTCATTTAGTTAGGTACTTAGAGTGCAACATGCAGACTGATCGATCCCAGAACACACATGAAGAGCTGGATGTATAACCTCAGCACTCAGGAGGTGAAGACAGGCAAATCCTAGGACTCAGTGACCAGCCAGCCTAGCCTGTCCAGTGAGTTCTAGACAAAAGTGAGAGAATTTGCCTCAGAAAATCAAGGTGGACCACTCCTAAGGCATGATACCTGAGCTTGACCTTTGACCCTCTCCCCATTTTCTTATGACTTGCTTACAGTTAATGTAGGACCCAGCCATGACAAGCCCAGTAGAGACCTGAGTCTCAGTAGTTTGCCCTAAGGCAATACCTAGTTCCAAAAAAGACCATAAACTGAGACTACTCAGGCACCACCCAGGAACAGACCATCCTAAGGAAATTCTTAATGTTCCAAACATTGTAGATAGGATCACTTGCTAGCACACACCCATCGCTTTTCAACAGGACACCCCTAGACAAATTGCCAGCCAATCAGGGGTCCTGAACCTTAGAAATCCCTCACTCCTACCTTTACTACTGTAAAACCCAACCCTAACTGAGTTCGGGGCTCTCCAATCAGTCCAATATGTTGGACACACGGAGAGTCTGAGTTTGCAAACTTGTGTAAGGATAAAGGCTCTTTGCTTTTACATACAGGACTCGGTCTCCTAGTTGGCTTTTTTTTGGGGGGGGACTCCGTGATTTGGGCATTTCAAGCAATCAAATATAAAGAAAATAGGCCCATGAATCTGGGCTTTGTCATTTCTTGCTTGGGGACCCAGAAACTTTCCAGTGACCTCCCCCTGCCAGGGGCCCCTCCTGGGATCAAGCCCTTTCTAAACTTCATCTCCAGCCCCTCCTGCCCCAGCCTGCCCACTTACCCTGGTGCTCAGCCCTTCTGTTGGGAGCAGGTTGGGGCAGGAGGGCTAGTGTTGCTGTTCATAGCTTTTCTTCTATTGACTTTGCTCTGTAGAGCTTAACTTCATTCTTCAGATTCTTTCCTTCTGTAAAGTGAACATTGCCGACTGTGTGTGTGTGTGTGTGTGTGTGTGTGTGTAAATATACAAATGAGTATGTATGTATATACTATATTGCCTTTATGTGTCAGGCAAGACAAAAAATAATCTTTGAAAGAGGCAATTAAAACCTAAAACAGATTACTGCTCCTTCTTTTCAAATGCTGAGACTTGAGCTCTTGTTTGCATACCCTGGCTGTATCTGAGTATGAGGTGTGATTTGAGAACAGGGCTGACAGCACCATTACGGAAGGGGTTTTCTCCAGGGGAATAGCCAGGTCTAGAATAGAACAGCCATCTGCTGCCAGATGGCCAGCGTTCCACCACACTGTGGGTTTGACCCAGAGGCTGGCCTTTCCTTTGTGTTGGCATCGTTGGAGTATTCCCCCACGCCTTTGCTCCCTCCTGGCTCTTGGACTCTCCTGGCCCCTAAGGTCACCTCTTCCTTTAGGGGTCACACTTGCTTGTGATGGCCCTGATGCTGGGGATACCTGGATGATCCAGAGGAAGCCAGCAGCACACTGTATTCATGCAGTGAGGTGGCACCTCAGCATCACAATACCCAAATTAATTCGCTGTCATTAGCAGCCCTCCCAGCTGAGAAGCCCCAGCAGGCAGTTCAGAGTGTTCCAGGAGGGCAGAAGTGGACGCTTCTCCCACGGTGGTCTCCTGTCTGATTCACCTTGACACTTCATTATTTTGGAAGCTGGCATGCTTGGGAGGAAGGTGGAGATGGGTGGGTGGGTGCGCAGAGAGGTCAGGGTAATGAAGGAAAGGAAAGGAGGCACAGATGCTCTCAGCTGCTGTCCTTGCTCGTTACTGAAACACTTCCCTCTACCTTGATTTTCCTTCCCCCTCCTTCCTGTTTCCTCTCCTACGCTTTGGTCTTTTCTCATCATTTTGAAAGAATGGAATGGTAGTGAAAAGGCGGCATAGCAGACCGCTGCTTTGGTGGTAAAGTCACCACCAAAGAGGAAGTGTGCCCTCCCCTCACTGAATTATTGGAGTCTGAGGACAGGCTGCATTCAAGCCAAGCAGCAGCAAGAAACAAGATAGGAGTACCACCTCCACAACTACTACCTCTTCAGCATCCTCTCTTTTTTTCTTTTTCATTTTTTTGAGGGTCTTACTTTGTAGCCTTGGCAGATCTGGAACTCACGCTGTAGACCAGGCTGGCCTCGAATTCAGAGTGATCCTCCTGCCTCTGCCATCTGAGTGCTAGGATTAAAGGTCTGTGCTATTTTTATATCATTTCTCACCTGCTTCCCTACTCCCCAAATTTATGGATTCCTTTTCTGTAATTATTATTTATAAAATATATATACACATATACACTATATATACATATATACACACATACACATATACATACATCCATATATATATACATATATATATATATATGCATGCTTTAGGCCTGATATTTTACAATTGGTTCTGCATCACCCAGCATCCTTACACATTCTTGGGATGCCCTTTCTTTCTCTGCTCACTGTCAAATATGCATGACTCCCCACTGTGAGCTTCCTATTTCTTCATGTGTCTGTTACTGACAACCTAATCCTTGGCAAAGGTACACATAGGAGGCGTAAGAGCCTGGAACCGCTCCTGGTATCAGGTGCTCGAGTCCTTGGAGAACCAGAGAACCCACAAGGTAATACATTGAACTGAAAGTGGGGACACTGGGTCTATCTTCAGGTAACCAACAACTGGCCTCCTGGCTTTCAGCGAGCCACTTTCCTCCTTTGCTCTCATTTTTTCTGTGTTAAACTTAGGTGCCTGTAGGGATATTAATGTGCTTAAATCGAGACCAAGCCTACCTAAGTATATTCCTTTTGAAGGGAACAAGGTACTGGGTCTTACTATGTAGTTCTCCTGGCTGTCCTGAGAGGGTATATTATTCTTTAAAACAATGGGGCAAACAAAATGTTTAGGGTTATTCCAACAGCCTCCCCTCCTTTCTTGTATTATGGGGCATAGTGAGACTTAGAATCAGTATGCCGTCTGAGGACCAGCACTACAAACACAGTGCCTGGCTCAGAGCCTGTGGCAGAGGGCCAAGCATCATGTTTTCTGGGCAGAATGACCTTTGGCACTTAGGGGACAGGAGCTGGTGAAGGCAAGGCAGCCGTTAGCTGCTCAGGCTTGTCCCCCATTTCTTTTCTGCCTGTGAACTTCTTGCTTTACCATAATCAGGTATGTTATTGAGCAGAATGGCGGACACAACCAGTCCTGCCTTTTCAGGACACATCTGGAGGCAGAACTTGTAACAGAGGTCTCTAAATCCCAGGTCTCTGAAGGCTAATCCAGAGACCTAGGGATTTCATTTCAGGGTAAAAACAAGCTTATTCTTTTATTGGCTTTTATTATTGCTTTATGAGGTAGGCAGGATAGGGATTTATTTTTAAAAAATAATTTAAGTTTCTTTTCTAAAAACAGTATGTGCTGATTGTAGAGCTGCATATACTTTAACCACCCCAGAGAAAAACCACTTATAATATTCTAATATATCTTTCCACATTTTCTATAGTATTTTTAAAAATATGAGGTATTGCCTTGTGTATGGCTACCTTATAATCCAAATTTTCCTACTAACAATAGTATTGGTATCATTTTCCCATATTAGATATCCTTTAAAGTAGTTATTTAACATTTCAAAAACAATATTACTCTTTGAATATGTCACAATTTATGGAATTGTTTTTAGAAATTTAGGTTGTTTACGAGGTTTTGCTATTAGAAGAAGTTAGGCAATTTTATATTGAAATGTTTGTTCAACTATAATTATTTTCACTGTACTTTTAAATTTTATTTTATTTTTTAAAGATTTATATATAGGTATTTTGCCTGCATGTATGTCTATGTGCCACATACATGCCTGGTGCCCTTGTAAGTCAGTAAAGGCTTCAGATCCCCTTTGACTGAAGTTACAGACAGTTGTGCGCCGCCATTGGTGCCAAGTCCTCTGTAAGAACAGCCAGTGCTCTTTGCTTATATATATGTCTGTACACTATGTGTGTGCAGTGCTCTGAGAGCTCAGAAGAGGGCATCAGATCCCTGGGGAGTAGAGTTATGGAGTAATCTGTTACTTGGGTCCTTTGGAAGAGCAGACAATGCTCTCATCCACTGAACTGTCTCTCCAGTCCCTACTGATTATTTTACAAAGAATAATTTCTGGAAATAAAATAAAATAGCTTAGGAATTCTTTTTTTTTTTTCTCTCCAGACAGGATCTCATGTAGCCTAGGCTGGTCTTGACCTCTGTGTGTAGCTGAGAATGATTCTGAGCTTCTAGTCTTCCTTAGTGCTGGAATTGTAGGCCTGTTCCAGCACACTGGCCAAGCATACAGACTTTTTAAAGGTCCTTGGCAATATGTTTAGTATAGCAAAATCTTTCAAAGTTGTGTTCTAGTCCTGGATTCCTCTGCTCATTGCTGGTACAGCTGCAGGTGTCTGAGCATACTAAGCATCTCACTTGGAAATCCCATGCCCTTAAATGGGGGCATGGGTTTTAAAGGCACCTCACATGCTCTTGCTAGCCTCATCTTTTGAAAAGCACCCCTACTTCTGCTGGTCCCTTTGTGAGGTGCTTGCTTGTTTCCTTGGCCAGAGTCTGGGTAGAGTAGACCACACAGAGCAAGAAACTTGACTGATCTTGCATTGACTGAGGGCCCAGTCTTTGTTATTAGGACATGGAAAGAATGCTCTCAGATGGGGACCATATGTTGTGAGAGCACTGCGAACACCAGGAGCCGGCAGTGCCACAACTCCTTCTTATTCTTACCCTGGCGTCAAACGGTATATGGACATAACTATTCTCAGTGCTTTGGGAATACCTGAGGGCTTTCATAGTCAAATGGCACATGACATCGCAGAGAACATCCAGCCTTGGCTCCTTATTCTACAGGTTCAGAGAAAGAAGAAACTCAGAGACTCTAATGCTGCCCCTGTCAGCCAGCAGACTAAGCCTGGCAGGTGGATTTCTGTGCTCCTTTCTCTGTTCCACATTATTGCTCATGTGTTTCTCCAGTTCTGCTTCATAGGTTTACCCAGTAGTTTTAGAATCCTGCTTGTTGTATTATGATAATTTGGTTTTCATGGCATTAAAAGCAAACAGACGGAGTTCTGGAAAATTACAGTTGCTCGACTGGGTAGTTTCAGCTTCTGAGTTAGTAAGCCTGGATCTTGGGAGATGCAGTACATACACGTGTCTTCATCAGGCATATAAGTACCTCATGACACTGGACCCCTGGACACCTTGAACCCCAAACCCTGGGGTTCACACATCCTTGCTTCCTTTTCTTCTAGTGCACTGCTCAAGTCCTTGCTGTGCTTTCTGTTTATGTTTCTTTAGCCTGCAAGCACCATGAAGCCTGGATTACTTAAAACTTTATTTTTAGCTGTTCTTGTGGGAGTGGTTGCCTCTACATCTGTATGTGCACTATGTATGTGCCTGATGCCCTGAGAGGCCAGAAGAGGACATTGGATTCCCTGGAGCTTGAGTTACAGGTGGTTATGAACTGCCATCTGGGTGCTAGTATCTGAACCTGGGTCTTCTGCAAGGGCAGCCATTGACCTTAACCACTGAGCCACCTCTCCAGCTCCTACAACTTCTCAAACATCTTCTCTATGAGTACCTGGCACAGACTAGTATTTGATGATAATTACTGACTGAATGAATAGTTTCTGAATCAGGAATAGTAGGGATGCAGGGCTGAAATCTAACCCTAATTTTAATTGCCTGTGGAAGCTTGAGCAAGTCTTTCTTATGTTTTCCTCTTAGCATTGACTAATATTCTTTCTGGCTCCAACATCGCATAAGTCTATTTATTCTTGAGTTTTAAGTATTTGGCAGAAGTAGAGCCTTTTTTAAATTTTTAAATAAAAATTTGTACAGAACCTCAAAATTTAAACCATAACTTCTCTGATTGAATTAAGAATGGGGCTAACAGGGCTAGACTCCAGTTCTAGGAAATCCAGTGCCTCTTTTTGGCCTTTGAGGGTACCAGGCATGCATATGACACATAGACATATTAGATCAGGATGGTCTTAAACTCACAGAAATTCACTTGCCTCTCTTTCCTGCATGCTGGAGATAAAAGCATTTGCCATTGCTACTGGAGGTCACGTAGGAATTTGAAGGAAATACTGACTATTAAAAAGATATGATGTGGCAAGGTAATAGGTGAGTTTTTCTTTCTTTAGATACTTTTGCTTACTATTATACAAAAAAAAATCAGGCTAAACTTTTTCTTGTGTAATTTTATTAGCAATTCATTTAGTCAAGGTTAACCAGTATACTTAAACTATTCTTATAGTTACATTTTTAATCATTCTGTGTATATTTGGGGTGAGTGCATGGGATGGAACTGCACCATGGCACATGTTTGGAGGCCAGAAGACAGCTTTGGGGCATTAGATCTCCCCTTCCACTCAGATGGTCAGGCATGGAGGTTTACTGCCTATCCATCTCACTAACCCCACCTAGTATGCTTTTGTGTATAGTTTTTCTTCCATAAATACAGATGTCACATGACCTGAAGATGTGCTTGCTCTGGAATTAGCAGGGAGAAAGACCCCTTTACAGTTGGCTCCTGTATTCGGGCTCATCGCTGCTCCATCGCATTGAAGTGGGCCTTTGTTGAGGTGAATAGGGAGCTGCAATCTACGTAAAGCAATGGGTCTTATTTAGAGGAGGTTGTCAGATATGGGAGTTCAGTAGGTCAGTGAGTTAAAATTCAAGGTGAGTGACACTGCAGTTTTTTGGGTTTTTTTTCCTGAGTGTGTAGCCACACTGAACTCTGGGTTAGCAGCTGGGAGGCAGGCTAAGCTAATATTTACCCAGCTCTGTAATCTGAACTGTTTGAGGAATGGTTTAGCTTGTTTGAATTCGAATATCCAATAATAATCAAGAGAGATGGAAAGCTTTTGTTTTGTCAAACACATATTTACCATGTATTACATTTTTTTTTATTAATACAGCAGCTAAGGAAACATTCAAATGAAATTGTCCTTCTCTTGTTTAGATTTTCAGGCCTTCCTGGATAACAGCTGCAGGACCCATGTGATAACTTTTCTTTAAAGCTTTCAATACTTAGAGGAACATCATTGTGGTTTGTTTTGTTTTAGTTGTTTTTATTGAGCTATACATGTTTCTCTGTTCCTCTGTCTTTTCCTCCCTCCCCTTCTACTGTCTCTCGTGCCCTGCATGCTCCCAATTTATTCAGGAAATCTTGTCTTTTTCTCCTTCCTATGTAGATCCATGTATGTCTCTGTTAGGGTCCTCTTTGTTGTCTAGATTCTCTGAGGTTGTGGACTGAATACTGGTTTTTTCTTTGCTTTATGTCTCAAAGCCACTTATGAGTGAGTAGATATTTTATTTGTCTTTCTGGGTCTGGGTTACCTCACTCAGTATGTTTTTTTCTAGATCCATCCATTTGCCTGCAGATTTCAAGATGTCATTATTATTTTTACAGCTGAGTAGTACTCCATTGTGTAAATGTACCACATCTTCTTTATCCATTCCTCAATTGAGGGGCATTTAGGTTGTTTCCAGATTCTGGCTATGACAAGTAATCCTGCTATGAACATAGTTGAGCACATGTCCTTGTGTTATGATTGAGTGTCCTTTGGATATATACCCAAAAGTGGTATTGCTGAGTCTTGAGGAAGGTTGTTTCCTAATTTTCTGAGAAATGGCCATACTGATTTCCAAAGGGGCTGTTTGCACTCCCACCAACAATGGAGGAGTGTTCCCCTTACCCCACATCCTTTCCATCATAACCTGTCATCAGTGCTTTTGATCTTGGTCATTCTGTCAGGTGTAAGATGGAATCTCAGAGTTATTTTGATTTGCATTTCTCTGATGACTAAGGATGTTAAGCATTTCCATAGGTATTTTTCAGCCATTTGAGATTCCTCTATTTAGAGTTCTCTGTTTAAGTCTGTACTCCACTTTTTATTGGATTATTTGTTCTTTTGATGTCAAGTTTCTTGAGTTCTTTGTTTATTTTAGAGATCAGATCTCTGTCCAATGTGGCGTTGGTGAAGATCTTTTCCCATTCTGTTGGCTGCCATTTTGTCTTGTTGGCCGCCGTTTTGTCTTGTTGGCCATGTCCTTTGCTTTACAGATGCTTCTCAGTTTCAGGAGGTCCCATTTGTTAATTGTTGCTCTCAGTGTATGTGCTACTGGGGTTCTATTTAGGAAGGGGTCTCCTGTGCCAATGCGTTCAAGTGTATTTCCCACTTTCTCTTCTATGAGATTTAATGTGGTTGGTGTTATGTTGAGGTCTTTGATCCATTTGGACTTGAGATTTTTTGTTTGTTTGTTTGTTTGTTTTCTTTTTTTTTCAAGACAGGGTTTCTCTGTGATGCTTTGGAGCCTGTCCTGGAACTAGCTCTTGTAAACCAGGCTGGCCTTGAACTCACAGAGATCTGCCTGCCTCTGCCTGGGATTAAAGGCGTGCGCCACCACCACCTGGCTGGACTTGAATTTTGTGCATGGCAATAGATATGGATCTATTTTCATTCTTCTACATGTTGACATCCAGTTATGCCAGCACCATTTGTTGAAGATGCTTTCTTCTTTCCATTTTATAATTTTAGCTTCTTTATCAAAAATCAGGTGTTCATAGGTGTGTGGATTGATATCCAGGTCTTTAATTCTATTTCATTGGTCCTCGTGTCTGTTTTTATGCCAATATAGGCTGTTTTCATTACTTTAGCTTAATAGTAGAGTTTGAAGTCAGGGATGGTGATGCCTTCAGAAGTTCCTATATTGAACAGGATTGTTTTGACTGTCCTGGGTTTTTTTCCCCCTTTTCTGTATGACATTGAAAATTATTCTTTGGAGGTCTGTGAAGAATTTTGCTGGGATTTTGATGGGCATTGCATTGAATCTGTAGATTGCTTTTTGTAAAATTGGCTTTTTTATTGTGTTACTTCTCCTTACCCATGAACATGAGCAATCTTTCCACTTTTTGAGTATCTTTCTTCAAAGATTTGAAGTTCCTGTCATACAGGTCTTTCACTTGTTTGGTTAGAGTTACCCCAAGATATTTTGTGTTATTTGTGGCTATTGTGAAGGGTGCTATTTCTCTGATTTCTTTCTCAGTCCATTTATTATCTGTATAAAGGAGTACTCTTGATTTTTTTTGAGTTAATATTGTATCCTGCTACATTATTGAAGGTGCTTATGAGTTGTAGGAGTTCCCTGGTTTCCCTGGTAGAATTTTTGGAGTCACTTATGTATGTATAAGCATATACCAGCAAATAGTGAAAATTTGACTTCTTCTTTTCCAGTATATATCCCCTTGATCTCCTTTTGTTGTCTTATTTCTCTAGCTAGAACTTCAAGTACTATGTTAAATAAATATGGAGAGAGTGGACAACCTTGTGTTGTTCCTGATTTCAGTGGGATCTCTTTGAGTTTCTCTCCATTTAATTTGATATTGGCTATTGGCTTGCTGCATATTATGGTTTTTACGTTTATTTTTGCTTTATTATGTTTAGCTATGTTCCTGTATCACTGTTTTCTCCAAGAATTTTATTATGGAGTGTTGAATTTTGTCAAAGGCTTTTTCAGCATCTAATGTGTTTTTTCCTTTCAGCTGGTTTATATGGTGTATTGACAGAGTTTCATATGTTGAACCATCCCAACATCTCTGAGATGAAGCCTACTTG
>JAQHUG010000538.1:575757-615850 GCA_028555095.1 Dicrostonyx torquatus | reverse complement strand
GAACTGGTCCTCTTGTGTTATACACACACACACACCAGAGAGAGACAGAGACACACAGACAGGACAGGGACACTGTGGGAGTGGGCCAGTATTCTGCTGCCTGCCTGTCACAGTGCCTGGCACTCGTTGGGTTTCCCATAGATGTTTGCTGAATGAATACATGAGCAGGGTGATGGAAAGCTCATTTGCTTCTTACATAATAACTTAAGTTGTCTTAGAATCATCACCATTCCAAATAGTTTCCCCCAGCTCCTCCTTTTAGTCCGTTGTTTTGGGTTTCCTTGCTATATTTTGAATGCCCACACATGTGTCCCATCTTTCTTTTATGCCATGGGGGGGTCTTTCTGCTTCAAAGAGATCAAAAATGGAGCTGTCCTATTGTCTTCAGAGTGCCTGTGTGGAGCATGAGGTTCGACATAGAGGCAGTGATTTGACTTTTCCCCCCGGGGATCTGACGATTGAAAACAAATGTAGAAAGAGCCCCAAAGGAGGTTTTTTTTTTTTTTCTCCCCTCAGGGCCATGTAAGATGACAGCCCTGGTTATTGGTGTGCTTTGATGCAGTTATGTAAGTGAGTAGAGAATACAGGCTATTCCACTGGAGTCAAAGTGCCTTACTTAAGTGATTTTACACTCCCCAAAGTGGGTGGCCCAGAGAGGCTCTAGAACTTTTCCTTTCTAGAACTTAGTCCTAGTTCCTGGCATAGACTTCTGTAGATTGGAGTTCAACTAATGTTAATTCACACAATGAAACAACAAAAACATAAACACCATTCAGTTTCTCAAAAGTAAGTTCTGTCCTGAAAATTCTGCTAAGAGTAGCACACATTACAGGGCCTGATAGGTACAGAGCCAGCTGGTTAATATATACTTTGGTCCAGGAAATATTCCAAGGTTGTGAGCCCCAATTTTCCCACATTGCAGTCTTCTAATCCCCTGGGATATTCTCCTTCTTTTCTTGTCCAGATCACAGTAGATCGAAGGACCGTCTTGACAGCTGTCAGAGAAATTGATAAATAACCATTGATTTTCTGTTGCTGCTTGGGTTTGTACATTGGTCACTTGATAAGAATTTCTTGAAGAACCACTGTGTGCATATGTGTAGGCCATCATAGTTGGAGACAGGCTCTGCCACCCTTTCGTCACAGAGTTTTACAGTATGGGTGGGACAGATGGAAGTGTGCAGCACAAGACAATGTGCCTCTTGACAGGGATGCCTGACAAACCCAACATGTCACAGATCTCATTCTAGAGACAATGAATCTCAGACCTCTGCCAGGGTTAGCTCTTAACAGTGACTCCCAAGGGCAAACATCCCTCCTGTAAGTGGCAGTCCCTGACCCCTACTGATGATGGTCAGAGTGATCTTTTCATACCCGACTGCACAGTGAGAGAAATCTATTCAAAGAGAGCAGCAGTGATCAGTTCTGTCTCCTCTTTGTTTCTTAGATTCTACACAGAGTTGGGAGATTTTGGAGTTGGATTGGGGGAGGCTGAGTAGAGCTGTGACTAATGACTTACAAAGGACCTCACAGTCTCTGTGAGGTCTCTACTCATGGTTTCCAGGAAAGTTGGTAGGAAAAATCAGGACCTACACAGTCATGTGATCCTGAAGCTGTGAGGTGGAGGGGAGGCTTCAGTATGTACAGAGGGATTTCTGGAGCATGATTTTCAGGCTTGTTAGTTTTGTGTGTGTGTGTGTGTGTGTGTGTGTGTGTGTGTGTGTGTGTATCTCTATCCTATAATATAATAAAATAATATAATATAATAAAACATATTATACATATGTGCACACACATACACATATTACTACCCCTTTCTTACATGCTGGAAATTGGCAGGGTCTGCAAGCCCCAGCCTCCTTTCCTCACATTGCTGAGAAGTGGGGCAGTTAAACTGTGCCCTCACGTAGCGAGTCATGTGGCTGTGGTGAGCAATTCTAAGCATACAGTAGAACTCAGGTCAGGATTCATGATAACAGAGCAAATAGCCACCTCTCATCTGCAGGGACAGGGAGAGTCCAAGAGGCTGCTGCCCAGTGTCACCAGAGTACCTTAGTGAGCAAGGATAAACTCCTGGCCTGTCTCCACATCTTATTGGCTGAGTGAATCTTTCTCAGCTAAAGGTTCATCAAGCCAGAAACAAGGTTTGATTTGTAAAGCTGTTTGGTGTGCTTCTTCCCCTGCTTTCATTTCTTTTTCACAGGACTGGCTTCAGTGGGTTGTGGCCCCTACCTATGCTGGCCACCCAGACCTTGCCTTTCTGTAGTAGCCTTCCAGTGGGTCCTATTGAGAGTGGTCTTGTCCACTGGATCCCAGTTGAGACTGAGGTTCTGGCAGGGGAAAGCCGACCTGTGACCGGGGTGGCGGTAGGTAAGAGGACTGTGGTTTCTGAGGTGACCTCTTAGCTGCTCAGTGCCAGCAGGCAGAATTCCAGGACAGAAGGCGCTCTAGATTCACTAATACTTGCCTCATGGTTAGACTTCCGTGCATAATTAGTATTTCTAAGCCTATTTTAGCTAAAGATTTCAAATTTAGAGGCTGCTAAATCATTGAAGATACTTTCTGGACAGCAGCTGTGTTTCAAAGTTTCGTGCAGCATTTCAACCAGCCATTCCATTATGATCATCAGTCACTCAGTGAACGCCTGTGGCATGTATCCCTTCTTCAGCTCCTTGTAGAAGATACATACTATAATCTCCCAGCCTTAGCCTAGATCATTCTAGAGGCTCTGTTACATACAGAGCATGTTCTACTCTAGCATATTTTCATTTTGGATGAGTGTGTTTATTAAAGAACAAACCAAAGTAAAGAATTGAAGCAGAAGATAGGTAGCAAAATACTATCAAATCACAGAGTTCCAGGTGTCTTTCAGAAATCTAATGGGAAAGCCCCTTTAAGACAGCCAGTGGAGTCCTAGTTGAGCAAGAAGTAAGTAAAGCAGTGTCTCTAGAACAAGGCTTCTATTAAAATAACAAATGGAGATCACACTATGAAATCGGGTGCTTGTGACATCTGTCTGAAGCTGACGGGGAAGTTGAGGCAGTCAGCAGAGTTCTCGATTGATCTTTCTCAGTGGTTGAGAGTCCTGCTTGGCTGAACTGCACACTGTTATACTCTTACTTCATGAGATAAACAATAGTAACATCTGCTAGAAACAGTTCACCTTCTTGCTGTTCTCCAGAGCATGGTGCTTTTATGCTTGGGCAGATTTGCTGTTCTCCCTCTGTGTCACGGGGCGGAGGGAGGGCGGTACTGACCTAATCCAGACAAGGGCCTTGGAGGACACTTGGATCTGAAATGGGGCCGGGGGTCTGCTTCTAGGTTCAGCTCCTTGGTAAGCTTGAACAACTCATGACAGTTTACAGTATAATTGCATTACAGTGTAGACTATTGACACTCAAATGTTAAGTTCATATTGATTCTTATTAAAATGTGGCTCTACACTGCTAATGTGCTTCCAGCAGAGCTGGTGCTGTGGCCCAAGCATTGTGCTTGGGTAGAGGGGCAGTTGTTGAAAATCAGGCTTAGAAGGGATCTTACATATGGTCCTCCTCGTCTGTGCCTATGGTTCCAGAAGTAGACAGCAATTCAGAGCAAGACACCAACTTGGCTGAGCTCACACACTAAATTAGCAGAGGAGATCACAACTGAATTTTAGGTTATCAGTTTCCCTTTGTGTTGTATGTATGATTTTCCTTTCTTGACCTAATTTCTTTGAGACAGGTATTGATTTGTAGTCTAGGTTGGCCTTGAACTTGTGATCTTTCCTCTTCAGCCTGTAGGCATTTCCCACTATGCCCAGCTCCTCTGCTGAGCTGAAAGATGAAAGGAGAAGAAATGAGGTTTCCTAGGTTCAGGGCAGCCTCACAGAACTGAAGGCTGTATCTGGGTATGCCTTGGGTCCTTCCTACTTGGCAATGTGAGACTTCTCTGTGTGGATCTCAGAGTGCCCTCATGCCAGGCTTGATGTTCAACAGTGCATGTTGATGAGGACTTGAGTTTCCTCCTCACTGGACAAGGGGAAGTGGGTGCTGCCAAAAGATACCAGATGGCTAAGTATCCAGATTGCACTGACTCTCAGATTCTAGGAGCTAATGGGGTCTAGGCCACCAAGCCAGTCACTAGACTTCAGAACGTGGTCAGCAAATCTAAATAGAGTCTCAGAAAAAAAAAAAAGTATTGAATGACAAAGGGGGCATCTTGAGAATGAGGCTGGTGAGTTTGATCTAGAAATGTGGCTAGGGACCTGGAGGAAGCAGGTGTGATTGGAGGGAGGGGCTTAGGAGCAGACAACTCTGCAGTATTCTAGGCACATAAGCAGACTTCACTCTATACATATTTCTTGTGGGTTTACTGTTCACTAGATGTTAAGCTGTGCTGGGGGACATAAAAGGGAAGCCCTAGTGAGCTCTAGGGCAGATTCTGCACTCAGGTCCTCTGTAGAAGTAGAGCAAAGCAGAACTTCGGCTTTAGGAGACTGAGTTAGGTGGAGATTCAGAGAGGAAGCCACTCAAGAGTCATGCTTTCTCAGCCCATGACTGGATCTGGATTCCTCAGTGAGACAGATGAACCTTGATAAAAACCAAGGATAAGAGCAGCACAAACGGAAGCATCTGAAACTTTAGGATTCTCTCTGTGAGGTCAGGGATGGGCCAGCAGGTAAGGATGGCCACCTGCTATGCTCATGCAAGCAAGTACTGGGTTGCCAGGGGGAAGGCTTGCATTTGCTTACCTGCTTACCCTTTTATCTTTGGCCCTGCTTGTGAAGCTGCCTTGTTCTGGAAGTTTCTGGAAGCTACTAGAGCAGTAGAGATGGCACATAGCTCATTCCTATCATCATCTGTACCAGTTTGTCCTGGAACCTCCTAGGGTTGGTACGTCATTAGCTGTTTTCTTATGCGGGCTGGTGACTAATATAGTAACTGGAGAGGGGAAAAAACTGTAATGCACTTCAAACCACAGACCAGCCAGAACTGGAATAGGCATCTCAAGGCCAAACTGGGAGAATTGCAGCACTGGGAATGCCATTAACAGTTGAGGGAAACAGTACCCGGCACTTAGTAGGCCTGCAGTAAATGTTTGGTGTCTGAGTAGTGTTAGGAATATTCCTAACACGAGCTCTCTGCTGACGCAAAAATCTCAATCAAGCTAAATCACAACAAGCCAAATTAAAGGATATCCAGGTTTAATGGGATTCCTGCACTCTCGGGTGGCCCCGAGGGGAACCAGGAAGCCATGAACACAATGAGGCACAGGGATGGGGTCTCCAAAGATGGAGGCCAGAGACCGGGACTTACAAGTAGGTCTTAGCAAAGTCCTTTCCAGTCCGCTGAAGAGTTTCAGACTCACTGTGTTCCCAGTCAATGGGAGTCTGGAGGCACTTTGCACCTCCACATAGCACAGCAGCCAGGAAGAATGTCCCCTCTTTGCCCAAGAGCACATGGCTGGGAGTGTGCGGCTGCCACAGTAGCTCAGGTTCTGGCCTCCTGCTCCCTCTCAGACAGCTCATGAAAATGTAGTCAAGGTGCTGCCTGAGACCTTGCTGTTGCACACTGTATTCTCGGTCCTTCATAAACAGTTTTTTGCAAATACTGTTTTGGAGAGAGAGAGAGAGAGAGAGAGAGAGAGAGAGAGAGAGAGAGAGAGAGAGAGAGAGAGAGAGAGAGGAGAGAGAGAGAGAGTGAGTTAATGCAAAACTTTTTAAAAAGGGAAATGTGCCTTTCTGTGTGCATTTTTGTCAGATTGAACCCATGGGTCTCTTTATTTTTAATACGGAAGAAACACTGGGGTCTGGAACAGCTGAACCAAGGCACCACTGCTGCCTACTCATTAGTTCATTCTGTCTAATTAGATTGAAACCAGGGAAGGAAGCAGTGGCGGCAACCATTTCATGTGGAGCAGGTGCAGGCACGTGCAATCTTAAACCTGCATCTTTCTCCCTCCTTCACTCCCCCTTTCCCTGCACAGGGCCACAAAAGTGGGCAGTACCGTTTCTTATACCAGGAATGTGTGTCTGATGAACAGCTGCCGGGCATATTTCTGGTACTTTAGCAACATTGTGAATTACTCTCCTTTTTCTTGGTGTCCAGTTTTGTAGGACAAAGAGACCATTCCTTTATCTTTGAGAAGAGATTAAATGCAAACATTTTTCTGGAGTACCCAGAGGACCTTGGGTTCCTGTAAAAGGCTTTAAAAAGAAGTACACCTGAAAGGTTTTGTTGCTGCAGCTTGTGCTCTGCGTTTGCATGTAAGTGGAAAACTGCTGGCCTTGATCCCAGCCTGGCCTGTTGGAGGTGGTTCTGTCCACTCATCAGTGGTGACTGTGACCTCTTGGTTCCCTCTCTTTGGTCAGCTCTTTCTGCTGGAATTTTCTATATTTGCTCTACTCTGTGGCTACTCTAGTGGGAAGGGAACAAGCATGGAGAATGTCTTTGCTGTATTTAGAGCCACACTGGACATGAAGGTGCAACTATGGTTTCTCTGGGATGCTTTCTGCTCCTGGAGCTGCCTTGCTTCATTCTTCCTGTTTCTTCATTGCTTTTTCCTTAGCCAAAATCCAATTCCTTTATTACTGTTTGCCTCTGTTTATCCACACAACCCCTAAGTGTCTGTGCTGTTGGTAGAACCCTATAGGGGTTCTCAGCATCACAGGGAGAAATTCAGGATCCCAGGCTAAACAGACAGGCTGGGCTTGGCTCCTTCTGGTCTCCTTCCCTATAGTAGGACTCATAACTGGAAACACAGTTCCCAAACATGAAGTTGTAGTGCTGGCCTCTGCAACTGCCACATGTGACCTTCCTTAGATCCCATTTAGTTCTTAAGATTCTATTTCTTCCTCTCTGATGTTTTTCATTTATGCCAAGGGGAAACTTGGTGCTTGCTCTCCACTGCGTTCTGACTGTAATTGAGATGCATTTCTGCTAAATTATTTATCACATAATTCTGCAATCATTTCCTTGAACGTTCATCACATTCTCCTACCCCAAATTCATTATGTCAGCTCCATTCACTAAGCTAACTGTTGTTGAGTGGCACATTGTCTCTTACACTGGCTAAGTAAAGGCTTCCCATGTGCTTGCTCATTTCCTCCCCCTTGAGTGTAGGGCTTGTTATCATCTACACTTTACTCACCAGGAAACAGGCTTGGAGGTTTAAGGGACTTGGCAGAGCTGGGTACCGGGATATGCTAGCACCGTGTAAGAGGCTTAAGGCCAGTGTGACACAGCCTTCCTTCAAGGAGCTTGCTGTCTAACATCCTAGGATGCTAAGTTCATGGTGAGTATTTTGTGAACCTTTCTTGGGGAGATGTGAACATTCACTTACCTAAGTCAGGACACCGGCAACAGAAATGACTGCATTCGTGTGCAGCATGGTTGGCCAGAGAGTGTAACTGGGGTTTCTTCCTAAGCATAGGCTACTTACAAGTGCTGTACCACTGAAGGAAAAAACCATCTCTCCTGGAAAGCATTAACTGGCTGTGTATCCTGGGGGGTGGGGGAGTAGGGCTTCAGGAGCCTTGGGCCAGAGTTGTGCAGTTGTGACAACTGAGAGAGTTGCGTCCGTCAAGCTCTGAAGACTCTCTCACAATGAGATTGTTTCAGGCACTGTGGAGGCAGGAGAGGCTGAGGCTTACTTTGTGCACATGTATCACCCAGCACTGTATTAAACTGGAAAGGTTAGCCATTTTTGCTCACTCTCCAAAGCCTCCCTGGCCCATGGACAGCACCTCATTTCCCACCTCTGCCCTTCTCCACAGACCCACCCTTGGTGTGAGAAATGTACATGAGGGTATGAAGGTGTCTAGAGTGCTGGACGTCTCTGGAGATCGCCCTTCTTCAGCTCATTAGTCATTGTCTAGGCTTCCTGGAGTGTGTCCATCCTAGGGAATTTTTTCTTGGCCTCAGGACAGAACTTCTAAGAACATGTCTCAGGACCGGGCCCTCTGGCACTATGTCCCTCTCACCCCACTAGTACTGGCCAACCTCTGGTGTGCTGGATTCTGCCCTGCTAGTGGAACAGAGGGCACTGAGGCATGGCCCCTGCTCTCTAGGGATAGCTGAAACTAGGCCAGGGACAGAATCCCAACCAAGCCTAGAGGTGATCCTTGGGCCTATTGCAGAGTTAACCCAATGAGTGTACAACAGTCAGTAGACAAAAGGAGAAAGAAAACAGCAAAATGCCAGCTGTTTGTCTCACATTCTAAATACTCACATGTCCCAGGAGCCTGGAGTCTGGAGTACCTCCACCCTAGTTCACAGATCCACTGTCAGCCAAAGGAATATGTCTGAGAGTATGGATCAGCTGGAGAGAAGCACAAATAGTATTGGGAAGGGTAGGATGTTTGAGATGGGGGGGAGAAACGTGAAAGAGCCATCTGTGGACTCCTCACCCCTTTCTTGTCATTAGAAAAAATGCCACAGCCAAAGTGTTAAGCCAGGAAGAGGCCCCACAGGATAAGGGTTTTATTATGTACTCAAAAAAAAAAAAAAAGGTGAAAAGGCTAGGAAGGTGGCTCAGTTGGTGAGGTGCCTGCCATGAAAACATGAGGAGCTGTATTCTGATCTCTGTCACTGGCATAAGAGGAGCCCAGCATGCTAGTGCACATCTATAGCCCTAGCATTAGAGGGCTGGAGACAGGTGGATCCCTGGAGCTTACCGACCAGCAGACTTAGGGAACTGTTGAGCTATAGGTTTAGCGAGAGACTCTCTCAAAAACAGATGAAGGGCTGAGAAGATGGCTCTGTAGGTAAAGTGCTTGCCATGCATGAGAACCTAAGTTTGCACCTCTAGAACCCACATGGAAAAGCTAGCCATGGCCACAGGCATCTGTAACCTCAGCTCAGGGAGTCAAGAAGAAAGAGGTGGCTCCTATAGCTCGCTGGTCAGCCAGCCTATGCTGAAATAGCTCCAGATTCAGAAGATACCCAGCATCAACCCCTGGTTTCCACATGCATGTACAAACATGTGCACATACACCTGCATCACACACACACACACAAGATAAACCTGGGTCCTAGTTAGGAAATTCTTCTAATTTTCTGGGACACAAAAGGAAGGAATAAAGAGAATGAAGGACAGAGTATAACAGTGGTCTCATAAGCACATTATACCCAGTGCACAATGGATTATTATTTAATTTTCACAGCCCTGTGAAGCAACATTTATTGATGGGGAAACTGAGGCTATAGAGCTAGTGAATAGGAAAACAGAATTTGAAACCAGACAAACTTGTCCTAATTTGTGCTGCTTCCAAAATCTACAGGTAGAGAACTAGGGAAACTCCTGAGGGCCAGGTGCCCACCAAGGAGCAATGTTAGTGAGGTGTTTGCCAGCCACACTGTTATGCCCCGGATACAGCCAGTGCTCTGCAGAGAACCAAGCTGTTTTACTTTCTTCTCATTGCTCTGAGCATGGCTATCTCTTTTATAGAGGATTTGCAAGAGTTCTTGTCATAGTCTGATCCTGAGACCCCCAGAAGACTCCTCCATCTTCTTCTGTCTAGTGACAGATGGGGATAAATAAACTGAAGACCATTTAGACGGGGCTGCCAGGGCCTAGTCTGAGCATGTGATCGGTCTTCTTGTCACAGCTCATTTGGGCTACTTTAATAATTGAAGGCCGGTGTTAAACGGTTCAGTTTGTCCTTCATAGACAGGAGCAGTTCCATGTGTAAGCAATACTGCTGCTTCCCAAGGACACACTTTCCTGAAGTACAGATGATTTAGCATGACCCAGTAGCTTGGATTTCATTGAGTTTTCTGTTAAAGCCAGCTCCCCCGTCTCATCATTGAGACTAGCTACTTGGAGCTTGGTGTCTATGGCTAGACTTCCTTGGCTGGAACTTTAGGTAAGGGAAAATAGGCTGTAGAGACATTTGGCCACTTAGTGTTATACCAAGGAGTCTACATTTTGTCTCCTTTGTACAAAAAGAGGGGCCATGACTATGCTGAGTGCTGTTTCTCTTCCATGGGACTGTCATCCTAGGCTGGTTCTAATTGGTTTCCTGGAGTCCCATGTCCTTTCTACTTTCCCAGCCTTTGCTTGAACTGGTGTCTCTGTCTCGTTTTTATCTATCCTTACTCTGCTGACCTCTGTTTGTCCTGCTCAGTGGAGTTCAGGTCTTGCTCTCTGTCTCTCTATCTCTCTTGGCATTCATCCCGTGTGGGAATTGTCTGCATGTTTGCCTTTTCCTGTAGTGGACTGAGGATTCCTGTCTCAAGGAGTGAGGAAACTATAGAATGAAGAAACAAGTGAGCGATTTGAGATGCTTGGAGACTTTGCTACCAGGAAAAGAACACTACTAATTAAGGCAGAAATTAGACCTTTCTTATTCTGCCCCATGCACTGGCGTTGGTGCTTGCTTAGGCTATTTCACCTTCACAATGACCTTGGCTTGCAGATGTCAGAGGTCACATGAAGATGGTGGGTTTCTTGCAGCTTTTCATGCCTGCCTTCTGGTTTTTTACTGACTCATCACAAATGACCAGCTTTATAATTTAATAGTAAGTAGGTTTGAATTAAAAAAAATGATTTCTTTTAAATTTTGCAGATTCACAGTTTAGCATTGAGTACAATAATGTATCAGATGTCTGTCAAAATGTAGAACCGAGTCTTTTGCTGGAAATAATTACATTTTGCCAAACCCGTTTATTCTGAGACACTCTAGTATATTAATGTAAGACACTATAAATGCACGCCTTGTGATGTGTGGTTTCAGAGAGGGAGGGTTGGAATGGCAATTAAACCAAGTCAGAGGCACTGGATGGGTGGTAAAAAGGGAAATAGAACATGTCCCTTTGTTAGATACATTCCCCCAAAGATAAGTTTGTAATTTGACAATCTAGGCAGCTGGAGAAATTAGCAGTCGCTTCACTGGAGAAGCTGTCCTGATTCACCAAACTTGCATTTGGAAAATGGAACTGTTTGTTCTCTTTGTGATCTCTGGTTAGAGGGCTTTCTTTTCAGACCACAGGCAGATCAAGACCTAAACATATAGTGTCAGCTCCTGGTCAGGACAAGTGCACTGTCTTTGAGGATGGTTGCTGTTGGCTGTATCTGACGTCATCTCAACTCTTGGTCAGTCTCAGCTGAACTTACCTTTATGCCACAAAGTTGGACAGATCTACTTGAATGCTGGCTCTATGCAAGGAACCCTCGTTTCCTTTCTGTATGTCAGTGTGTTCATGTGGACATAAAATGGACATTAATCTTAAACAGTCTTAAACTGAAGCACCCAACTGACTCCCATGGGTGTCCAGCAACATGATATGCTGGACACTGGTTTAGGCAATTGAAAACTAGACAGAAATTCCTCCCCTCAAAAACCTTACATTTTAGTGAGAGAAGACCTCTATTAAATCTATATATGATAAATAGTGTTATACTATGTTGGGAGGCAGTAAAAGAAAAAGATGGGTTAAGGGTTTAGTGCAATTGGTAGAGCGCTTGCCTACCATGCAGGAAGCCCTAGGTCTGTTCCCCAGGGTCACATAAGACTGGGCATGGTGGTGCATGTCTGTAATTTTAGCATTGGGGGGGTCAAAGTTCAAAGTTGTCCTCTGCTACTTACTAAGTTTTAGGACAGCCTGGGCTATGTGAGATTATATCTCAAAAACAAACAAAAAAACCAAACACACAAAATGAAGAATTAAAAAGAGAGTAAGATAAGGAATCTGGGTACTTCTGAGAGCAACCTGGGAAGTGTGGGTTGTACTTTTCCTGGTGCTCACTGAGCTGGCAACAACAGGGAGTTGCAAGGGACCCAGTTGTGTAGGTATCTGGGGAAAGCCCCAAAGGGGAGCAACCTGAAATGTTATAGAACAGCAAGACTCCAGCAATCACAGACAGAACAGTGGAGGGGAAAAGAGAAATTCAGCCGGGATATGATGGTGTTGAGATCCTCAAGTTGATGAGAATTTGGTGAACTGACACCTATAAAGCACCTTGTTTTCTGTTGGGCTTTTCATTTTCTGATATCTCTGTCACATTCTTAGACACAGCCTCCAAACTTCTGTGAGACTTTGATATTCCCTTTCTCCTGGCCCTGCTGTCACTCAGTTCTTGTCATCTCCTCCACCCCTCCCTTTTCTCTCGTTCCCATTGTCTTTAACCTACTTGGTGGCTTCTCACCTGCTCAGTCACACCAGCCTCCTAAGCCTTACACCTGCCTCCCATCACCCCCAGCTGCTAGGCTGTACTCATTTATTCCTTCCTTTGTTCACACATTCAGCATCTTTCGAGCATCTACTAATGCTCAAAGTCATGTGAATCCTCTCTAAGAGAGGAAGCAGACTTGGAAATAATTTTAGTACCAATTCAGAAATGTTTCTTTTTGCCCCAGATCATCTCTAAAAGGGCTTGGGGTTTAGCAGTTTGTTATGTATGCTGATGAGTAATCCAGAGCAGCTGTCTGTAGATGTCCTACAGGCAGCCCTACTGTCACCTCAGCAGGGACAGGCCTGCCTCTCTAGGGGCTCACTGGCAGTCTTGTAGTGGGACCTTCTCCATCACACCTTCATATGTCCGTGCAACAACTCTCATGTTGCTTGCTGATCTGTGTTCTGCCTCCTAGGTTCAGCTTAACATGATCCCTCTGTGGGAAGCTTGAGCCCCGGGTCCCAAAGAATTTCTCCCTTCCCTAAACTTCCTTCACCTCTGCCTTTTGTCCGCTGCTTGAATTTAAGATAGGTGAGCATGGAGGAAGAAAGGGAGAGAGCTTTCTTGCTGATTTCTCTTATGAATTCCTTGAGGCAGGGATCAGGTCCATCTTCACCACGTGGTACCACTCAGCAAGGTACCTTTCCCAGAGGACATACTCAGTAATCTTTCAGCGAAGAAGTGAATGGGGGTGGGGTGTTCCCAGGACCATAGCATCAGGGGACAGGGTTTCACTGTGTAGTCCTTGCTTTCCTGAAACTTTTCTGTAGACCAGGCTGGCCTCAAACTCACAGGGACCCACCTGCCTCTGCCTCTCAGGTGCTGGGATCAAAGGCGTGTGCCACCCTTGCCCAGCTGGGGACAGATTTTCTTTGAAGCAGTTTCTCTTATAAATAAAGGTACTGCGTTCCTGAGGCCCTGCTGGGGACTGCTGCCTTCCAGTCCTTCTTGTGCTATAACCTAGGTTCCAGATTCATTGTCACAGAAGTCACAACACAATCCTTTATACAAGAAGTTCCAAACTGGCACTAATGACTTAAACACATGTTGTTTTTGCAGACCTGTTCATTCAGAAGTTGAGATTGCCTTTAAAAAAACAGAAACAAAAACAAAAAACCTTCCTGAGGCAAGGCCTCCTGCAGTTCAGGCTGGCCTTCAACTTGTGATCCTCCTGTCAACCTCTGGAGTGCTGAGATTATGGTGGTCTGCTGCTGTACTCTCTTCGCACCCAAGGGCAGGGAGTGAGTGCTTAACCCACAAGTCATCCGGTAGTACCACAGGCAACCAGAGGCTAGATGGCTAGGTGACCTTCAGCAAGTTTTTAAAACTGTAAGATAAGAATAAAAATACCAGGCTGGGGAGACAGCTCAGAGGTTAAGAGCAATGACTGCTCTTCCAGAGAACCCTGGTTCAATTTCCAGCATCCACATGTCAACTCACAACTGTCTCTAATTCTAAGATCTGACACCCTCACACAGATTAATGCAGGCAAAATACCAATGCAAATGGAATAAAAGTAAATAAGTTATTTTTTTAAAAAAAGAATAAAAGTATCAGTGGTCTGAGGAATCACCATTCAGATAGTAGTAAATGACCTTTCCCACTTGCATCCCTGAATAATGGTGCATTAGGATGGACTACTTAGTTAATATTGCACTCAGGGATCCCCTGGGAACTTCATTCAAATGTGAGAGTATGCATTTCTGATATTCTTATGCTACTGACCACACTTTGAGTAGTAAGATGTTAGGGCAGTGAGCGAGGTGTAGTGGCACATGCCTGTATTCCCACTCCAGAGGCTGAGGCAGGATTGTGCACTAGAGACAAGCCTTGCCTACGATAGATAGATTAGATAGATAGATAGATAGATAGATAGATAGATAGATAGATAGATAGATAGACAGACAGGTGATTCTCAAACCTATGGCCTGTTTATTTTTTCTTTTTAAAAAATATTTATTCATTTATTATGTATACAGTATTCTACCTGCATGTATGCCTGCAGACCAAAAGAGGGCACCAGATCTCATTACAGATGGCTGTGAGCCACCATGTGGTTGCTGGGAATTGAACTCAGGACTTCTGGAAGAGCAGCCATTGCTCTTAATCTCTGAGCCATCTCTCCAGCCCCTGGCCTATCTCTTAATCACCTGGAAACCATGGATTTCTGGCCACACCTTTAGTGGTTTATTCATTCATCAGATCTGACACAGGCCTAAGATTTTACATTTTTAGTTTCCCAGCTGATACCTAACTTGCTTCGGGAATCACAGATTATCTGGCTAGGCTTCAGGATATATTAATAATAACTAAATAATAGCAATAGTTAGCACTTACTGTACAGTTATTATGTGCCAGGCTCTTTACAGAAAAGCCTTATTTAGTTCCATTTAATTATTTTTTTCAATTCTTTTTCACTTTGTGTGTATAATGTGTGTGGGGGATGTACATGGAGGTCAGAGGACAACTTTGTGAGTAAATTCTCTCTTCTCACCTTTTTCAGATGATCAGGTTTGTGTGGCAAATACCTTTACTTGCTGTGCCTCCTTACCAACACCCATTTAATTATGTTTTAAATTTATCTTTAATTGACAAGTCATAATCATATTATATTGGGGCCTAGGATATAGGTGGAGATCCCCAGCACCTATGTAAAAATGCAAGCATGGTACTGTGTTTGTAATCTTAGCGCAGAGAGGCAGAGACAGAGGATCCTGTCTAAAAGGGACATCTGGCCATCTAGCCCATCACTGAGTTCCAGGTTCAGGAGAGATCCTGTTGTCTAAAAACAAATAAGATGGAGAGCTTTGGAGGAAGACGACCAACTTTTGACCACCACCACTACATGCATGCATACATACAGATGATAAATACAATCTGAAAATAATTGTTTGCATTTATGAGTCAGTATGATATTTTAGTGTGTGATTACAATGTAGAATGATTGAATCAGACAGCAAATTCTTCACCTCACATACTTAGTTTTCATCACGAAAATATTAAGGACTCTGGTAGCAATTTTCAAACACATGGTGCATTATTATTTATTGTGGTCACAATGCAGGGGTGGTTGAAATCTGTCCTCCTATGTGACTGAACAAGTGTAGATTCTTGTTGGTTATTCTACTTACCCCGATTATCCTGTTTGCTTTCCACACACCAGGTTCCTAAGAATCCTCAAGTACACTTGCTTCATGTACAGATTTCTGGGTCTGCACTTTGATCCCAGTTTGCCAAGCTAGAACTGGATCCCAAGTTGTTTCCAAGGCTCAGACAATGCTGGAAGTCTCTGCTGTGGTGAATAAATGTCTTTGTTTTGCTTTCATTTATACTCAGTACAAAGTGTCAATTTGGAAAAAGTCACATATTAATCGAGCATAATGCATGGTGTAGGAGGGTTCTTCTGTATTTTGGGTTACTCTCATTGGTTGAATAAAGGAATGCCTGGCCTATAAGATAGGACACAGCCCTTAGGTGGGTGGAGTAGACAGAACAGAGTTTGGGGAAGAAAGGAAGTGTGCCAGACGCCATGATTCTCTAGCCCAAGATGGACACTGGTTAGACTCATGCCAGTAAGCCACAGTCAAGTGGCAATACATATTATCAAAAATGGGTTAGTTTTAGATGTGAGAGTTAGCCAAGAAAAGGCTAGTGATAATGGGTCAGGCAGTAATTTAATTAATACATTTCGTGTGGTTATTTTGGACATAAGCTAGCTGGCGGCCAAGAGCTGGACGGGAAGGAACAAAAGGGCCTCGCGCTCCTCTCAGGTGCTGGGAACACAGGTGCACCTCTTACAACAAATGTACTTGACACTGAAAGTTGCACTCAGCCAAATTCCTCTTTAAAGACTCAGAAAGTGCTTCAGGATCTCCAAATGTCTTCAGGTCTTCAGTTTGTCCTCTCTTCCTGGTGGCAGAGGCATGGAAAGGTCAGGTGAATGGCTGTTGCTGTTCTACCAAGCCCAAGGAGTCCATCTGGCTCTGGAGGATTTTGTTGGGATGGTAATCTAGGAAATCAGTCTTAACTGCAGCTAGATGGATTGTGAGCCTACAGGATGGTAAGAGAAATAAAATGCTGTGCTTGCCTCTTTGAGCACAGTTTGCTGGCCTCGATACTCATCTGGAGCACAGAGATCAGTGTCTTCCCAGAGTATGTGCTCTTTCTGCTGGCCGGGCCTATTGCTCATCCTGGCTTCCACAGCCTATCCACTTAGCCTACGAGGAGACAGTTGCCTATCGCTTTGTTACCGTACCTAAGGATGGAAGAGAGAAAAGGGTTAGAGTTATGTTATCCTGGGAAACTCACCAATGCCTTGCCTGCCATGGAAGGCCCTGTCAGCTGCCCTTGCTTGGTGTCGGTGGTGCAGCGTGATGGTGACGTGCACGAAGGTGGAGGATTGATGTTAGGTGCACCAGGTTGGAGCCATCAGGAAGAGTTATTCTGAAACCTCCTTGATGCCCACTTGAGTTACCTCATGGTTCTGTTGAGTTAGTTAGTTGATGAAACAATGTTGTGATGCTAATGGCAACAATGTTTCCGTTGGATAAAACTTGTATATTTAGTTCTTAACTGTCAACTTGACACAACTTTGAATCACCTAGCTGAAGAGAGTTTCAATGAGTTGTCTGGGTCAGACTGGGTTGTAGGCATGTCTGTGGGAAATTATCTTGATTGCTAAGGTAGGAAGACCCAGACTACTATGGGTGCAACTATTACCTAGGCCTGGACCTGAACTGTGTGAATGCAATAAGTTATCTAGCTAGAAAGCAAGCAGGCAAATAGCAGGCAGCATGGGTGCCTTCATTTCTCCCTGCTCTCGACTGTGAATATTGTGTGACCAGATCTCTGTCTCAAGCTCCTGCCTCTCTGGCTTCACTGCAGTGATGGGATAAATATATATATGAGCTAAAGTAATCCCTTCCTCTCCAAAGTTGCTTTTTGTCAAATTTTGTTTATTTGTTGTTATCACAGCAGCAGAAATGAAACCAGAATAAGTTCTACCTAGAAGTTAGAGCTGCTGAGGACTCTTGTCAGCTTTCCCTGTAGTGTCTGTGTGGGCACATGCATATGTGTTTGAGTGTGTGCATATGGAAGTCAGAGGTTGACCTTGATTGCCTTCCTGTGTTAGTCAACCCTTCATTTTTGAGACAGAGTCTCTTTGGTTGCATTGGCTGGACAACGAGCTTCAGAGGTCTGCCTGTCTTTGCCTCCCCAGTGCTGTGGTTATGGGTGCATAGCACTGCCCCCAGCTTTTTGCATGGGTGCTGGGGATTCCAACTTATGTCCTCATGCTTGTACGACAGGTGCTTTCCCTGAGCCATGTCCTCAGCCCTCTTCTGTGACCTTGGCCTATTGGGTCATCATCTCTCAACATGATTTTTTCTTTGAAATGAAGAGATTGGCTTCAGGGACCTCAAGGTTAACTTAATGCTCCATGATTGTGTGGTGATCTAGTCCTGGGAAGTGTGCTATCACAACATATGTCCCCACTGCAGTGAATTTTTCCTATCCTGTCAGGGCCTGCTGAATAGCTGGTGTGTTTTAGGTACCATCCTGGGCATACTGTGAGGGTATGAGGAGGCAGAATGAGCCACTTATTATTTCATTTGTTCATAACAGTTGTTCATACAAGAATCACATATGTTCATACAACAAGCACCTAGTATTGCCAAGTATCATCCAAGAAGCTTTGAGAGACACAACAGTGAATTGAACATTGGCTTTGTTGTCATGCCATGTGCTGTCTTAATGGGAGTCCAGACTGTAGTAGATGGAGCTGTCCTAATCACCCTCTCTAAAACAGGACTTCTTTTTAGCCTCCATCCCCTTCCCTTGTTTTTACCAGCACCTGTCCTAGTTGCTTACTGTTGCTGTGATAAAACACTGGCCAAAACCAACTTGGGGAGGAAAGAGTTAATTTGTCTTACCCATCCTCAGGGTCATTGAGGGAAGTCAGGGCATAAACTCACAGAAGCAGAGGCAGGGACCATGGAGGAAAACTGCATACTGGCTTGCTCCCCACACCTGCTCAGCTTCTTTTTATACAATCCAGGACTACCTGCCCACAGTAGGCTGGCCCCCCTCTCATCAATCATCAATCCAAAAAAATATGTATAGGCAATCGGGTGGAGGAAATTTCTCAACTGAGGTTCTGTCTTCCAAGGTGACTGTAGTTTGTGACAAAAAAAAAAAAAATCACCAGCACAGCTGTTATTACCCGACCTTATGATACAGCACCTGTTACCCAACTTGATATTGCCCTTAGTGTTTGTCCCCTACTAAAAATGCAAGCTCCCTGAGAAACATGAGTTCCATCCTATAACTGCTCCATTTCAGTAGCTGGAACAGTGCCTGACACCAGACAAACATCCACCAAAACAGTTTTTAAAAACCCCGTAAGATGCTAGGAATTATGTGATGTGAGAGACATTCAAAGAGAATCGTGGACTCTCCATGAGAGAGTTAGGGAAGAGATCCCATGTACCAAGGCCCTGGTTCTGACTCTAATTGCATCTAAAAAATACTTTAAATGCTTCTGAAAAGGTTCGTTGCCCAGATGTGGGTGTGATGCTCAGATGTCAGTATTTGCAGCTGTCAGCAGTTAATGTTCATATAGGGAAGGGAAGGCAGGCGAGGATACTCTCAGAAGCTTCACGGAGGAGGTGGCATTTGGCTGGCTCATTCAGGTAGGATTTGGATGAAAAATGTTGCAGATGGAGAGCACAGCATGAACAGAGCACAGAGGCAGGAAGCTCAGGATGTGTCCAGGGAGCAGGGAGCTCATTTTGGCCAGAGCCTGAGTCGCACAAGGGGAGTAACAGAAGTGACTCCTTAAGGGTTGACCACAGCCAATTTCAGAAGGCTCTCCATGCCAGGCCATGGGTCTGGGCTCCACTTGGTTATGTAGTGGGTGAGAACTGAGAATGGTTTTTGAACAGAAGTGATCAGAGCCTTCCCTGATCATCTGCCACTGGCAGGTGGCTTAGGAACCGAAAGGGAAAACAGTCCAGAGATCATTACTGCGGTCTGTATAGTGTGGATTCAGCATACAGATGCTCCATGGGCAGTGGGGAGAAGTACCGAGGTAGATCCAGACAACCAGTGTGTAAGGCTGTCCTCACCAGCCTTCAGCTTCCTTTGTCCTGGTCCAGTCACTGGTATGGAGATCAGAGCATCTCTAGTCCACCAGCATTTTTCTGTGTGTGACTGAAGAATCAGCAGTGCAGATCGAGCCCCTTCCTGAAATGAAAGCTAATTGTATCCGGAAAGCACTGCTACAGGCAGAAGTCATTACCATCCAAGCTACCCTGGAGCCAGGCATCTTCATTTGCAGTGTATGTGACTCTTCTTTCATAGCTATTTGCAGTACCGTGAGATCTAACAGGATTTAATGCTGCTCATTCTGTTTTAAATTATTATTACATTTATTTATTGTGCATATATGCCACAATACACGTGTGGAAGTCAGAGGGCAGCTAGTGGGAACTAGTTCTCTTCTCTCAGGCTTGGTGGCCAGTGTCCTTACCCATTGAGCCATCTTGCCCGGGGCAGCTAATTACTTTTAAAACATTTTAAATATATATGGATATTTTGCCTACCTAAATATCTACAGAAGTAAGAGGGTATTGAGTTGGGTGGGACTGGAATTACACATGTGGGTGTTGGGAACTAAATCTGGGTCCCTTGGAAGAGCAGATAGTACTCTTAACTATGAGATAGGATCCTACTATGTAGACCTGGCTGGTCTTGAACTCACAGAGATCTGTCTCTTGTCTCCTGAGTTTGGGATTAAAGACTACTATGTCAAGCAGGCTTTTAAGCTCTGGTATATTGAGGCCAGCCATCAGCTAGGCTAGGGGCCTGGGGCCGGGAGCCGGGGTCTATTTTAGTAGCTTTGTGGCAGAATGCTATAGGCACAGGGCATTTGCATAGACAAGAACACCCTGTATGTGTGAGGCTAGGAAAGTTGCAGCAGGGGAAGGGAGGACGGGTCTAATGTTGCTGATACAGGCTTGTGGGAAGAGGGCCACCTATTCTCGGCCAGCTGGTGCTGGTACCATTGCCTCCCCAGGGTCATGTACTGTCCAGAAGGACAGGCAAGCAAGAGTGGCTTATGTAGACTGTTTTCTCTTTGCTCTATCTGTTCGACCTAGACTGACCTTATTCACAGTTTCTACAGAATGTCTTTGAGACAGTCTTGACCGTTTGTGAGATTTCACACCCTTTTTGTTTTTGGAATCTGGCAGAAACTGCCAAATTAGGGCAGGAGTTATTGCTGCACTTCACATATGAGAAAGTTGGGTCTGGGGTAAAGTATGGTGGCTTCCTCTAAAGTAATATAGACAGAGAATGTGGGGCTGGGACTTGTTCAAGTGAGAACTCAGATGGGCTGGCTGCACACACAGGAAGGTCAGTGGTTTGCTACCTTTGTTACCCAGCTGTGTGTCCTCGGGAAGTCTCTTACTAAACATCTCATCTGCGTGAGCTATAAGATGAGACTCTCATATCTTTTTAGGATTATTTGAAGATTAAAATGACAGTTCATTAGTGAAACATCCAGTACCATGACTGGTATACATTAGCTGTTGAGTTAATTTATTATTTTTTTTAAAAAAAAACTTTACATCTTGAAATAATTGTAGTCCCATAGGAAAGTAGACGCAAGTCATCTTGTGTACCCTTCACGTTGATCCCTTTTAAAGAATTTTATGTAGCCATAGGATAATATCAAAACCAATAAACTGATATTAGTACAATAATTATTGTTGACTAGATTGTAATCTTCATTGATCCCATTTTTCTTTTCAGATACAAATTAGATGATTATTTCAGAGGTTCCCCCTACCTCTGACAGTAATTTTTAATATTTAAAAAGATTATTTATGTGTCTGTTTGTGTATATGGACACATGTGTGCATGTGTCTGCCGAGGCCAGAAGAGGGAGTCAGATCCCTGGAGCTGGAGTTACACGTGTGTAAACCACCTCACATGGGTGCCAGGAACCCAACTCTGGTCTTTTGCAAGAACAGCATTCTCTCTTACCTGCTGAGCCGTGTCTCCAGCCCATCAACTCTACCCTGGTGCATAACACAGATCTTCATTTTCTTTGACTTTTCTGTGGTGTCTGACTTTCTAGAATGTTCTTTTATGATTTTCAAAATACCTTGTATTTCTTACTTATGCTATCACGTCTGTGTTTCCTTCACTGTCTGTTCTCTTCCCTACTGTTCCCTGAACTGAGTTCTTTGCCTCACTTTGTCTCCTCTGTCCCCACCCCTCACGTAGCGCTTTCTCCTTTTCATTATGGTTCTAAAGTCAGTGTCACCACCATCTTCCTATGCTATGCCCCTCTCTTGTCCTTTGTTTCCGGCTATTTACTGAATATAAACTATAATTATATCCCAAACTAATTTGTCATTTTAAAACTTCAGTCTAATGTCCTTCTACCTGCCCATCTGGCTTCCTTATTTCTTCCAATAAAGTCATTATTTCAAGTGCCTGGGATGGCTAAAGAATGGAAGTGTTCTCCTTGTCTCAAGTCCAGTGAGCCTATACTTCACGTACACTTTAATAAAACTGTTTAAAACAAAACTTCCCATAACCAAACAGCCTCAACTTGAACAAGTTATTCAATGGTCCCACCCCACAGAGAAGGGCTGTCAAGGGGATTAGATGAGTTGATTTGGGTGGGGTGGAGAGAAGTACCTGTGGCATGTAAATCTCTCTCCAGTACAGTTTAAATGTGCTGTTTCTGGAGCAGAATTTGTGTCCAGTAAGTGTGTGGATGGAAGGATGGGTGGATGGGTGATGGATATGGATGGGTGGGTGGATGAGTGGATGGATGGTTAGGTGGGTGGGTGGGTGGGTGGGTGGGTTGGTGGGTAGATGGATGGATGAGTAGATGAGTGGGTGGGTGGTTGAGTGAATGGATGGTTGGATGGGTGGTTAGATAGAGGGGTGAATATATAGGTAGATGGATGTTTGGGTGAGTGGATGGAGGAGTGGGTGGGTGGGAGGATGGATGGGTGTATTATATATATTATGTTATATATTGCATAATATGGTGTATATATAATATGTAATATGTATGTACAGGTGGGTGAGTGGGTAGGTGGATGGATAGATGGGCATATGTATATATTATATTTGTATGTATAGGTGTATGGGTAGATGGATGATGCCATAGACTTGAGGTGCTCTTTTTCCCTTCCTAACTTTTACCTAAATATAGTCTCATCTTTAAAGCACAATTTGGATTTTATCTGCTATGAGAAGTCTTTTCTACTTATCCAAGAGCACAAGGCCCCTGACCACCTTCCTCAGTCCCTGCACTGATGTCTGTATTGGTGTATTTGACAGAGATCCACAGTCAGATTTTTATTTATGTTTATTTTTTTCAAAGTTGCTTTGTGTGTATTCTATCCTTTTCATATATTGGTCATCCTGGGAGGACACATGTCATTTCATATTGTTTCTTCCTCTGTTTTGCCAAGCAATGTATTTATTTGCCAGTACAATAGATGCTCTTATACTGAATCGATGGATGGCATCCACACCTTACAGACCTGGCTCTGGTGTGTCCTTTCTCCAAGTCTCAGGATACACCAATTCCTTAACCGCATCATGAAAAAGGCATCCATACCCACCCAAGCTGTCATCTTTATCCTGTGTCACCGGCTGGGACATTCCAGCTTAAAAGTTCATTCCTTATGCCAGTCCTTTGAGTTAGCATTGCCTTTTTCAGAAGTGTCTCCCCTGGGATTTGTAACACACTGGGTCCCTTGTGTCCTTCTGAGTACATCCTTTAAAGACACTGGGGAGTCTAGGTTCACTGGTGAGTACTGGACACCTTGGGAAAGAGGAGCACTCAGCAGTGGGTGCCAGGTGTGTTGTTTCTGCAGCTGTAAAGCACAGTGTGACTCCTGTGCTCCTTTAGAGGGTTCCTTGAGACAGTGCTGTGTTCCCATTTTACCAGTCTAAGGTTTCCAGACAAAGAACAAAAGGCTTGTGCAAGGTCGCAGTGCTAGTCGGTGGTGCCCTTCCTCCATAACACTCCCAGGCTCCTTCCTAGCTGTGCTTTCTTTTGGATCATTCTGGTTTTAGCCCTAGGCTTCTTCTGTGATTATAGGTTAAACCTTTTATTATTTTGTCTGCTGCTTCTATACTTTTTCAGTTTTGAGAAAATTTCATAGATCCCAGCAGGAGTTTGTTTGTCTCTGACTCTGAGGTTCTCAGGCTTTCCAGCTGGCTCTAGAGTCCCACCCATTATCCTGAGCACCTGCTGGTTTCTGCTTTCATTTCCCTGGCATCCAGTCTGACCTTGCTTGGTCTCCTAGTTTGTCTGTGTTTCTTAATGCTTTTGTCTATCTTGCTTCTTTGCTAATAGAAGGCTCCCTCTTTTATCAAGTGGTCTCAGTTTCCTTCTTTGTGTACCCAGCACTCATTCATCAACTATTTCTTTTTTTAAGATTTACATATTTTATATGTATGAATGTTTTGTCTGAATGTATGTTTATGAACCCCTGGAACTTGAGTTAGAGATGGTTGTGAGCCACTGTTTAAGTGCTGGGAACCACTTTAAATGTTTTTAAATGCAGGTTCTCTGTAAGAGCCACATGTGATCTTAACCCTTGAGCCAGCTCTCCAGCTCCATCAACCATTTCTGAAATGGATGCACTGTATTTAAACTTTAGAAGGTCCAAGAGCTTCCAACGTGGTTGAAGAGACCAAGAATAGGGGCTTGTTGTACAATATTATTTTAAGATGTGTTATATTTGTTTATGCTGTGGAACATTTATTTAATGATGCAATTCTTTTATTTGTTTATCTTTGTGAAGCTATGTTTCTTTGCCTGTCTAAAACACTTGATTGGTCTAATAAAGGGCTGAATGGCCAATAGCAAGGCGGGAGAAAGGATAGGAGAGACTGGTAGGCAGAGAGAATAAATAGAAGTAGGAACCTGGAAAGAGGATGAAGGAGTAAGAAAAGAAGGGGCCAGCCACCCAGCTATACAACCAGACATGGAGTAAGAAGGAAAGAAAAGATACATAGAAATAGAGACAGGTAAAAGCCCAGAGGCAGAAGGTAGTCAGGATAATTTAAGAAAAGCTGGCTAGAAACAAGCCAGGCTAGGGCCAGGCATTCATAAGAAAGAACAAGATTTCATGTATTTATTTGGGAGCTGGGTAGCAGGCCCCACAAAGAACCAAAAGAGTAAGAGTTAAAAAAACAAAACAAAACAAAAAAAAAACAACTATAGGATCTCTCAACATGGCGAAAGTTGTGATGGTAAAAAATGGAAGATGCTTGTTGAAGTGCAGGAAAGGTCCATGCAATCCAGATCCAGGGGTCAGAGATGTCTCCCAACAGCAGATTGTATCTGAACTGAGCCCATGGGATGAGTTGAAGTTGCTTCAGTGAGTGGGTGGGTGGCAGTAGTGGTTGGGGAACTGTAGGTACATATACAAATAGGCATGTATATGGGGATAGGGCATTGCATGTTCAGAGAATGACCAGATCCTCGGCCTTGACAGAGTAGGGTGTGGGAAGGATAAGGAATGAAGCAGGGAGGTGATATGGGCTATGCTGCCGAGGAGGTCTTCTTAGAAAGCTGCAGTGCAGGAGTTGTTGGCCCTCTGCTTAGAACAGTGCTTAGGGAAGGAACTGTGGCAGTGACTGAGGCCCAAGTTGAGCTGAGGTTTTGGTAGTAATAACAGATGTATGGATTCAGATGTCCAGGGGTGGGTATCTAGATGTTCCTAGTGATTAGCTGTCTGTACATCCAGTGCTCTTCTGCCCCACCTTGCATTTCTATGCCTCGCTGTCCCTTCCATCCACTTCCTTCACCTGACAGTCACATCTTAGCTGGTTCTGCAGAGAAGAGAAAGCTCGATGTGGGTCACCATAAACAGTGGCTCTGAGAAAACAGGGCTGTCAGCCTTTTAGAGCATTGGCATTGGAATTTCCCCTCTAGAGTCTACCCAACCCAGTCTCTTCTTCTGATGAAGACTTTGACATTTCTAGGAGTCACGTAGTTTGCCCAAGGTCACAATAAGCTGGCAGCCAAAATGGAACTAGAACAGAAGTCTCTATTTCAGTTCTTTCACGAGTTCTGGTAACAGTATGTGGGGTTTTATTTTGTTTTGTTTTTTTGTTTGTTTTTTGTTTTTGTCAAAGTTTGACAATCTAGAGAATAAGACTCACAGGCAGTTTTAGCAACATTCTAGCTGATATTTCCTCTTTTCTCCAAGTCAGGAATAGTTTGTCCAAGGTCATGGGGTGAGGTAGGGTAGTACAGCCTGCAGACTTGTCCTTTCCTGCACTTTCAGAGTCTCACTCAGGACTCTGGACTTGGAGAACGTGGGCTGCAAAGACTTCTTCAAGTGTCTTACAACCACAGTCAGCCTCACCAGCCCCCAAACTCATGGCTTCTTTCTCTATTTTTCGTCAGTGTTATCTTTTCTTGTGTGGCTGTGAAAATTGCGTCAGTTTAATTAGGGCTGCTCAGCGCAGTACTTTTCCACTGAGTTTACTAGGAACTGTGAATTTGTTGTAACAAGCTGCACCGCCGGCTGCAGTAGCTGATTGGCATGCCAGGAGCATCACCAGCGAACAGCTAAATAGAGAAGGGGAGGAAAATGGGTCAGGAACCAGGCCTCTGCTACCTGCAGAGGCTGCGGAAGGCAGCGCAGAGGCGGCAGGTGGCCACAGCATGGCACTGTCTCCTACTGCCTAAGCCTCAGAGCACCCTGCCCCCACCCAGCTCAGTGCTGCAGCTTCCCCTCCTCCTTTGCAGGTGATTGTTTCTGTGGCCATTTTGCCTTCTGTTTCTCTATGGTGGACAAAGCTTTTATACCTGACAGCTTGGGGGCAGTGGCAGGAGGAGGGGGTGGTTTCTGGCTCAGTGACAAATGCCAGAGACTGGTTCAAATGAAATCATTAGCCACTAGTTTTCTAAACCATCAAGGCTTTTGGATTTCCAGAGCTGGTATGTTGAGAAGCTGGCTGCAGGGTTTGAGAGGGCTACAGAATGATGAGCAAAGGGGCCAGTAGTGTTTCTGTTTGCATATCTCCTGTTGCCCCTTCCTTATCTCAACCTCCTCACCCCCCATTATGTTATATTCTTGTACTGAGCTCCCAGAGAAAGTGGTGAGTAATTATGCCAGAAGGACAGGGGAAGCTTCATGAAGGCATTGAGGTTTGTCAAGAGATGAAGGGATAGAGGAAAGCTCATCAGAGCTTCTTGCCATGTAGATCTCGGAACTGCTTTCTAGATGCCAGTGACCTCCTTGGTAGTGTGGAGCTGGAGTCTGTCTCAGAATAGGAGACTGCCTGGGCCTCTAAGAATCTATCTGTTCATCTACACTGCAAGCACAGGCACAGACAGGAAAAACTAGAATGTGGGCCAGCCCAGTGTTGTTAGAACCATGCCATGCCCATTTGTATATGTGGTCTTGTTTCTAAGGTCACTCTAAGAACATTCAAGTCTCCTTTAGGTTTTAGTCCTGTGTGTAAAGTTAGAGTTTACCTGACATGCTCCACCCATAAGTCACACACTAGGGAAGGAGCACTGGGCCCAGCTAACCTCGGATCTGAGGATCTCAGGGTTACTCAGATCCCAGCTGTACAACTCGCTCCAGGTCAACACTGGCAGGCTGGTGTACACCTTCTGCTTAGCCATGGGTCTTCTTGATGGTACTTGGGTAGGCATGTGTCTCAACTCAGTGAAAAGGCAGATTCTCAGAACTGAAAAAGCCCAGTGGCAAGAACCCAGACTGTTGTGCCTTTATGTAATTCTATGAGAAAATTTGGCTCATTTTGTTGAAGAAATTGTTTTCAATAATTTCTACTTAAATGTACTGACATTTGCTTTAATGACAACCTTTGTTCGAACACTTTTACTCTATACAGTGTATCTTTCCCTTTTGAGGAGAAATCAGAGGGTAGAATAAAAATGGTCTGTCTAACAATTTTCCCGATATCTTTTGGAGGGCTTTAACTCAGCATGGTATCTTTCGACCAAGTATTGAGGCACTGAAATGAAGGACTCTGCCCATTTCCTGATAGATGTACCAAATGAACTATTTTGATAGGAGCTTTTAAGGCCAACATGTTGTGGGAGATAATTGGTCATTCACATGTCAAGTAGTCTCTCGCTGGACCAAAGTGAAACACATGGTCAAAAGAGCCCACCAGAATTTCCTGAGCTATTCTGGTTTTGAAAATGGGTTTCCTGTGACCTTGGGAATAAGGTGATGGAATAGACAGTGGCAGGCCTCACACTATTGTCTTCTATGCTGTGTTGTCCTGTGGTGTGTTTTAGATGATGCCCTGGAACCATTTCTATGGACTTGGAAGGTTATATCCACTCACACGGGAGGCCTTACCTGGAGTGGGGCTTGTTAGAGAAGAGGGAAGGAGAGAATGGTGTCTTAGCATCTAGGAAGGGTTTCACACAGAGGCCAGTGCAGTCACAACATTTCTTCATATTCTTATTTTGAGGTTACATCAGGAATTGTCACTGGAGTCGTGTGAGCAGACCTGGATGGAAGGGGTAGAGAAGAGAGAGGTCACATAGAGGGTAGCAAGCTGAAGATCTGCAGGGAAGGTGCAGCACACACAAAGGCTTCAGATAGTCTTTTCTGAGCTAGGCATGCCTGCCTGCAGTCTCTCTGATCATGGACACTTGTTAGGGTAGCTGGGAAAGCCTAAAGCCTTTCCCTTGAGAACTTTCACTCTGCTCAGCAGTGGTCTACCGTCCTCAGGTCTGGCTCTGGAAATGTTTTTCTGCTTTTCTGATGGCCCAGTCCTGTGAGAGGAAAAAAGTGTATGGTTCACTAACCCAACACAGGATCCGAGGCATCTTCTCCTCACACGGCTTTGCTGCAACCTCAACTCCTCAGCACGTCCTAGAATAGAAATCCACCCATCTCAGGTTCCCCTCTTCCATGCTAGGCTCGGAGCAGAAATGGTCATGCCATTAAGGTCTGTTTGGCAACATGATGGCAGGATTGTAGTGTTCACTGCTGATGGCTTTGACTCTTGTATACTTTCAGGACATAGGCACATAGAGAGTCCCCATTCCCTTCTCTCTGTGCCTTTCCTCATGCCTACTGTGCTGACCCCACCCTCCGCAGACCTGGGTGTGGTTGATGTGTAACTTGTCCTTCCTTGTGTATCTGTTCCCTTAGTAAATCCCATGATGTTAGCCCCTCAGTGCCCCATGGATCTATTCCCATCTTGTCATTTCTGCTGCCACCTGCTTGATTACAAATGGGTTTGTCCTTTGTGTTGATTCTACAGTGCCAGCTTCTGCCGCTGCCTGCTCAGGCTGCTCATCACCTACTTGTTTACATCTCAGGCTCTTATATTAAATGTTCATTAAATGTTCTATGATCCATTCAGCACAACCTTGCCAGAACAAGGAGGGAAAAAGCACATATCTATCTTCTGTCTTGTCGTTTCTCTCAGATGAATGAATTGAATGTTTTTATTGCATTCAAGATTAATTATCTCTCATCCCCAGGCCAGCTTTAATATTCTAGCTATAGTTTTTTGTGACTGGAGCCTGACACTTCCCCTAAACTTCCTCTTGCACCTGGTTTCTTGTTTCCGTACAGTCTTGGCTTTGCAGGGAGAAGGCCAGCTTGACCTGTGGCTTTAGATAAACTGCAGAGTTGTGGATCTTACAGTTCACACACCTCCTGAACCTGGATTTTCCTGGTGTGTGGAATATGGTTAATGTGGTTATCGAATAAAACACTGGAGACCTGGAGCATTTAAGTGACAAACCGTCTAGTCAGTACATTTCAGACCCTGATGCTGCATTAGGTTTTAGGTTTTTCCTTTCCAAACAAGCCAGCTCTTAATGTGGAAGAGGCACTGACACTCTGACTTAACCAATCTAGGACCCCTTTTGGGACATAGACATGCCTTTTCAGGGTGAGGAAGGAGAGGCCCTCCTCTGGGCATGTGTTGTCTGGTGCATAGTAGACATCCCTATCCCCCAGAAAGGGACATGTTCATCCTTGAAAGTCTTCATGTTCACAAAGGTCTTTCCAGTTGTCTGTGATGGCTTCTGAGAGGCGTGGGGGGGGGGTGTGGGTGTGTGTGTTAGGGGGTGTCTCTGTTGATGAGATGCCTGTCTCAGAAGCACGAGGACCTGAGTTCTATCAGGTCCCTACAATGCACGTAAAAAGGCCAGGAAAGGTGGTATGTGCCCATAGTCCCAGAACTGGGAAAGTGGAGGCGAAGGAGCTCTGGTTCTCCCTGGTCATCTGGCTGGCCTGAGCTCCAGCCCATTGAGACCCTGTTTCAAAGGTGGGTGACATTTCTGAAAGTGATGCTCATGGTTGTCTCTGGCTCCCACATGCATGTATACACATGTGCACCCCCCACAAACATGCATATACGCACGTACTTACCTCCCCCCATACAAACATGCATGAATGTACACACTAATAAAGTGGCTTCTTGGTCACTCACGGTGATCAAACTGCAGTTCCCCATTCCTGTACCACCTCCAAACAATATGTTCTCATGTTTTCTTACATGTGCTGCTTCCCCTATGCCTTCCCCACCCTCTAGGAGCCCTGTGTTGTCCTGGCCAGCCTGTTCCAGCTTCCTAGGCCTGGAGACCCTATGACTCAGCTTGGGAAGAGTCCTCTTGTCACGGAGTCTCTTCAGCACTTCCCAACTCTGCCATCCTCCCCCTGGGTATTTCTTGGAAGTTCCCGTGTCCCTGTCTGTCCCACAGTGGGTGGGCATGTGTTTTGTCCCGGATCACTGTATCACCTTTCAGTGACTTCCTAGGCCTTTGTTCTTTATCCATTGTGGACGCTAATAGACTTCAAACACTGCCCTGCTTTTCAGCTTAAACTCCAGGAAATGGGCCAAGCATGGAGGTTAATACTTTAATCCCAGCACTCAGGAGAAAAAGGCGGGTCTATCTCTGTGAGTCCGAGACCCTGTCCTCAAGCAAATAGACAAACAGCTCTAACTCCAGAATCCATCATGGTTCATGTTCTTGCCCTTTCACATTCTAACCCTTCCTCTGCAGTATGAGTGGCCCCAGCATGGGCCTGCCTATGTGTCTCCTGCAGACTTTAAGGCCTGCGAGGCTTTAGTTTTGGGAGACCTATGCTGCAGTGGTGATTGACATCTTAGTCGTCTTTAACCTCTGGATAGTGTTGTGAGCTACCTGTCTTCTAGCCAGGGGTCCAGGAAGACTTCTTGAAGTTAGATTCCACTGAGTGGGAGGGTGGCAGTTTTTCCCCAAAAGGGGCTGAAGTGGGAGAAGCATAGAAAGGGTGAAGCCAGCAGAGACTCTTGGTGTCACCACTTTGATTGGATCACAGAGCTGGGAGGAGATGCAGTGAGATATGGGGTGCTGAAGGTGAGCTGTGCCTGTTCATTGATGAGCATGAAAGTCTCTGGCTGGAGCATTCATGTAGGCACACGGGAGCCATTGGCAGGCTTTGAGCAGGAGAGGTGCTAGCCTGAGCTGAGATTTACAAAGGTTACCTTGGACCCCAGAGAACTGCAGAGAATTGTTAGCATGCAGAGGAAATGCTAAGATGCTGTTGCAGTCATCCAGGACATGTGTTCTCAGGGCTGCAGTCCAGTGGCAGTGAGGAGCAGCAGGAGGGCAGGACCCAGGATGCAGAGTGGCAGGACTCAGGGCCTGCCCTTGAAGGGATGAAATAGAAGTGACCGCCGGAAGAATGGAGGTGCAGGAACTGACTCTTTGGAGGGCAGCTGGATGTGGGGCTAGGAAGGAGAGGTAGTAATTACTGTTTTGAGCATTGGAACTCGAAGTGCAGATGAACTGCCTGTTTCCTGTGGTGCCTAGTGTTCTTCAGCATGGCTGCCACCAGTCCCAGGCCCGTCTGTTGTTTCTCCTTATTTATACACATGTGCCTGCCTTTACAGGGCAGCTGAGGGAAGCTCACAGCAGACCTTCTTTTCTCTGAATTCCAGACGGGCCCTCCATGTTCCTTTACATACCCTAGGTCCAGTCGCCCTTCTCTGTGCATCCGCACCTGGCAGGACCCCTTGTGGTCATGCTCCATGTAACCCTGCAGTTCATGTCTGAGTATTTACATGAGAGAAAGCACTTGGAGTGACTGGAAGTCTGTTGCCTTCCCCACCAATCTCCTAGGTAAGGTTCCTGAACCACTGGCTCAGTAACCTAAAAAGGTTATTAGAGAATAAAATAAACCTTAATGATAAATACATTGGAAGCCATTAGGACATAGCAAATAGGAAAGCCAGGGTGGTTGTCAGCTACCATAAGAAGTTAGAGGCGGTTGGATGGGATGATCAAATTTAAAAGTATACTCAGCTGTCAGAGCTGAGATTGATGTCTTATGGGTGTTAGGAACAGCTGTCACATCCTGGGTGCTTTCTATGTGAAGATATTGCTGTAAGCATTTTACATGTACTAATAAACTCAAGTCTCGTAAAAAGCAGAAAAATAGCAACTATTGTTAATGCTGTGTTTGGGGTGAGAAACAGAGGAAGCTTGTGCTGGGTCCATATGGCTTGTTCATAGTGGAGTCAGGATTCAAACTCGGACTTCTAGTACCAAGACCTACACAGTTACCCATATCATGCCCTACCCCTTGGTCATCTTCCAGCCAGCTTTGAACTATTAGTAAAGCAGGCTTTAAGTTGTTTTTAACTCCTAGGAGACAAGAACATTGTCATCATCTTTGTATCCCTTGTGCTGTAATGGTACCTGGGCGCATGGTAAGTGTTCACTAAATGTGCAGCGAGTGAATGTCCTTCCAATTCTCTTTCATAATATGAAAAGAAAAGGGGTCTCCTGGAGCTTCATACTTGTTATGTGGCCAAGGATAACTTTGAACTCCTGACCCTCAGCCTCTACTTCCTGAATACTAGGATTACAGATATATGCTGCCATTGTACCCAGTTTGTGTGGTACTTATGGTCAAACTTGGGGCTTCATGCACGCCTTGTGAGCACTATACCAACTGAGCTACATTTTCAGTCCAAGTTTAAAAAGATTTTAAATTTTATTTTTTTATGCATATGCATGTCTTGCCTGCATGTTCGTATGCCCATGGAAGCCAAAAGAGAATGTCTGATCTCTGGAGTTAAAGATGGCTGTAAGCCACCCCACCATGTAGGTGCTAGGAATTGAACCTAGGTTCTCTGGAAGAGCAGCCAATGCTCCTAACTGCTGAGCCAGCTTTGCAACCTTACAAGTCCATTAAAAATGTTTTGTGCACATTTTTGCTGTTACTTGCACAGATGTTATAGTTCACTGAAGAGATGTCTTGTGGTGATATGACTCCACCTCTGTTATAAGTCTGGACACATCACTGAGCCTTTTTCTGAAATAAAACCATTATAGTAGTTGATGGAAGAAGTGATGTTTTGTTCATGAAGCTATAATGGCTAACACATAGAGAGTTAAATTTTGAATGTTTGGAAGAGTTATTTTTCTTTTCTCTATAATTTTTGTTAATGAAAATTAAAAAAAAAACAGTCCTGGGAAAATGTTTCTTGATCCCTCTGCAATTTTACATCTCCGTGTTATGTCCTCAGTCACATAGCCAGTAGACAAAAGGCCTGCCATACCCAAGATGTGTGAGGAATTAAGGTCAATCATCAGGGCGTGTTGGGGTTGTTACTATGGTTCCTGTTACACATCCGAGGAAACTGGAGTTGAGATAGTCTCAGTGACATGTCCAGGTTTATAGAATGAATAGGTGATGGGGTCAGAAGTGTTTGGGATTAGGTCGGTATGATAAATAACCTGGCCAGCTCAAGAATAACAATTGTATTTTAATGATTATAAGGGGGAAAACTCACGCTACAAGAGTGGGAGGTCCGACTTCCTGTCTGTCCGGACTGCACAGAGAGAGAGCATGCACCTGGGTCCTCCCAGTTTTTCTTCCTGGGCTCCAGGTTGCCACACCTTAACTAGATGTGATTGGTTGACAGTTTCCCCATCACAGAAGTCAAACCTGCTGTCACCTGGACTCTTACAGTGGCTTTCTGACTAACTGAAAAGCCAGGTCCTAAGGCCACATAGTCTTCCATTTATAATTCCTGATGCACCTGGCCAACAGTGGCAGTGTGGGCAGTGGTATGTAACTCCAGTTCCAGAGGATCTGAGCCCTCGTTTGGTCTCCCTGGGCACCAGGCATGCTTGAAGAGCATATACATGCATGTAGACAGGTATTCACACATACACATAAAATAAAAATGAAACTTTAAGGTACGTATTTGAGCTCTGGCAGGGCTGTAGCTCAGTTGATAATGCTCCACTCCCTAGCATGCAGGAAACCCTGGGTTTGATCCCAGCACTGCATAAACCAGGTGTAGTGACATGTATCTGTAATCCCAGATCTTAGGAGGTGGAGTCAGGAGGACCAGAAGTGATTCAAAAATAATGTTGAATTGTTGTGGATGTACAACACTCCCTGATCTATATTAAAAAGAACTTGAAGAGAGAAATGTGTGTGGCGTAGCTTTTGGAAGGCTCGGTTTGCCTCATCACAATGTGTGTTTTAGGGTTTCCATGTGTGCTCTTGACAGATTGTTTACTTACATGAGAGCTCAGTAAGGCCATGTTCTTCTCAGAGTGACAGAAAAAAAAAGTACATGCATAGTAGTTTGTCAGGTGAGTAGACTTTCCTACAAACCCTCCAGTGTTGGGCTTGGGGTACAGGAGGAAGCAGAAGAGTCCAGAGGAAGTTGGTCGGCCTGTCACCCTTCCCCCTAGCCCAGCCCTTTTGTCACTGACCCCTACAGCACCCACTTTTTCTTTCTGTTGTTGTCCTTCACTCTGTGTGCTGCTGAAACCTGCCCGTTACTTTATCAGTACATCTTCAGCTCCTCTCTCCCCACTGCATGGATGTGTGTCTGTTTAGGGATATCAGAAGTCCTGGAGCTGGAGTTACAGACAGGTGGGAGCTGCCATGTGGGTGCTGGGAATGGAACCCAGGTCCTCTGGAAGAGCAGCTAGTGCTCCTAACCACTGAGGCATCTCTCCAGCCCCATCTTTCCCTTCTTGTTTCAACAGTATATATTTATCAGTTAATAGTTATAGAAGTCAGGAGTCTAGGTGGAGCCAGCTGTGTTTTCGGGTTATGATGTCACAAAGCCTAAATCAAGGTGTCAGGTGGGCCAGAAGTTATATAGAGGCTCTGAGGAAAATGTGTTCCTGTGTACAGGAGTGAAATCACATTCTGTACTGTCAGCCTGTGGTTATTCACAGCCCCTGCCAAGCATGTCTGTCCTTTCAGCATGACACATGATGTTGTCTACAGAATTGTGCAGTGGAGTTATCAAAAAAAATCACAAAGATATAAGGTTAAGTAAGTTTATGATTTTGTGTTGGTCTAGACTCAGAAAAATAAGTATCACATGTTTTCTGTCACATTCAGAATCTAGATTTAAAAGAAAGTCATGAAGGTAGAAGGTTTATTTTGAAGAGGAAGGGGCCAGGGGATCAACAGGAGGTGGGGGAGGAGTTAATGTAAGTACATTTACATGCATATGTGAAAAGGTCAATGTTTTGTACAATTAACGTGCACCAATTAAATTACAAAATACTAGCTCATGATAATTTTAGTTTGCTCCTCACCTTGTGGCTGGAGGTTAAGGGCAGTCACACTGTAGGAGAAATGAACCTCACCCTAAGGGAAGAGGCAAGGCCACACTTTGGAAGAGCCTGTAGAATGGGAGGTGTTTGTACAGGCATCGTGGAAAATACAGTCTGCTGCATGTGTTACTCCAGAATGTCTGCACTGCAGCGCCTGACTAGCATTCTGATGAAAATGTGTCAGCAGTGAGGAGGGAGTTATCTTGATGTCAGGGATATGCAGCCAAGCATGGAACCCAACAGTTTACACCTCTGGACCAAGAAGGTACCTTGAGGACATTAGGCCAGGAGCTGCCCTGCAGGCAGTGGGGCTCCCGCAGGATGCCCCTGGGAATAACAGCAGCATGCTTATCTGTTGACTTGGAGATTGTGCCTAGACTGAACTCGTCAGACTGGGTCACTTCACTTTTAATTTTAGCAAGAATGTAACTTTAGGATCTAATCTCAGTGATTCTATTTTATTTTAATTTAAAAAGTCAAAGTGCTGGCTGGAGATACAACATAGCTGGTCTAGAGCTTGCCTGACATGCAGGAAACCCTGGGCTCTGTACCTGGCACTGCATGAATCAGGCCTGGTGATAGATGCCCAGAATTCACAAGGTGGGAGCAGGAGAATCAGAAGTTCAGGATCGTAGAGTCATCCTTGGTGACATAGTAAGTTTAAGGGAGATACAGGAGACCATGTTTGGTGAGGTCCACATTCAGTTGACTTGCACCTTGGTTGGCAGTGACCCAACTGAGCTCTGCTGAGCAGCTGCAGCAGAAGCAAAGATTTTTGAATCTTGTGCACAAATGGTTCATCCCTGCGGCCGTTGCCTATTCTTGTGGAGAGAATTGAGACAGCAAGGCAATGTGTGCTGTTGCTTCCTGTTTGCTATAGCCGGCTTTCTATGTGCCTCCACCCTGTGAGGTCATCCAGGGGCTTTTTCTCAACTCTTGTGAGATCTTCCTGCCAGGTCTTAGGCGACCTTTCTATTAGCCCCTGACTTAGATTCTGAACATATAAGTGGTCATCTCAATTCACCCATTATTTACAGAACTGAAAGCATTTGCTAGAAACCATAAGGAGTGGGCAAGCTCAGAGATAAATGTGCCATGCTCTCTGTTAGCATCTGTGGTGGGAAGTACACAGATGGTGGACTTCTACTCAGCAGACATCTGATTAGTACCTACTGTGTGCCTGGCACTGTGCAAAGCTCTAAAGACAGAGATGATGAGGCCCGGTTATTATCTGCATAAAATGTGATGGACATGTGAGAACCACTTAGTGCCAAGGGGAATAGTGCTATCTTGATGGCAAGGCCCAGTGGATGGAGCAGCTGCTTCTGGGGTGGCTTGGCCACTTAGTAGCTCTTTGCTCTTAGAGTATTTACCCTGAACCAGGTGGTGGTGCACGCCTTTAATCCCAGCACTTGGGAGGCAGAGGCAAGCGGTTCTCTGTGAGTTTCAGGCCAGCCTGGTCTACAAGAGGGAATTCCAGGACAGGTTCCAAAGCTACAGAAAAACCCTGTCTCAAAAAAAAAAAAAAAAGAAAAAGAAAAGAAAGATTTACCCTATTTCTCAACTAATCTATAAAGCAGAACTATAACAAGTTACTCCACAGAAAGTACGTAGAATGGGCTTAGTTAACTAAAGTAAGCAGCATCTTTCCTTGAGTGCTCCCTCTCTCCCCTCCCCAGAATTACGATGAGTGGAAGACGCAGCCTGAGTTGGTGTGCTGGAATAGGGTGCTGTCCATGGGGTAGGAGTCTCCATGAGAGTAGCATGCAAGTTATTTGTGGATAATTCCACCAATTCAGAGAGGCTGGCAAGCTGTGCTCAGTACCCAGGGTCCTAAGGAGTTTGGGCTCAAGTAATGGAACACAGAATAACCCTCATGGACTTTCAAAAGGACATTTTTGACAGAGGAGGGAGAGATTGGGTGCAGCAGAGAATCCAGAAAGCTGTTACAGAATTTGGGGGGGGGAGGGGCGGTGCCTAAACCAGTACCACACTTACTAACTCTCTCAACATGTAGAGAGATTAAGGTAGAGCTTTTGTTGGTAGAATGTTGGTTTGAGCCCTAATTTGTCCTATGTAGCCATAAATCTTAATATTCTGACATCATATTCAGCCTTCTGACCTCAAAACTGATCCAGACAGACAGCTGCACACATGGCTTTGGATAGGATTGAGGAACCTTCCTGCTCATGGACACCAGTGGGCAGCTGTGGAGCCTTTTGAATAGGAAATTGCCTCATGGAGTCGGGAGCCTGCTGAAGAGGGACCCAATATTTAAAATCACAACAGTGGAAATTGCCTTGGTGTTGATTGCATATAAAGATAAGCTGACTGTCTTGGGAGCTGTAACAGAGTCTATTAAAGTCCTTCTGCTGGGTAGGATTCTTTGGCAAAAATGATCTCGTGTAATCTTTGCAGTCTTGTCAAGTAAATATCACTATCCATTTTATCATGAAGAAGGCTCAAAAATTGCAGGCCCCATACATGGTCAGATAACTTACAAATGTCAGACCATGGACCATGCTTAGTGTTCCTGAGCCTCAATTTATAAAATAAACATCATACTGAAACAAACCCCAAGGGATGATTTATGTGTGTCAGAGGAGATGCTGAATAGAGAAAAAAGACACCATGTAGATGGGGAAAATGTGTGAGTTTTCGTCATACTGTGGCACTGCAGTAATGGTTTGCTGCATGTCTATGCATTTGTTTCTTTAAAATTTTGTTAGTTTTGTGTATGGATTTGTATATATGGAGTGCTTGCTCAAGTGTGTGTGTGTGTGTGTGTGTGTGTGTACAGCTGTCCATGCTGCCTGCCTTCCTCTGTTGCTCTCCACCTTGCATTTTGAGACAGGGTAACTCCAGAGCTTGCTGTGGACAGATTGGCTGGTCATTGACCCCCAGGACACACATGTCTCTGACTCGTTACCCCCTCCCCTGCCCTTCGTGCTGGGCTACAGGTGTCTACCAGCTCACGTGACCTTTCCATATGTGCTGGGGATCCAAACTCAGATTCTCATGTTTGTGGCAGGCACTTTACCCACCAAGCTATCTACTTGGCCACATCTGTGTCTCTTCTAGTCAGTGTCCCTCTGCCTCTCCCTCTGTGGACAGCCTTCATAGTTCCTTCCTAGCTGCTTTTCTTTTTGATCCTGGACACAACCCTGGATCATGCTTTGCATTTAGTCTCTTTGCCTCCATTAATCCAGGATAGCTTTACTTTGTCTTCTGTGATAGTTATGTTTTTTAAGTGTACAGGACAGTTCTGTAGCCACATATTATGTCCCTCAATTGGTTTTACCTGATTTTTCCTTGTGATTAGATTTCACCTCTCCCCTTTTGGCAGTAATACTAAATAACTGATGGCATGCCTGCCTTTAATACGTCCTTGAAGAAGAAATCTGATTTAAGTTTATCCCATTATTAGTGTTGTTCACTCAGGTCTTCGGGTGAAGTGGTGTCCACCCCTTCCTTTTCTGTTAAGCTGCTGTCTTTCCCCTTGTAGCTAACATTAATGGTAGTGCGATGGCTGAGACTATGAATTACCACTCACTCCTCTTGGACTTTTGCTCAACAGTTTTAAGGTAAATTAATGATTCATCCTTGCATTAACTATCATTGTAATGGTTGTAAAACTTTTCTAAATCAGTTATTCCTTTTATGTTTATTATTGATGACATCCCAGTATAAGGAGGAGATTTCCCTACTTCCCTATTTATTACTCAGTATATATTCATGGATTTTTATTTTATTCAGTGTATTATAATTGAGTGTGTCATTTTATACTATTCATTTTAACGCTCACGTTATCTCTAAGCCCAACTGGTAGGGACCCTGTCAAGTGGCTTCTAGGTCCTTTCACATGTCCCCATCACTCTGACTTTGTAGGACCTCTGTGTCACCTTACTTCTTGGCCCAAATGGATGCTTAGTTTCCAGTTGTTCTTTCATTATCCTGACCCTGTAATTTGCCACTTTTTCAAGAAGCCTGATTTCTCTTAGTTAAAAAGGAGTTGGGATCAGAGATCTATACAGTAAGGGAACTCAACTGATGCTGGGGTGGGGATGGGGGTCACTGCTTCCAGGCCATTTTGCACTGGCTTAGACAGCCTTCATGTGTAGGTATGGGACTGTAATTTCCCATTATGCCTTGGCCTCTGTTTTGATGTTTGTGGGGCTGTTCTTTGCTTCCCACATTCCTTGCTTATGTTTCCTACACCAGCAATGGAATTCTAGCTTCCAATAATGTTAATATATTTTTCCATCTGCACAGTCCAACAGTGCGTACAAAATACCTTCAGAACTGACATACATTCTGTGGAGGAAAAGGGCCTAATATGTAATGTAGATGTTTTGTAGTTCTTTTTCTGTTTGGTTTTGTTTTTTTTCAAGAACAAAGACAATTACTATTATTTAGAATTACTTAAGATTATAATCACACAATCTTTTTTCTTTTTTCTTTCTTTCTTTTTTTTTTTGTTTTTTCTTGAAACTCTGTCTCTGCTTTGTTTTTAGCAAGAGATTGCTGAACCAGAGTACTGTGTCAAAGACCACTAGCACTGGCTCCTTCTTGTTCCTTTAAACAGTTAGATTTGTATTTGTAGTAAATTTTGTCCTTTTTTTTTTTTTTCCGAGATAGGGTTTCTCTGTAGCTTTGGAGCCTGCGCTGAAACTAGCTCTTATAGACCAGGCTGGTCTCAAACTCAAAAAGATCCGCCTGCCTCTGCCTCCCGAGTGCTGGGATTAAAGGCGTGCGTAACCACCACCCGGCTAATTTTGTCTTTTTTATGTGTATATTTTATATTTAGTTTACATAAATAGAATCACACAAATGTATGATTGCCTGTGTTTGGCATCTCTTGTTTAGTATTATTCTTGAAGCTCTGTTCATGTTGTGAATGTCGTTACTATTCCCCTGCTATGAAATGTATGCATCAGCCACTTCTCGGTTGCTGTGGTAACTCCACAATCATGGAAACTTTTCCAGAGGGACAAGAGTCAGTCGTGGCAGAAAGACATGGCAGCAAGTGTCAGGCACAATGGCAAGAACAGGAAGCTGAGGGCTTAAATTTTGAATTGCAAGTACGAAACAGAGAGAATGAACAGTCTTAACTTTCAAAGCTCACCTCTAGTGACTTATTTATTTATTTATTTATTTATTTATTTTATTGTTAAAAGCAAATTTTACATTTACTCCCCTTGTTCCCGGCCCTCCCACTCCCCCACTAACTACCCCACCGCCCTCCCCCTGCTTCATTAAGATGGTGCAGGATACCCTGTCCTATGGGAAGCCCTAGGC
>JAQHUG010000538.1:526876-567908 GCA_028555095.1 Dicrostonyx torquatus | reverse complement strand
TGTGTGGGAGGGAGATACTAGGATATATAGTGAGACTATGTCCCTCTGTGTGTGGGAGAGAGATACTGGGATATATAGTGAGACCATGTCCCCTGTGAGGGGGGGAGATACTGGGATATATAGTGAGACCATGTCCCCTGTGTGTGTGGGGGAAGATACTGGGATATATAGTGAGACCATGTCCCTCTGTGTGTGGGGGGGAAGATACTGGGATATATAGTGAGACCATGTCCACTGTGTGTGGGAGGGAGATACTGGGATATATAGTGAGACCATGTTCCCTGTGTGTGTGTGAGGGGGGGAGATACTGGGATATATAGTGAGACCATGTCCCATCTGTGTATGTGGGGGTGAGATACTGGGATACACAGTGAGACCATGTCCCCTTTGTGTGATGGTGGGGGGCAAATTTTGGGGGACATTTTTGGTGACAAAGGAAGCCCATTTTTTGAACATTTCAGACTATATTATTGAGTATCTTTTGAAGGTGCCTGAACTGCGTCCTGCCTCAGAGAATAAAGTTTCTAATTCATATTCTTGGGTATCATGTATAGACAGCAAGACATAAAACCAAGGAGTGAGTTGGACACTTCTGGATCTGTGGATAAGCCCATTCTAGAAAGTTTTTTACTCTTGATCTGGCTCTGCCTTTGGAAGCACGGGGCTTGACTTACAGCTCCTGCTACCTGGTGTACAGCTGCACCAGCAAACTCCCAGTCAGACAGAAACTTGATTCATTGGGAATGCCTTTTAGCTGGCTCTGGATAATAAGTTCACGGTTTTCGTGATTACCCCCAAGAGTAATTAATTCAGGAAAGCTGTCCATTGATGTCCCTGAGCTGCACAGTGGGGCAGAGTGGACTTCTTAGACTCTCACTGTGCATGACCCCTTTACACCACTCGATTCCAGGTACACACATGTATGTATACAAATCAGAGAAATACTGGCAATAGCACTTAAAGAAATTTGTTTTAAAAACAGTTCTTTGATATACATGAAATTTTATTATTAAGGGGCAAAGCAGACTTGTGTATTGATGAAATGGGTGTGCATGTTTATTTTTACATACAGAGTTAAATCTTGGTTGAAAGTTTGATATTCAATGCCGTCAGTGCTGAGAACACCACTTCCTCTAAATACCCAGTACAATACAGCAATGTTTAGGATCATTTCAAAAATTGCTGCAAATTCTGTCCTCAGCCAAAATTCATTTAATGTTTAAAACTTAAGTTAGGTGTGTGTATATGTGTAGGTACACACAGCACTTGTTTCCGGGATCAAAAGTCAGATCTTTAGGCTTGGTGGCAAGAGCTTTTACTCCCTGAGCCATCTGGCCAGTTCTGTTTAATGACTTTAAAAAGAAGAAGAAGAAGAAGAAGAAGAAGAAGAGGAGGAGGAGGAGGAGGAGGAGGAGGAGGAGGAGGAGGAGGAGGAGGAGGAAGAGGGAAGAAGGAAGAAGGGAAGAAAAGAAATTCAAATCAGCAACTCATAGCAGTTCTTAAAATCAAACATTTTAACGTAGCACAGCCCAAAGATGTACTACTTTGGTACTGCTGAGGCATGACAGTGAGAAGAATTACAAAAAAGTCTTTGTTTTCATACTTTGACCATCATGCTTCTAAGACCAGAAACCAATTTATATCACAGGGAGTTGACCTAGGTTTTCAGGCAGTGCTTGTTGACCTCGTCATGTGTACAGAATCAAGGCTGCAGTGAAGTCACATACATGATACCATGGGCAAGCGCTACCCATAACACCTGGCTTCATTACAGAATTGATTTTGAAATAATTCGTTATTGCTGTGTGTTCAGAAACTTTCTACTCCTGCTCAGTTTCTCACAACTCCCATATTCAGTCACTGTGCCCAGATGAGGTTGTCTTCACGGACTGCAGTGTGGTGGCAAGGGTCCAGAGTTCAGTGCAGGCTTCTGTACTGGTGGGAACTCAGACAAGACAGTTAACCCCACACTGCCTCATTTTCCTTGTCATGAAAACAGAGTATGCGCTGTGCTTACAGAGAACCCCAGTTTGGTTTCCAACAAACATGTCCAGCAACTGACAGCCTCCTGTAACTACTGCTCCAGGTGATACAAAGCCCTCTTCTGGCCTCCATAGACTCTGTGCTCACTTGTACAAACACATGTGCACATAATTAAAACTAAAAGTAAAACCTTTTTTAAAAAAAAAGTTTAAAATTTTTTAAAGGAATGTTAGTTGCTATTATTTGATATGATTCGTTCCCTGGGTTGTCTTTCTTAGACTTTAGTTCTCCTACCTGTAAATTCCAAGATTTAAAGCTGAAAACCAAGTTTCCCTCAAGTCTCCACCTGCCTCTTGCCAGTGGTTTGTTCTGTTTTTGTGTCCTAGCCTCCGGCTTTAGGCTTCCAGAAGGGAAGCACTCTGTGCCCTCTTCCCCTTTCTTGCCTTTTTCACAGCACCACAAGCAGCACCTGACTAAGCAGAGTCATGAGCACGCTTGACTTGAGCTAGACTCCCACAGCAGCCTGGATTGGAGTGGATTGGGTGTTTGTCCCAGTGTCATGTGCAAGAACCAAGGACAGCAGAGAAAGAAAGCTGCTGGCAGGAGTGGAGAGCTAGAGGAGCTGGAGTCAGGGAAAGCTAGGAAAGCTATCAGTAACCCTGCCTGCTTTGCAACAGGAGCAGGTATTATGCACCGGAACTGCTGTGGTCTGGGTGTAATTAAGATGAGTAATGAGAGAATCTAAGGCGGCGCCCAGTCGCTGCTGCTGTCACTGGGTGGAAGAAGGCAGTTTCCCCTGGGACCAGCATGGACAAAAAGGTTGAAGGTGATCTATACATGAAGCAGCCCAAGCTAGCAGAGTTAGAAGCTGACTGACAGAGGCAGCCTGGGATCTGGAAAGAGCAGAGCCAGCCAGCAGACAGCCATGTTTCAAACCAGCACCATCTCTGTTTCTATTTCCCTCCTCATCCATGCAGTGGGGATCATAATTCCTAGTTGTGGGACTACTGTGCGCATTGGGCAGGATAAAGTACACAAGTTGCCTCTTGTGTCTATTTCTTTGTTTCTGATTTCCTTTGGTATAGAAAGTGGTAGAGAAATGTTCTAGTGACATATTTCTCCATTGGGAGAGGGAAATGAAGATATTTTAGGGAAGAGGAGTTCTGTGTTATCTCAGTGAGGCTGTCAGAGTCAGTGTGTGGGGACTGGACAAGTGTTTGAGTCCTTTGAAATCAGACATTGTTCTTGGTTTTAGCTTAGAGCTTGATAAAAATACATGTCTCATATGCCTGAGGCTCTGGATTTGATTCCAATACTATACACAATAAAAATATAAATACAAGTAAATACATAAATAAACTGGGCATACTGTAATCCCAGCATGTGGGAGACTGAGATAGTAGAATCATTGCAAGTGAGAGGTCAACCTGGTTTACATAGTTACACACATAGTTACAATTACCATGCTGACCAGAGCTACATAGGGAGACCCTGTTCCACCCTACTAAAGTAGATGAAATAATAATAAAGAGAAATGGAATATATACATATATATATAAAATGAGTCCATATGTACCATGTGCATAAAGGTGCCCACAGAAGTCAGAGGACATCAGATCGCCTGAGTTTCCCAATGTTGCTGCTAGGAGCTGTGCTCAGTTCCTCTCTAGCCCCACAAACATAATTTTTGTTTGGTCCTTAGTGCCTAGGAACTGGCTCAATGTGTTAAACAGAAAGCTCCAGGGTCAGGAAAGATAGGCCCAGTCACAGTATTCTCAGATGTCATTCTGCTTGCGAGCTGAGACTTGGGTGCTTTGAGATAATATAGTCCCCAAAGGGTGCCTTGCAGAAGTAACAAGAAGCTGCTGCCTGTTTATTCTGGCTGGAGGCCAGCAAAAGAGAGGCAAGCTGGAGAAGAACCCTAGCAGCTTGAGACCCTGCTCCCAGCTGCCTCCTCCCCCAGCCCCATTGCCATTGCTGTATCACACAGACTTCTGCCTCCAGTCCACTCTAAACCCAGCACCAGTACCTGGTACTATATCCCACACAAGATAGACTTGGAGTACTTCCAGAGTAGACTGGTATAGAATAAAAAGAAACCAGACTTTGTTCATAAGCAGGAGCCTTAATGGCTAACAAATGTGTTCTGACCAAACAGGGAAAGGGAAGTGAGACAGAGAAGGGTGAAAGTCTGGCGTGGAGGATGTTCTCTGTCTTAAGGAGTAAGCACGACTCCACAAAGTAATGTGTTCTAACCCACTTTATAGACAGTTGAGACTCGGGGGTTAGGTGGGCGAAACAGGTTGCTCAGAAGTGCACATGGTCAAACTTTGGGCCTACCTCCAAGACTATTCTTTCCACCCACCATGTCCTGTGCCGGAAGCAGTAGCAGGTTCTGGTTCCATTATTGACCTCAGACAGTTGTTAGTAGAAAACTGTCTGATACAAAATTAAGGGTACATTGTTAGCTATTTCGTTTATCTGTTGTGACCTCATAGAAGGGAGTGGTTGTAATTGACTATAAGGGGACTGAGACCCAGGGGCCCCCTGAGAGCCATAGAGACTAGAAAAAATGGTGTCTTAATCCTGCATGTCAGTGTCCTGGACAAAGTCTGCATGTAACTGCAGAGGCCATGGCAAGATGAATCCTGCCCCTATTCGAGATCTGGACATCTCCGTAACTTTTGAGACAGCCAACCCCAATTTGTTCCAAGTCAGGATCCTGCTACCCATTTCCCAAACAGGGACCCAGCCTAGGGCAAGGTTATTGGCAGCCACCTTTCAGCTTCTTCCAGAGAAAAGAATTCTGCATCATGACTTTATCTGCATCTAGGTTTCTTTCTCCCCTTCTTTGGCAGTTTAGATGAATTCTTCCCTTAGTTTCCCAATTAAGTCTTTCTTGCTGTCTGGTGCTTGCCACCAGGATCCTGTGGTGAGGCGGGATGGCAGGTGGGAATAGTCCTTCCTGCCTGGGAAGGACTATTAGATCTAGCCCTGCAGGTGCTTAGATGACAGCTGAGGAGAAAGCCATTCAACCTCCTGCCTCCTGCAGTTACCCTGCCCGCTGAGACAGATCCCCAGTCTGTAACCTCACCATCTTGATGCCCACCCCAGAAGTGGGACTTCTTTTTTTGTTTTTTAAATGCTTTCTTTTTAAAAATATTTATTTATTTATTATGTATACAATATTCTGTCTGTATGTATGCCTGCAGGCCAGAAGAGGGCACCAGACCCCATTATAGATGGTTGTGAGCCACCATGTGGTTGCTGGGAATTGAATTCAGGACCTTTGGAAGAGCAGGCAATGCTCTTAACCTCTGAGCCATCTCTCCAGCCCCAAAGTGGGACTTCTTGAGTGGCATAAGCATGCAGAGTTTCTGCTCTGTGCCTGCACATCTTAGGTACCTGGGCTGGTGCTCACTCACCTGGCTCATTTGTCTTCTCTCTTCATTTCTTTTCACCCAGGATTTCCATCCATAGCTTCCATTGTAGACAGATTGCTGTTGGCCTAAGTGTGCAAGGTCACATGGCCACACTTCTCAGAAGACCCTTGCTGGGAAGGTGGTTCAGTACACAGAGTACCTGCCAACTGTTCTAGTTACTTTTCTTCTTTCTACTTGACAAAAGCAACTGGGCAGGGTTTATTTTGGCTCACAGTTCTAGGGGTACAGCCGTCTTGGCAGGAATTCCTGGCGGCCAGAATAGAATGCAGCTGTGCACATTGGGCACAGGAAGGAGAGACTGATGAATGCTTGTGCTCAACTCACTTTCTCCTTTTCGTTATGTCTGAGACCTCAGCCATGGATGGTGCCACCTCAGTTAACCTGATCTAGATAATCTAGAATGACGATCACATCTTGTGCCTGTTAGCCAGCCAGTTGTCTACTCTGTGAGCTCTTGTTGCAAAATAACATGGATGGCTCCTGGGAAATGACATTTGAGGTTGTCCTTCGACCTTTACACACATGTCCATACAGAAGAGCACATACATACATATGCATATACAAAAAGAAGAAAGCAAGGAGAGCCTTTCTCTGTACTCACAAAGACCCTTTGAAAAGGATGTTATTGGTGTTGGCTTTCTGAAGCACAAGGCTTGCCAGACAGCCTTTGTTAAAGGGTTGTATATTGGCAGGACACATGGTCCCTACTTTTTCAAGCAAAGCCAGTTTCTTTTTTGTTTGTTTATTTGTTTTTGTTTTTCGAGACAGGGTTTCTCTGTAGCTTTAGACCCTGTCTTAGAACTAGCTCTTGTAGACCAGGCTGGTCTCGAACTCGCAGAGATCTACCTCTGCCTCCCGCGTGCTGAAATTAAAGGCATGTGCCACCACTGCCTGGCCTCAAAGCCAGTTCTTGTACCAAATTGAAATGATAGCCTATGGTGATTTCCAGCTGTTGAACCCTTGAACCTTTATTAGATGTATGAGAAGCATCTGACCTTGGTCTGACACCCATCAAACAGGGCCATGTCAGAATTTAATAGAGAGAAATGTAATAGAGGAAAATTACTTTTTTACTTTTATTTTATGGCACCAGCAATGATACCTTTGAACCCTGGGGCTTTGTAGAGTGCTTTGAGGTATGTTCAAACTTGCATGTTCCTCTGTGGAGAGTGATAGGCTGACTATGAATGCCTTCTTTGATTATGTCATTTTGTCTTCATAGCTAAGTGATGAGTCAGTACTGTCATGAACATTGTTATATCACTGTGGGAAAGTATAGTTATAGAATAAATTTCCAAAAGTGAAATAATTATACAAAAGGGGAATTGTATTTTTGATTTTTGCATGACATTGCAAAATTCGCCTCCATAAGGATGATAACATTTTTGTTTCCAATCAACGATATGCAGCAGTGCCCATATTTTGCAGTGATCCTAATAGAGGGTTGTAAAGATTTGGATTTTTGGCCAGGCGGTGGTGGCGCACGCCTTTAATCCCAGCACTTGGGAGGCAAAGGCAGGTGGATCTCTGTGAGTTCAAGACCAGCCTGGTCTACAATAGCTAGTTCCAGGACAGGCTCCAAAGCCACAGAGAAACCCTGCCTCGAAAAAAACAAAAAAAAAAAAAAAAAAAAAAAAGATTTGGATTTTTTTTTAACCAGGCTTATGTGACTGGTGAACAACTATTCAAGGTGGTTTTTAAATTATTTTTGTTTTGAGACAGTTTCTCTACATAGCCCTGGCTGTTCTAGAATTCACTGTGTAGATTGGCTGGCCTTGAATTTACAGAGATCCACCTGCTTCTGCCTCCTGAGTGCTGGGATTAAAGGTGTGCAGCACCATTCCTGGCTTTTTTTTTAACTTTATACACTTGAGTATTTTGCCTAAATATAAATTTTTGTGCCACTTGCTTGTCTGGCTCCCATGGGGCCCCGAAGAGGGAATTACAGAAAATCACTAACTACTCTGTGGATGCAGGGATCTAACCCAGATCCTCTGCAAGAACATGCAAGTGCTCTTAACCACTGAGCCACTCTCCAACCCTAATTACTTTTGGACTTGAATCATGTTTATGAACTGGCAAGATGGCTCAATGGGTATAGACATGCCTCCAAGCCTGGAAACCTGAATTTAAGCCCCATGGCTGACTCTGAGCCCCGGAGAACTGACACCTGCAAGTTGTCCTCTGACCTCCACACCTGTAATGTAGTGTACATACACATGCACGCACATGCATGCACGCGCACACACACACACACACACACACCACAGATGAACGTAGCATTTGTGATGACTAATCTTGGTAATCAGCCTGGTTAGGTTGGGAAGTAAACAAGTGATTACTGACATTGTTCCTATCTGAGAGGGCCTCTGTGTGAGTGCCTATGTAGTGGAAAATTAGACCACAAGGGTTTCGACCTCATGAATGGTTTAATCCATTAATGAATTCAAAATTTGAATAGACTGTTGTGAGGTGATAGATCTGTGAGTGGTGAGACCCGCTTGCAGGAAATGGTAGCTTGAATGAATTCTTAGGGCTGGATCTTGCCCTAACCAGTTTCCTGTTACTGCTGCAGCCTGCTTCCTGTCTACCATGATGTGAACTGCCTTATCGTGCCATCCTTGACACAATGACTGAAGTCTCAGACATCATGAACAAAACAAATTCTTCTCTTAAATTATTTGTTGGGTCATAGCATTGATAAAATTTATAGAACATATATAATGCATTTAAATCCAAAGGATTTGGATTAATGACTTTTTACACAAGTTTGTGCCCAAAAAACTACCACCCAGGGCAAGCTACAAGACATTTCCAGCACCTCAAAAGGTAACCTCATGCTCTACCCCAGCTGTAACTCTCCCCTGGATGGGAAGCCTTTGTTCTGCATGTTTGAACATCACATAAAGAGCATGCTCCTGCTGTTTGGCTTGGCAAACACACTGTATCACAAAGAATTATTCATGCTGTATGCAGCAGCAGCTCTTCATTGTTGCTTGATTAATATTTCTCTCTGTGCTTGTACCATGTCTCATTTCTCCATTTAATGGTTGGTGGACATCTGGGTTTCTGTGCTGGGAGTTGCACGGAAAGCTACTGTAAGCACCGCATAGATATCTCTTGCATGTATTGCTGAAAAGAGGATCTATAGATCATGTGTATAGTCATAGACACCTGTGGTGTTTGGATGACAGTGTCCCTCAGAGGCTCATATGTTTGAGAGTTTGGTCTCAGTCAGTGGAATGTTTTGGGAAGGATTGGGAGGTGTGACCTTGTTGGAGGAGGTGTGTCACTAAGTGGGCTTTGAGGTTTCAAAATCATTCTAGTTAGTTTTCTGTCTGCCTCGTGACTGTTGTCTCAGCATGTAAGCTGTCAGCAAGTGCTCCAGTGTTGTGTCGGCCTGCCTGCTACTGCCATGCTCCCTGACATAATGGTCATAAACTCACCCTCTGGAACTGTGGGCTACAGAATTAAATACTTTATAAGTTACTTTGGATATGGTGTCTCTTAATTGCAATATAAAAGTAACACAATACTTACTGTTTAAACATTTTCTAAAGTAGTTGCATCAGTTCATACCAGTAATCCGTGAGTGTTCCGTTGGTGCTGTGCCCTCCCTTAGACCATTCTGATGAGTGTATGGTGTAGCATCTCACTGATTTTAACTCATGTTTCTTTTAAAACGCTGCAGCTGTTTTTGTCTATGCTGGTAGACTGCTTGAAAGCTTCTTTTTCATGAAGCTCAAAACTCCCAGTCCAAAGGTGTTAAATCTTTGCCCACTGTTTTACAGTAGATTGTCTGGTTTTCCTTAATTATTTGTGGCTTACAGAGTATACTATTTATTAGAAAATAGCATTGCAAATGTCTTTTTATAGTCCTTTGCCATCTTCTTTTTTTTTTTTTTTTTTTCGAGACAGGGTTTCTCTGTGGATTTGGAGCCTGCACTGGAACTAGCTCTTGTAGACCAGGCTGGTCTTGAACTCACAAAGATCTGCCTGCCTCTGCCTCCCGAGTGCTGGGATTAAAGGCGTGCACCACCACCGCCCAGCTCATAATATCTTTTAGTGAGTAAATTTCTCTGTCTTAGGCAAGTCCAGATTATCAATCTCTTCTTCAATGCTTTGAGTTAACCCACTCCAAGGTCATCAAAATGTTTTTATGTGAAATTTGGTTTTACCTTTTACATTTAGAACTAAAATTCTATCTCAAATTCATTTTTAAAACATTGCTTCAGAACTGTGTATTAAAAAGTTTAATCTTTAGTCACTGAACTGCAGAGACCTCTTAGCTAAAGGTCAAGAGATTGCATATACATATGAGTGTACTTTGAGATAAGTCTTTCTTTCTATTATTATTAGTTTGTTTAGTAAGCCCTCCTACTTTGTTATCCTCAAAGATCATTGTACTATCCCAGCACTCAGATGGCTGAGGCAAAGAGGATCACTAGTTGGAGGATAACCTGGCCTACATAGCAAGACCCTGTCTCAATACACATATACACACAGACACACACATGTGTGCGCACACAGACACACACACACACACATGCACATACACACACACACATGCATATAGTGGCCTTTTTAGTTTCTGTCATCTTAGTTATTTTAAGTGAGACTCGGCATCCTTTCCTGTGTTGAGGCCATTCACATTCCCCATGAGAATGGTTATTTCATACTTGTGCTGGTTTCTTCATTGCCGTTGTAATAAGTTACTACAAAATTAGTGGTTTCAAGTAACGTTGTCTTAAGGCTGAAGTCAAAACTCTGGATAGATTTCTGGGCTTAAGGGAGGATGGTGATTTGTTTCTTTTCTGGTCGCTTTAGAGTGGACCACCTGTTCAGAAGTGACTTCTAGCCCCCTGTCTTCAAAGCCAGCAGTGGCCGATGTGAGCTTTCTCCTCTGGTGTCCTCTGACCTGACTGTTTCATCCTTCCCTCTCCCCATTTGGCCTCATGGTTATACTGGACTCACTTGGATAACTTAGCACAATTTTGTGATGTTAGCTAATCAGTTCCCTTCGTTTGTGCATTCAATTCTCCTTTGTCATCTAATCCTAGATTCACAGGCTGTAGGAGTTAGAATCCAGGCATTCTTGAATAGTTGGTGTTATTCTTATCATGGAACCCTGTCCCCATGTTACAATGTCTGAGTGGCTGTGCTTTCCCTATTTCCCACAGTCATGTGTTAAAATTTAACCCCAGTATGGGGACACTCAGATATGGGAGATGGGATTTTTGAGGGGTGACTAGGTCATGACAACTGTCCCATAAGAAAGATTAGTGCCCTTTTAAAAGAGGCCCAAGGGAACTTATTTGTCCATTTCCCCACATGAGGTCATTTAGCAGGTGCCATCTATGAGAAATAGCTTCCACCAAACAAGAGCCAGTTTTGACCTTGGAGTTCCCAACATCCAGATTTTGAGTCGCTGAGTCCTGTTTAGAAGTGACATCCAGGGCATTTTATTAGAGCAGCCCAGGCAAGCTGATAGCCCTCTCCCACCAGTGGACAGTCGGCCCCTAAAAGCATCCTACATAAGAGACAGCTATCCTTTCTCGGTGCTGTTATTGCACAGAAAATTTCCTGGGTTTTTCTCTTTCGTTTTTACTTTGGGGGTTTTGGCTTATTTTGCCTTTATTATTTTTGCCATGTAATCTTTTCTGTTAGCAGGGATTAAGTTTATCAGTCCTTTCGATATGGCTTCTGGATTTTAAACTGGCGCAGTCCTCCACAGGTGTGTGTGCAGGCACATGCATGAGAGTCCAGAACTTAACCTCAGTGTCAGTGCTTAGGCACCAGACCTCTCCCGGCTCTTGTTAGCCTGGTAGGTTGCCAGGTAGGTTAGGCTGGCTGGACATTGAGCATAGGGATCTGCCTGTCTCTACTTTCCAAGAGCTGCGATTACAAGCATTGCTTTCCCTATGTGGGCTCTGAGGATTAAACTCACATTCTTTACTGACTGAGCTATCTCTCTGGCACTGTGCTTTTTATTTCCTTCTTCTTTTAATATGTTAGGTGTTGATCCATTTGGAATCTATCCTAGTTTAGAATGTCAAGGTGTGGATTCAACTTCATTACTCTCCAGATGGCTACTCAATTATCTCAATACTGTTGATCGAAGTCTTTGGCTGACTTCCTGGCTCCTGTTACTACCAGAGTAGCCCGAAGGCTCAAAGAGAGGAAGGAACTTCCCCAGCTTGCCAGTGATGGAGTTAGGATACAGTATAATGAGTGCTGCTCAGACAGGGGCTTCCCAGGCTGTGTACCAGGTGGAGGGGATGCTGTTGGCTCTGGGCCTCAGGGCTGTGCTCAGTGCCCTGCCCCTGATCCTGTCTCAGTCTGCTCTGGAACTGATTGATTTGTTTCCCTGCCTCACCTGATGGTTTGGATACCATTTTCCTCTCCACCAAGCCAGAAACATAATCAAAGCTTCCACATCTGGAAGATGTGTTTATTTATTGGTGGTGGTGGATTGCGGGGGGAGGGTGTTTCCTGCTATTTTTTTCTGAAGAAAGAATGTGTATATTCCACCATGGGAGTCATTCTAAATGGCATGGCAAGGTGAGTTTGCCAGACTTTGGAAAACGCTCCTGTAATTGCTGGCCCTTTTTAGCACAAAGGTGACCATGACGTTTCTGTGTATTTCTCTGGTTCTTTTAGAGTTGTTTAAGGTAGCAGAAACTGCATTTGTGACCTTCTGCACTTATAGATACAGAAGCCACTTTTTGAGAAAGTGAATCTAATAACCAAGGTGAATTCAAGGCAAAATTTGTGAAGAATTGGAGTAAATTAGAATCCTTGTGCTGTGTAAGGGCTGAACTCTGGTCCCAGCAGTGGCTGACACTGCAACCTTAGGCAGTTAGTTATTTGGACAAAATAGTTTCTGAAATAATCTGCACCTCTCAGCATCTATATTTGTGTCTGTGACCTGCATCACCATTTTAATAAAGCTAAGCAATATGCACATGCCCCCCCAAATGCTTTTTAAATAATGACTAAATAGAATAATCTTCCCTATCTTCCCTTCCTTTGGTTTACTTGCCCCTGATAATGTGGCACATGGCATTCCGGATACTGTGGAGAAATATGGTAGTTGCATGTCTTGGAGAACTCATATATAATGAGAAAGAGCTTTGGATGAAATCTGGCACATGCTCTGCTTGTCAATACTGAATGGATGAGTGAGTGAATGGGTACAGAGTAGCCAAGATGAGAAATAGACGAGCGAACAAAGAGGCAGTGGGTTAGTTTTGGAGATCTCTGTGAGAGAGGTAGGTCCTACGTACTGGAAGCAAGCATTATGTGTAAGGGTGAACATGAGCAAGGCTTCCTTTTCTCACACCTTCATCCTACCAAGGGAAGCTTCCCAGGTGATCCTTGAAGTAGGAGAAGAGGCTTTCAGGGAGTGAGGCAGACATGAACAAAGGGAGCAAGGGTATGCGAGTCTTGTCATTTTCCCCAGGCAGCGCCTCTGACGTGATTCCTACATGCTAAGGAGTGACATGGGCGGGGAAGAGGCAGAAATCTGGCATTACAGAACAAGAAGAAAAGACCAAACAGGGCATTCTTCAACAAATGCCTTCTAAAATCTGAATTTTGAGTGTTGCCAGATGAAGCTGGCCAAGAACTTCAGCTACAGGAAAGGGCTGCTTCTCATGCCAACAGAGGGCTGCAGGCTCTTAGTAGAGTTGATGTGAGAAGATGCCTGGCTCAGAGAACCACAGGCTTTAAGCAGTTTTCGACATACATGAGCACTGGCTTGGTTTCTCTGAAGAGAAAATTAAAGCAGAAGTGAGGAGCGGGTATGCCCTTCAGACCATGGCACCATGAGCCCTTTGCTGGGGCTTGTTTCTGGGTACCTTCTGCTGTCCAAACAGAAGAGGAGTCTCAGTCTTCATACCCCCACCCTGGTCCCTGGAGTCCAGTGCTTCAGGAGCATAGACCTAGTTTCTTTTATTTCCTCAATATTTCATCTCCCTGAGGTTGTTATAAGGACTCAGTTGTAGTTTAAAAGAAATTAAAGAGGGACTAGGTAGATGGCTCAGTTTGTATGGTGCTTGCCATGAGAACATGAAGATTTGGATTTGACTCTAGAGCCCACATTTAAAACAAATAAAACTAAAGAGGTGTGGTGGCATCTCTTGCTGTTCCTGAAACTAGGGAGATGGACTCAGGCAGATCCCTGGGATTCTATGGCCAGCAGGCCTACCCTACTTGGCCAGTTCAGGCCAGTGAGAAATTCTATGTTAAAAACAAGATGAATGGCTCCTGAGGAATGATACCCAAGGTTGTCCTCCAACCCGCCCCCCGCAACCAACACACACACAGAAAGGAAGAGCTGTTAATGACTTCAGTAATTTGGTCTTTGGGGTGAAGTAGAAGGAAATAAGGTTTCAGAAAAATAATGGCATAGCAGATTATCAAGCCTCAAATATTGACTGAGCCACACTGGTTGTAATAGAGCAGTAGCTGACGTTACTGGCCCATGTTTATCTTTACCCATTTTACATGTGTTATTAACTGATTATTTATAGTCATAGTAACATGCGTACTACCCTACAGATTTCACAGACAAGCACAAGGAAGAGAAGGCAAGTGGATGAGGGCATTGTCCTAGGTAAGGAGTCTAAAGCCAAGATGGTGAATGTATTATAATTCTCATTCACTAATCTACTGATAAGAACTGCACAGGGGTCTGTTGCTACTGCCATTTAAAGGTTCTAGCTCAACCCCACTTTGTGAAGTTACAGAAAGATAGCATTCTACCTCCTCTGATACCAGAATAGTAGGAAGACTTGTGTCTCATGAAATGACAAAATCAGGACCTACTCAAGGGTAGATATATAACCTGAGGTTAACAGAGTAGCAGCAATGGGGGTAAACTTAAGAGAGGCCCTAGTGGTAGAAATCTTAAGTGTTGGGAGCTGACTCACAAGGCAAACCCTAGTCCGCCCTGTATGTGCTAAGGAGACTAGAGCATGTACACCCAGTCCCAGGAGCCAAGAGGGTGAGCTTGTGGATCCTATTGCTTTTGAGCTGTCACTGGGGACATCAGCCAAAGGGCTCTAAAGAGGAAGTTTATGGGTAAGATAGGGATATGGTTCTGAGTGTCTTGGGCTCCAGCACCACATCTGCGTGCTGACGTTGCCTTTGTCTATTCCAGAAAGAACCTGCAAAGAGCAGGTGCCATGTTTTCTTTGCTAATACTGAGTGTATAGAACTAAAGAGGGTTAGAGCTGGAAAGGCCATCAGAGGCTATTTCCACCCCTCCTGTACCAGAAATGCCCAGGTCTTAGAAAGGACAGTGCTGTGAGCCAGCCAGAGCAGGAACCTAGGCACTCTAAGGAAGCAGATTGCCTACCACTCTGCCTGAAACCTTTTCCTTCAAGCCATGTTTTCTTAAGAGAGAATATTTTAACAGCTGCTTCCCCTCTAGGGAAGATAGCTTTTTAACTTTTACAACATATTGATAACCTTCTGTTGATCTTATCATCTGGCCACCTTTGCCTCTGCCTTGCTTTATACAGGTTTTAAAACAATATTTTCTGTGTGTGAGGGTTTGCATGCATGTATGTATGTGTGTTATGTGTGTGTTTTGTGTTCACAGAGGCTAGAAGAGGGCATCAAGTCCCCAGGAACTGCAGTTAAAGACAGCTGGGAGCTACCGTGTAGGTGCTGCTAGGAATTTAACCTAGGTAACTGGAAGGGCAGCCATCTCCCCAACCCAATGTTGGGGTTTTTTTTGGTTTTGGTTTGGGTATGTATGTGTGATTTTGGGTTTTTGTTTTGGTTTTGGTTTGTTTTGGTTTGGTTTGACGGGGTTTTTTTGTTTGGTTGTTTTTTTTTTTTTGGTTTTTGTTTTTTTGGTGGGTTTTTTTTGTTTTGTTTTTTTTTTTTTTGGAAACAGAATTTCTCTGTAGCTTTGAGCCTGTCCTGGAACCCACTCTGTAGACCAGGCTGGCCTCGAACTCATAGAGATCTGCCTGCCTGGCGTAAAGGTGTGTGCCTAGCCTAAGTTAAATTTTCTTATAGGGATGCATGTGTAGAACTATATTAATGTAGTTGTAAGAGGGAGCATTCAATCTGTGAAATAAATATAGTTCTGTTGGTCTTTAGTGAGTTTACACTATTTTTAAGAATATTTGTTTATAATACTCCACCTAAGTTACATAAGACCCTGTCTCAGAGAACACTTGCTCTGAGCGAGTAAAACCCACCTTGAGTTCTGCCTCCCTGTAGGTCAGTAGGTGGAGAGCAGCGAAGGTCATATGATGGGTTGGCGCTCAGAGTGCATGGGAAGGGCCGAGCTACTTCCTGACCCAACAGCCCCAGTACGCAGAGTTTTCTGTTGCTCCACATGCTTCACAAAGCTTGGCCTGGTCTGGCCGTTGAGTTTTACCATCTACGAGGTTCTATCAATAGAAGAATTCTCTTTAGAGATGAGTGTGCCTTAGCTAAGGTTCCATCAGAGATCCAGATTTAGTGTAAATGAAGGAATTTAGGGTGAGGCTTGGCATACGCAGCTGTAGGGACTGCCCAGTCTGTTCTTATGGCACACGTCAGGAGGGGTGTGCTGCAAAGGAACAGTGCGGCAGGAGCTGAGCCACACTGGACAGGCTGCACTTCTTGGGGGAAGACCTCTCTTAGGGCCATCAGTTTCCTTTTTGTGAAAAGCCACCTAATTGCATGAACCATATCTACAGAATACCTAGCAGCACCTAGAATGGATGCAAGCTGGCATATGAAACTGATCATTACATGGCCCAGTCTCCATTCTAAGAAAATCATTCCAGGGACATTATGGAAGCTAAACTGGTTAGAAGGGGATTGGAAACACAGAGTCATGGAAGGAGAGGGGGCTGTCTCTTTATTGGCAGTGGCAGCAAAGATCTGGAGGGCAGAGCGCAGCTTGTCAGGAGCAGTGGCTCAGATTCAAGGGGTGGTGCTGATTTTCTGCTTGGTGGACTGGAGAGATGTATCACCATTGAGAAGGGAGCACCAGGAGAGGGGAATGAGCAGGTTTTGAGTAAGGTTTTAGATGCAATTGAATGTGAACTATCTGTGTCCACCCAAGGAGAATCTCTTGGGATGGAGACCATTAGCTGTGTGAGGAGATTGAGAGCCTTTCTACAGAGGGAGGTAGTGACACAGGCCCACTGGAGCCCAGTTTGTCCTTCGTGGATACATGGGTAGTATTTCTGCCATGTGGTCCTGCTATAGAGTGTGTATCATGATACTATTAGTCATGTAAGAGCAGCATGTCTGGTGGGTCTTTTATTCTTGCCCATGACTTGCCTGGCCACCATTTACAAGGAATCAGCCCTTTTCCATTTTTTCCATTATGTTTCCATTATTGTGATAAAATATCCTGACAATGGCCAGGCGGTGGTGGTGCACGCCTTTAATCCCAGCACTTGGGAAGCAGAGGCAGGTGAATCTCTGTGAGTTCAAGGCCAGCCTAGCTTGTTACACAGAGAAACCCTGTCTAAAACAAAACAAAACAAAAATATCCTGACAAAAGCAACAAGTGAGAGAGAGGATTCATTCTGGCTCATTGTTCAAGCATGCAGCTCTGGGGTTGGAGCGGGGAATCACAGCAGCAGCAGGGGCTGCTCACATAGCACCCACAGTCAAGAAGCAGAAAAGGACCAATCATGCTGCTGCTCAGCTTCCTTTCTCCCTGTATACAGTCCAGGATTCTGGCCAGAGAATGGCAACACTTACAGTGGACAGGTCTCCCTACCTCATGTAGCACAATCAAGATAATTCTTGTAGGTATGATTTTAGATTCTGACACGCTGACAACACTCACCATCATATAGCCCATCCTGGTAGATGTTCTTCTAGATACCAAGAGGCACTTGACAGCACATCCCTCCTACAGTGTGTCAACAGTGTTTCCATATATGCAAACCTCTTCCTGAGGGAAGCCTGGAGTCGTTAGTTCCTGCAGGCATACAATGCAGGCGTGATTAATGGCTGTGTGTAGTGACTCTCCTGCTTCATACAATCGGGCTGCTTGGGATAAAGTGTTCTGCTTTCCTTCTTGGCCTCCTCTCATCCCATTTGCAGATAATAGGGACTTAGTGCCCCACAAGATACTTGCTGAGCACCAGGCAGTGTGCTGGCACCTTTGTACTACTGGTGACAAAAAGAGTGACAGCTAACAAATGTGTGTTTGCCTCCATGCAAGGCACTGTGTAAGTAGCATTTTTTTTTGCCATTTGAAATTTTTAATTTAATAATTGCAGCAATCATATAAGGTAAATACTGTTATCTACATTTGACTACTTGTATATGAGGGCTCAAGGCAGAAACATTAAGCAAATTGCCCCCAGCTGCATAATTAGCAGTTATACAATTAATGTATGTCAAAAGATTAGAAAATGTTCTGATTCCCAGGTCCACAGTTCAAGGCCCCATGCTGTCTTCCTCTGACATATCTATAACTGGAGTTTTAGGGCAAAGGCTAAGGCTCCAACAGCCCCAGCTTGGGCCCGGCCACTTCTGCTAGTGTGCCGATTAAATAGGTGAGTAATGGTGAAAAGTGAGAGAATGGGCACACTGGAAGAGGAACAAGGCCCCAGTGACTCACAAGCCCTTCATAGTCTCTGCTTCAAAATTGGGTCCCTGACCTGCCCTTCCTCAATGTTGGGCAGAAGTCTGAGAGTAGAAGCTGAATACATCCTTTCTTCCCATATGTTTCTTTTGACCAGAGTGGTTTATCACAGCAACAGAAAGTAAACCAGCAAAGTATGTAGGTGAATGTATGTATTTTCGCATGTATGTGACCATGTTTGTGGAGGCCTTAAGTTGTCCCTGGGAGTCTTTCTAGATTACTCTCTACTGCTTTCTTTGATGCAGAATCTAAATCCAGGGCTCACTCATAAGCTTGCTCTGAGTGACTGTCTCCACCTTCCAAGAATTGGCATTACTTACTGCTGCTATAACCACCTGGCATGTGATGAGCTCTGGGAATCCAAACGCTGGCCCTCATGCTTGCAAGGCAAACACTTTATCCACTGAGCCAGCTCCCGAGTTCCCGGACCCCATAGATCTCACCCTGTGGCTCTTGGCTGTGGGAATCAGCACCTTGGATAGGTTGAGGTGATGAGGGCGTACAACAACTGGGTTCTAGGGTAAAAGGTAGAGAACTCAGTACACATTTGGAATCACAGCTCCATTTTGCATTCAGCCCTTCCTCATTTCCATGGAATCATGGGTTGTGGGATTGTTCAGCCCTACTTTCTCATTAGTGTCCAGCAGCCACCTTGGCTACATCAGCTCTGAGGAGATCTGTGACCATGTACAAATGTGATGTGTCCCTCTTCAGCTACAGCTCACTGGCAAAGTGCCTTCAGCTCTCAACTTTGAAGAAAGAGGAGGAATTTCCTCTGTAGCCCTGCCTCTATTTGTAGGGCAACTGACTTCACATCTGAGGGTCACCTCAGTAAGTACCATCCCACCCTATCAGTCTCTCCTCTTCTCAAGAAGCTAGTGCTCACACAAGACCCCTGTGGCCACACCATGACTGTGAGAACATGAACGCTCCAGAGCCTTTGTGCTCTTGTGTCTTAGATGGAGCTCCTTACACTTTTTCTCTTATGACTTCCTGTGCACCTGAGATAGTTTTATGTGACCCCTGGCATCTAAGTATATAAAATAGGTATCTAATATTTATTGAGAAACAAAAAACTTAAAATAAGTTAAAATAGCTCTTCAGTACATAGATAATTTTATATTTGTTAAACATATGAGCTAAATTACAAACTACTTGGTTGTGTATTTCTATGAGGAGAATTAAATCTTGGCTGAGTCTTGATATTGCAGGACATGAAACATCTCCAGTGCTTTTCAGAGTTGGTTTATGTTTTTATTTTATAACTGCCAATGCTGAGAATGCCCCTTCACCTAAGTGCATAAAACAAAACACCAGAAGTATGTTTATGGCCGTACACACATTATAAGAAATACTGTCCTAATCTGAAGCCCAAATTCATTTAACTTTTAAAAAAAAATGAAACGTAACAACTCAAATGACAGTTTTTTTTAAAATACAGCATTCTAACACAGTAAAACCTAAAAATGTGCTAATTTTATACTTACATACTGAGAAATGACAGTAGGAAAATATTAGAAAAAAACCATTGTGGTTTTTCCTAAGTTTGCGACACAAACACACCACAATTTATAATGTAAAGTCATCTCAAGTCTAAGCTGAGGTGTTTGGGATGTAGCCACTGGTTACTGGGTGTTAGGATGGCATGCACAGTGCAGAGTATACCTGTTGTGTGCTCAGAGTCAAGGAGACCATGAGGTCATGTGATCTAACACAGGGGACACTGCCAAAAACATCTTATACCCATTATATGTTTGATTTTGAGTTAATTTTTGGTCATTGTATGCTCATAAACTTTTTACTGTTGCCAAGTTTCTGTGACCCTCCACATTTAGTTACCTAGCCCACAGTTTAAGGAGCCATGTCTTAGAGAAGAGGTAGGGACCCACATTGCCAAGCACCCAGAGGGCATCTCATAGTAATGTTATCTCATTTTTTTCCTGTGCAACAGCTCTTTGGAATGTGGTTGGCAATTGTTTTGAATCCTAAAATGCTACTTGGTTTTATGTGAACTTGATACAAGCTCAAGTCATCTGAAAGAAGGGAATCTCAATTAAGAAAATACTTCCATAAGATGGGGCTGTAGCAAGGCCTATAAGGCATTTTCTTAATTAGTATTTGAGGAAGGGGCAGCCCATTGTGGTGTTACCATATCTTAAGGGCTCGGAACCCTTAAGAAAGCAGGCTAAGCAAGCCATGAGGGGCAAGCCAGTAAGCAACACTCCTTCATGGCCTCTGCTCCTGCCTCCAGGGTCCTGTCCTGTTGGAGTTCCTATCTTGACTTCCCTTGATGATGACAGAAGTATAAGCCAAATAAACCCTTTCCTCCCCAATTTGCTTTTTGGTCCTGGTGCTTTGTTGCAGCAATAGTAACCCTAACTAGGACACCTAACATGAAAGTGTAACAGTTGTATGGCCCAAATTACTTAGCTCTCTGGCTGCGGTTTCCAGTCTATTGATGGAAATGATAGTGCCCACCGCAGAGGGCTGTGAGGACAAGAGTGTGGGAAAGCCCTCAGCACAGGCTGCGCATGGTGAGTATTCATGGTGATATTGACTTCAGAGCAGAAGAAATGCTGTCTCAGGGAGGTTAACTGCACATCATTGCTGTTTGACATAAAAGGAAAGAAACTGAGGTTGGGCATCTTGTCGACGGTCGCACAACCAGTGAATAGAATTGTTGAACCACAGCCCAGGTCTCCTGCTTCTTCACCGACACCTCTGAAAACTGAAATAAATGATCTTAACTCATTTGAATTAACCCTTGATGATAGAATCCAAACCTCAACGCCCTTCCTGCTAAATCCTGTTTTTCTTGAAACAGCCTTCCAGTGAAAACTGAGTGGGATTGTGAGTACAAGCCAGGCACCTGAGTGATAGAGCAGAAAATATTCTGAGGAACCATGATTACCCAAGGTGCTCCCAGAATGCAGTATTTTGGTTAATGAATTTTCTCAGAGTATCTACCTCTTCTTTCTGTTCTTCTCTGAAAGTCACTAGGAAAGCATTGTAGCTACTCAGTTCCTGCTGCTCGAAGGAACTGAGTGGTTCAGGACAGCAGCTAGTCTCCTTAGATGGCAAAGAACCTTGGTGAGTTGTTCAGCTGCCAGGTATGAGGTGTAGGACTTTCCTAACTGCCTGTTCATAGGTCTGGGTCTGTCACAGGTGTTACACCAGCCAAACATGGCAACAGTGCTGTGTGCACTGAGCCGAGGGGCAGGACGGGAACAGTTATCCCATATCACATGTGAGGCGATGTTGGTGCAGAGAGCATGGGTGTCTACTAGGGCCTTGAGTCAGAACCAGAACTGGAGTGGTGTTTGCTGAGACAGTGTCATAAGACAAGCATACCTGGCTTTGAATCCTGGTTTTGCCATTTAGTGATAGCATGGCCTTTGAGCATGTTACTCTTAGGTCCCAGGGTTTCTCATCTGTAGAATTCAGGTGATTTTAGGGACTGGGATACAACTCCACGGTGCAGTGTGCACTAGTACACACAAGGTTCTGGGATCAACCCCCACTACCATCAAAAAGAAGCAGAGAGATCATTAAAATGATGTTACTTTCTGGATTCTAACAGAAATTGGCATTGTGCCTGGTCTGAGAGGTCCTCAGCACAAGAAGCTCTTGTTATTGTCTCCCACTTACCTCAGTCTACCAGGATACCTGCCTCTGTGATTATGGAAATTAAGGGCTGGTCTTCCCTGAGACCATCAAACTCTAGAAGTCTCTTTGAAGTTGATCTGCCCTTCAAGCTTTAGGGAATGGCATTCTTACTTTACCTTTCTAGTAACATGAGTCATCGAGCTTTTATTCTGTAGGTAAAGCAGTTTTCTATCCAGAGGTGCCTCAAAGTCATAGGCTGATGGCTATGTATAGATTTGACAGTGAACACCATGGTCTGGAAATGTTTGGGGGATCCTTTAAGGTAGTCTTCTTAAGACATGCACAGGGTTTGAACATGAGACCAGGAGGCATGTGAGATGAGATTGGACACATTCAGGTGGTGTGGCTGTGGAGGAGAACAGGAAGAATTTCAGATGTGAGATATAATAATCTTGGCTACAATAGGAATTTTCATTGGTGTGGAAACATTTGTGTACCTAAAGATGGCGAAATCTACTCAAGTATAGACCTTCATGTGTTTATGTAAGCAGGCATGTATTACCTCATCTACCCAAGACGATTACTAACCTAAAGCACTAGCAGTAGAAGCCATCGGAGACATTCACCAAAACTGATCTTATTGCAGAAGAAAAAGGCCCCAGCTGGTAGTTAGGAGGCCAGGGGGCTGCTCTCATCTCACCCGTGTTCAACATTGTGACTTGGATGGCATGTGGCTTCTTTGTGGCTTACCTCCTCACTTATAAACACAGTGGGCCTCTTTTGGAAAACCTCTTGGCAGCATTGCCAAGAGCATTGAAGATATTTAGTTACTTTAATTTATTAACTCATATCCTCAAATTCACTTTTAAGGAAAGCTCTTGAATTTGGAAAACTCTGGGCTAGAGTCCAGTTTTTCAGAGCTTTTGTGTTCCACCTCCAATACAATTATGATCTTATTTTTTATTTTGGGTGGTGTTCGTTTTGTTTGTGTGTATTGTTGTTTGACACAAGTTCTTACTATGTAGACCTGACTAGCCTGGACCTCATTATGTAGGTGAGGCTGGCCTTGAGCTTTGTAGCCATCTTCCTGCTTCTGTCTCCTGGTGCTGCGATTATAAGCATGTGCCGTCACATTTGGCTTCATCTCGATGTTTCTATGCCTTGGTAAAATTAAGAGCTACATAAATGTCTGAAATCCTTGTTGGATAAATATCTTCTAAGGAGCATTACACTTCTGAGAGGTAAATGTGAAGTCAGAAGCTATGGACACAGGAAAAAACAAGGAGAGTCACAGCCCCAAGTACAGGAAACACTGCTGCTGCTCATGCCCCTCATGACAGCTATCCTCTTGTGTGTCATGTCTACGTTATTTCATGTGTACAGTTCTCTCAGTGCGGTGACTTTAAGGACACCTTCCTGATAACTACTTTCTGTCCATGCATGCTTTCCTATGTCCAGTTCATTTCTTCTGAACTGTCCTTCCCTGTTCCCTAACAGCTGCCCACCTCTCCTTTCTGCTCAGTTCTTTAGATTCCTCTTCCTTCTAAAATGTCATCACTTCCTCCCCATTCTTGTTTCCGCTGACTCTGCTCTAATATGTGTGCTTTGGGTGTGTGTTTATGTCTTACCTTCATGTCTCTCATTTGCTTCTGTATACATAGACTGAATGTTCCATGAGTGTGTGATAACCAAGTTCCTGGGGCTTGCTAAAAGGCCTGGCATAATCTAACTACTCAATACTGATTGCATTTTCATTTTTCACCTTCAGTTTTTCATGTTTACTGCTCATTTCATAATGCCCATGCATTATACATGTAATAGAATAAACATAGCAATAACTCATTTGTTTACTTATGTGCCCTTTAAAAAGTAACTACCTCAAAGGTTCTCAAATCTAACAGTGCATCAGAATCACCTGTCATTTCATTAAAATGCAGAGTACTTGGCCAAGAACCTTGAGCCGTTATGGTCACCCGTAAGCACCTCTCTGACCTTTCAACTTAACCAGTCGGTGTGTGCATGCGTGCATGTGTGTTGCTGATATGAACACAGAACTTTATAAATACAAGACAAGTCATCTATGCTGAGCCCTTTCTTGTGTTAGGATGGATGGGTCCCTTGCTAGCTCACCTGTGAGAAGCTCCAGCAGGCAGGTCTTATTGAGCAGCAGGCCAGATGGTGAACAACTCTGCGAGCTTCATTACCAAGCACCTCTTCTGTGCAGAAACTGCTTTATAAAGCAATTTTTATCTGCATAGCAACATTTGAAGGTTACTTTTATTATCTCCAGTTGATTGAGATATATATATTGATTGAGCCAAGCAAAGAAAAGTTGTGATTTTAGCAAGGCCTACCTTAGCTGTGTGCAAGCGCACCCTGCCCTCTGTCTAGGCATGACATATCAGCACACTTGGTGGGCAGCAATGCACCAGCTCTCCAAATACGCTGTGTTGCCCACCCACCTGCTTCCAGGGTGCAGTGAAGCAGTGGAATTCAATTTGCTGCGGTGACCTAAGAAGGGCTATTTTTAGTAAGAAAGTAGGTCAGGGGCTGCAGTAGTGCTGCCTGAGAGAGGAGCAGCCTTCCCTCTCAGCAGGACTCTTCTCGCTTCTCAGGCAAACAGAGTGGAGGTGAGAAGGCACCTCTGTCATTGGCAAAGTGGAACTCCTGGGGCACAGAACATATACACCTAAGACATAGGAGGTTTCTCTAGGATACCCTGGGTACCACCAAGATTCCCTTTCAAGAAGCATTGTGAATGTGGTATAGCATGTTGCACACCTGCTGCATGTCAGCCCCTGTTCTGGCTTGATATGATTATCTCACTCAATCCTTGCAGTTGCTTTCAGTGTAGGTATCAGACTTTGTGGAAAACCTAAAAGATTGTTCAAGACTACACAGTTCTTGCATAGCAGAACCAGAATGGGGTCCAGTATGAGACTCTAGGACCATGACTAAATGGCCAGTCCATCATAATTACCACCTTGCCTTTGATTCGTTTTCCTCAATACTTCAGAGAAAGAAGTACAAAGATGGCTTTCTCCACATGAACTTACCAAGTCAGGACTCCCAAGGGTGCTCAGGACCCTTCCTCCAGTTCTACCTGATCCTGGAGGCCTATGAGAATCAAAACCAAGCCAAAGCATATGATTTCTTTAGACTCACAGTGTTTGAAGTCCTCAGTCTAACTCAACCTAGCACATAGCACTGCAGAGCTGTGACAGATTGTGGGCTGCTTGGAGATGCATGGGCCGGCGCAGACTTATGAACAGAGTGTAGTAATTTACTATCACGATTCCGAATGTGTAGTACAGAGTACTCTGATAGACGCCCACTCCCTGACCAGGGGCACTGGTACCATCAGCCTTGAGAGTTTGTTCTAGCTGTATTCTGGCTTCTGCTTGAGAGTCCTTCCCTTGTAGCAGCCAGTACAACCTGAGGCCTCTTCTACCACTTCTGGATCCAAAGCTAGGTGACTTTGGAGGAACCATATTCATTCATTCATTTATTCATTCATTCATTCAACAAACACATTTGAAACTATGCTAGGCATGCAATTAGCAAGATCATTTCTACCCCCACAGAATTTATGACCTCTGGTCCTTGTTTTACTTATCATCAGATGAGGAGGGAAGAGAAGAGAGGTCAATTTTTTCTATCTGTGAGGCTTCACAACCTCCTAGTTATAAACAACCATCATTGAATTACACAGTCACTCTTACTCATTTGCATCTAATGCAAAAAAAGAACGAGTGGAAGCTGCCCGTTTCAGACTTGGGAGGGGCAGTAAGGACATAGGCTAATTTAATTTCCTAATACACGATGGGGAAGAGGAGGCTATAAAAAGGGTGTGCCTTGTCTGCATTTTAGTGATGCCAGGATGGGGAGGGCAGCCATCCAAGGGTTCGGTCCTGTGGTAGCTGCTTCCCACGGGAACTCCAGTTGATGAGCCACTCCCAGGAAGGCTTCTGGGGTTCTGTGACAGTGAGCTCTCCAAAGTGTCACTGCCCAGGCCCCTTGCAGCCCAGAAGAAGGGGGATGTTGGGGTAGACTCTGATCACTGAAACCTAGAAGTGAAACAAGACTGAAATTATGTAAATGGAGACTGGTTTTTGGTATTTCAAAACAGGGTTTCTGTAGCTTTGGAGCCCATCCTGGAACTAGCTCTTGTAGATCAGGTTGGCCTCAAAGTCACAGAGATCCACCTGCCTCTGCCTCCCGAGTGCTGGGATTAAAAGTGTGCAGGTGCCACCTCCACCTGGCTGATGGCCTGTACAGAGACTGAACCACGACCTTGTTTGTGTCAAGACTGCCACAAAGCTGGACAAGAAGTTGAAGCAGGACATGGAGAATTTGCTGACCGAGTTCCTAAAACAAGTAGATAGGCATGGACTAGGTAACTCTGAAAGAAGTCTGAGTAGAAATAGCTGTCAGGAAACTACCATGAGCTCACCTGGGGGCCAGCCTCCCCTGCTGTCCTCAGAACCTCCTATGCTTTGGACCTTGCCTACTGCCCACTGGCAACCAGTGCTTGGAATCTGAAGCTGGAAGGACAAAGGATGTTTTTAAATGGCCAGCAGCAGGAGGCCCATCTCTTATGTAGGAACTGGGACAACCCCACTTTGCACAAGAATATGATGTGTTACTGCAAAGCTTTGGCAAGTACTGAAGCACCTACTTTTCTCTCCTCTCCATCGTTGCTGTCTTACCAGCATGTTGAAACACTTCCCTTGGTGAATCACAGCATTTTCTGGTTTCTAGTGATTCCTCCCTTGGAAGAAGGTTTTCAGAAGCCAGAGACAGCGAGAGCATCATCCTTGGTTACGAAAACCTTTGTCCATTCTGTATTTTCATGTGTAATTTTAATCTCCTAAATTGACTCATTTTCTATGCTTTATTATATTAAAAAAAGCAATTTACAGTAGACATATAGCATTGTCATTGAGAACAGCTCATCCATGTATATAAAATGCCATGTGGGAACTCACATAATATACAGTCCCTAAAATAAAGACACCTTATATCTCAGACAGAGACTTCCAGGTGAATGTCTGAGTCTCCAACATTGACTCCCTTCCTCTGCTAGCCATTGCTCTCAACCTTGCAGAGAGGGCTGGGTCACTGAGCAAGTCTGATCTGTAAGTCATTCCAGCCCATCGCCAGGGGACTGGGAAATTTCAATTGTGATAATCCACCTGGTGATGCTGGGTGATGCAGTCAGGTTTGGAGATGTCTCCCAAGGACTCCTCTGACTCTGTCATCTTATGTCCCTTTCCCTCATCTCTCTTGCTCAGTTTACTTTTTTTTTTTCTTGTCCTTTGCCCCTAGGGAACCTCTCTTACTAATTCATAAACAGCTCAGGTGCTGGGCTCACTTCTTACTGTCTCTGTGTCACCTAGATCCAGCACAGTGCCTGATGCCTGGGCAGTACTCAGCCAGCACAAGATGATGAAGGGGAGGAGACAAATGCATTTTCATGTCTTCACTACTGTTATCATTCATGAAGCGGGGTGACCCAAGGCCTTGTGGGTCCCCTGGTGGATGGGAGACAGACAGATACACCATGCATAGACAGCTTGGATATAGAGTTTATTTAGTGGGTATTGGGAATCCCATATGAGTAAGGGATTGTGGAGGCAGGGGGACAGAAGAGAAGAAAGAGGAAGAAAGGGAAGAGAGAGAGACAGAAGCTGCCTCTTCAGAAGAGGGACAGACCGAGATAGAATGGGAGATCTGCCTTGGCTTGAAGTAGGAGATTGGGAGTGAGTGGGGCTTATCTCTTAAAAGGACAGGGTACCCAGGTGACTGGCCATACCAACAGATTACAACAACTCCTACTTAGATACATCCAAGTAATCTTCATAATTTGTCCTGAAGGTTCGGTCATTATAAATCTCTTCTGAAATATAAGTAGAACAAACACAGACTGGGAGACCTGACAAAACAGGGTTTAAGTCTCAGCTCCCCCTCTTACTGTATAGTGATTGAGTCTCTTTTTAAATCTGTGTGTGTGCCTGTGTGTACAGCTATGTGTGTGTGTGTTGTGCACATGTGAAAGTCTTAGAACAACTTCTGATGTCAGTCCTTATTTTCCACTTTGTTTGAAACAGGGTATCTCGTTTGCTAGTTGGTACAGCAGGTTAGCTGGCCATGTGCTTCTGGAAACTCTCCTGTTCTACTATGGGAACATTAAATTTCAGACATGAGCTGTTGGGTGGATTCTGGGGATTCCACAGGTCCTTACACTTGTGCATCACGCTACCACCCCAGCCTGTGATCAGAACCTCTTGTTTAACTGCGGTTTCTCTGATGAGGATTATGCACCAGCTGCTCATGCTTCTTGGAGAGATTGGCTTACTGAACTGTGGTGTAAGAATGCCCAACATAAAATAAGAACATAAATATTTCAGTTCCTTCTCTTTTTTCTCTTGTTCTGTGTTGAGTGATAGAAAGAGTAGGAAGAGGGACTGGGAAGGGAGGATTCTCTCCAGGTTGCAGCATAACAGATGATATTATGGTGTGGTGTCAGCTTTTGGCTCTGACTGGGCACCTTTGATGGAGCCCCACTTACTCAACCTTGAGCTCAGCAGGGTTAACAGAAGCAGCAAGAATCCAAGAGATTGTTGCAGGCAGTTTCCTGTGCAGCCCTGTTCAGTGTTTGGTTTTGCCTCAAGAGACCCCAGGCCATTATGAACTGCTTGCTCAGGGACTAGAGATCTGGGCACTGGTTTTGTGACAACTCCCCTCTCTATGCCCTGGCACACTACTTTCATAAGAAGTTTTTTTTTTCTTTCTTCAAACTATAACAAGCTGTTTCAGATCCAGACAGGAAGCTAGGCTAGTTTGTTCTGAGCAATTGGTAAGTGATGAAGCCTCTCCATACCTCCAGCACCAGCACCACAGTGATTCCAGCAGCCACCCTCCCTAAGTGCCGAGTATGTGGAACTCTTAAGACAGCACTGTGAGTGGGCATCATCCATCCTCTTTTGTAGGGCAGTGGTTTGTGATTGAGACTATAGACCTTAGAGTTCTACCAAGGTTCAAATCCTGGCCCAAGCATGTTAGTTCATCCTCTCTCAGTACTTCTCCAACAACAGAGTCTGACTAGTAATATACTGTGAGGATTCACTGAATTCTGCCACTTGGCATAGTGCCTAATGCATGCTTAGTCAGTCCTCAGTAAATGTTACCATGGTAATGATAGCAATGGTGGCTTTGCCACTCAGCTCTCCATTACTCTAGCAAAATACCTAAAGCAGTAAACTTAAAGAGGAAACATTTATTTTGGCTAGTAGCTTAAGAGCTTTAGTCCATGCTCCATTGGTCACAGGCTTTGGAGTCTGAGATAACGTAGCACATAGAGATGTGGAGCCTACGCTAGAGAAAAGCTGTTCTCTTTGTAGCAGGCAAGAAGCAGAGAGAGACAAGGAACTAGGGTACAAGGCCATGCACCCCATGACTTAACTTCCTCCCACTAGGCTCTACCTCTTGAAGGTTCCACTATTTTCCAGTACCACCAAGTTGAGAGATAATCTTTTGGGCGATATATGGATCTATAGCATAGCCATGTAAACATCACAATCTCCTTGCCCCTTAGAAGACAGGCCACTATGTGCAAAAGAGAAGTACTAAGAGGTGTGTATGGAGGAGAATGAATAGTATCTGTTAACTTACACAGAGCCCCTTGGATGGTATGAGAAAGGGCCCTTGTATGCTTGGATAAAATAAATGCAGAGATGGACCGCATTTTGGTCCTGTATTCAGTGGACTGCTTATTGACCACCTACCATGCACCAGGCCTTGTGCTAAAAGCTGGCTATGCTCTGGTGCTAAGACCACTGTGAACCCTGAGCTGGAGAGTCTTACACTCATCAGGGGAAACAAAGCCTATAAAAATGGTTGCCGCAGTCATATACAGTACAAACTAGGGAAACATTGTGGAAGAAAGGGATAAGGTGACATGAGAGGGGTCTTTCTCTGACTTGCCACTGTGCCTTATAGTTATGTGCCTTATAATTATATATGTGGCAAGTCAGAGAAAGACCCCTGATTCTTGGGAGTGACACCCTGCCCCTATGTGACATAGATGATTTTTTTATTGTTATTATTGTTTTGTTTTTGTTTTTCAAGACAGGGATTCTCTGTAGCTTTCAGAGATCATCCTGGAACTGGATCTTGTAGACCTCGAACTCACAGAGATCTGCCTCCTCTGCCTCCCAAGTGCTGGATTAAAGGCATCTGCCACCACCACCTGGCCGACATGGCTGATTTTAGAAAAACCAAGGATGGTGTTACCCTTTTTCTGAATACTAAGTCTGCAGGGTGCTGGGCTGCTAACTTTCATTAAGGTGATGCACCTTGAATCAGAAGACTAGTTTCTTGGGGCTTCCTCTACAGCTGCATTCCTCAGTCTGTCTCTAGAGGCTTCGCTTCTCCAGAGTGCCCTAGACAATAGCTACTTCCAGTCCCCTAGTCAGTATTTTCTGGTCTGTTGCCTAAATATATCTCTCTGTGTCCAGGGTAAGTAGATGAGGAAGAGAGAACTGTCCAGATGTCTCTGTGTCCTCCTACAGAGTGGTGGGGGCAGGGACTGATGGGCAGTGGAGTCACTTGTCCCAGCACCATGTGGCAAGATCTGTGGGTATCTATCTATGAGTAATAGATATGTACTCTAAAAACATATGCCTTATGAAACACAGGCTCACAAGCCACATGAATTCTGACTAGTGATTGCCATCACACAGGTCAGCTAGCTGAGGCTAGTCCTGCTCAGTGGAGTGAAGGCAGAAGATATTGAACAAGATATTGGCACTCAGGAAGCTGGCATTCAGACTCTGTGGAACCCAGACTTTCTTACAGCTGGAGCAGATGGTGACTCTTGCTAGAGACAGTTGTTCCTGCAGAGACTGGGTGACCAATTGTTAGGTGGGGCAGGGGACTCCAGCTTAAGTGTAATGGCATTTCACATGTATTTTAAAAAATAAAACTTGCCTGAGGATCAGAAAAGTAAAACAGCCATACTGGCTAGTCTTATAAACCAGGCAGTGGTTACACACAACTTTAATGCCATAGAAACTAGGCATTGTATCCCTTTAATCCCAGCCATAGAGAGGATTATAAAACGGGAGGAGACAGCTCATAGTCTCAGTCTCAAAAATTCCTTGAGACAGGATCACCATTTTCAGACTGAGGTTGAGGTAAGAACCAATGGCTGACTGCTTTTCAGGTCTTCAGGTTGAACCCCAGTAACAGTCTCTGGGCTTTTATTAATCATGCATCACTTAGGATCTTTGATTCTTGACTTTGCTTTTTATATTTATTTACTTATTTGTAGAGTGTCTATGTGTGTGGTGTGTATGTCTATGTGTGTGTGGTATATATGTCTGTGTGGGGGTATGTGTGGTGTGTATGTCTGTGTGCATCTGTGTGGTGTGTCTATGTGTCATGTGTATGTCTGTGTGTGTCTTGTGTGTATGTGGTATGTGTATGTTTGTGGTATGTGGGTGTCTGTATGTGGTGTGTGTGTGTGGTGTTTGTGTCTCTGTGTGTGCATGTGTTTGTGTGTGGTTTCTGTGGGGGGAGTTAAAATGAGTTCAGCCCTGCAGCCATCAGCCAGAATGCAAGGAGGGGAGAAGCCCATGGGCCTCTGAGCAGCTGGCAGTTCTGCAGCCCATATATGTGGCTCAGGATACATGACCTGAGGAAGAACATTTGCAGCTCCCCAGAGCACAAATGCAAGGCATGCCTCAACTCACTGGCAGCCTCCATGACTAGGACACTCTGTCCTGTTTCTCCTGAGGGCTGACCCCTTTTAGCACAGAGCCCACCTGCTTGGCGTCCATAGAAGGAATCCTTTCAGGTGCCAATGGCAATGTGTCTGCAATCTGATTCCCAGAATAATTCAGTCCATGTCTCTCCCATGCCAGTTCTCTCCCAAAGTTGATCGTTCTGTGTCTTAGGAGATCCATGCTCTTTTGTTCTATGGCAAGTGTCAGCAAGATAGAGACTAATTTTTCATTGGGGCTCGCACAGTCCTTGAAAACTGGAGGCTGCTTGCTGCTTGCAGAATCCTTGACACCCCAAGCAAGGCTCCGAGTCCATGTCACCACCTAGCACACTTGAATCAAGCCAGCCTGAAGACATTTGTCCCTGTTCGGGAGTGTCCACAGCAGCTATCCAGTTTCATGTTTACTTGTTACTTCACCCAGCACCCCTACAAGCTCCATAAGGTGCTCCCCCTTTAAGAGTGTGGCTGTGCAGGGTGCAGTTGTGTGTTCTGATTGTTGGCAGCACCATTTCTCACATCCCAGCCTGACACAGTAAAACACCATTGAGGAGTTGTGGCTCTGTCCATGCTAGTTATTAATAGTCTGTGTGGCTGGTAAGAAATCAAGGTGAAGTGTGCGGTGACACAGTATGTGGTCTACACTGTGACTCAGCTGTGTTCTCACAGCAGACCTGCAGGAGAGTCTTATTACTACACACAAGCATCCTGAAAATCAGTTGGCTAAGTGACTCCCCGTCCGAGCCCCAGCTTTCTGTCACGTGAGAGTGTGACTCCCAGCACCATCTCCCTGGGAGAGCGCAGTAAGAACTGTGTGCTGAGTGGGGCCTTATGTGCACACTGCCCAGCACAGAGCCTGGCATGGGAGGGCTTTGGGCCAGGCCTGCTTTCTTCCTCTAATCCCCTTCACCTTTCCACAACACCGACACCCGACTGAATGCATTTAGAAACTGAGGTCATGCTGAGTCCTCTCCATGTGCTCACCCCTCCCTCCCAGAGGCTACTCAGATCCCTCATCTGCACTCCATCAAATGCCATCTGTTTGGTCCTGTGCCGGTCCTGGGAATACCATCCTTTACTGCCATAAGCATCACACCCTGACATTTGCCCTAAGGCTGGGCTCTAGCTGGAGCCTTGCCCTCCCTCTCAGTCCTGGGGCTTCCCCTTTCCTTACTTGCTCTAGGGCAGGTGCAGAGACTCCACTTCCTGCCATGCTGGACTTGGAGCTTTTACACTACTGTGTTTCATGAGCAGTTAGGAACTGGCATAAACTGGAACCCTGGCCTGGGTTCTATGTCATGCTTTCAAGCTTGCTGACTTATGTGTAGGGATTAAGGAGAATGTGTAACAGGAAGACAGTAGCCCCGTCCTTGTCCTCCATTTGGAGAGGGGAGATGGCTAACTGGGAAAAGAGCTTGTGGTATACGCCTGAGGACCTGCGTTCAGAGTCCCCAGAACCCATGTAAAGCTAGACACAGTAACGAGTGTGAGAAACCCCAGCTCTCCTGCAGCTGTATGGGAGGGAGGGACAGAAGAATCTCTGAAAGCTCCTGGGACATCTAGGCTGACAAGTCCAAGATAAACAAGGAAACTGAAGGCCACCTGAGGTTGTCCTCTCACCTCATCTGTGGTCCATAGCACATGTGCCCACACTCTTGTGCTCACTCATACAAACACTTAATGTACATATGCATAAACACAAAGGTTTCAAAGTTAATAATAAGTAAGTTTATCCATCTGGCTTTCAGGGAATGTTCATTTACTTAGCACCTAGTCCCAGCTGTCCCCTTTGTTAGATAGGTTGTGGCTGTAAGGGAGGCAGACAGCTCTGATTTTCATGGCCTTACATTCTAGTGTGGGAGATGGTGACAGAAACATAAACAAATAAAGCAGTAAGATCATTTCATTTCTGTGCATGAAATAAATATGCTGCAGCAGTAGTGAGTATCTGAGAGTTGTTTGCTGTACTCTGGGTAGGGTGGACAGGAAAGGTCCTCCTAAGGAAGTGACATTTTCAAGTTGACATATTCTCTTAGTCTGTTTCATGCTACTGTACCAGAATGCTAGAGACTGAGAAATTTATAATGAGTAGAAATTTATTTGCTCATAGTTGTGAAGGTGAGGCACTGGTGTCTGAAGAGGGCCTTTTGACCACGTGATCCCATGGTGCAAAGGCATAAAGAAAGACCGAGTCAGGTGTGGTGGCATACACCTGGGATCCCAACATTCACTAAGTGTAGGAGAGTAAGAGGATCAGAAATTTAAGGCCATCCTCTACTCCATAGTAAATTTGAGGCCAACCTCAGCTCCATAAGACCCATCTCAGAGATTGTGTATTGGGGGCAGGCAAGAGAATGAGTTGGCAGCATCAAACCTGGTTTTGCAGTCAGCATTAATTTGTTAATGAGGGTACAGCTCTCATGATCTCATCACCTGCTTTGAGGATGAATCTTCTAGCATGTTTTTTGGGGAGACATGACAGAGTTCAGATGAAGAGCAAAGCATAGGCACCCAGACAGAGAAAGTGCTGAGATGGTGCCGCCACAGAAGTGGTTGTGATCTTAAAAACTGAGATCACTAGCCAGGCAGTGTTAGAGCACACCTTTAATCTCAACTCTAGGGAGGCAGAGGCCGGTGGATCTCTGTGAGTTCAAGACCAGCCTAGAGCCTGTAGTCTGGAACTACAGAGTGAGTTCCAGACAGCAAGGTCCACACCGAAAAACCCTGTATTGAGAAACAAAAAACCCTGAGATCCCAAATGGGGAATTCATTACAAGATGTAAAAGGGGATGCTGGAGTGCCAGGATAGCTGCTAAAACTATTCAAGAAAGTGGGCAGTGGCCGGTACTGGGTCCAGTGTGCCGAGAAAAACAAACATATTGGTGATTGTGGTGAAATTAGGACATCAGGGCTTGATGAAGGATTACGTCATCCACTTTGTACTAAATTAATGTAGATCAAAATGACACCTAGTTTTTGGTCTAAACTGGGGGTGAGAAGAGTGAGAGGGCGTGTCCTGGTGGTGGGTGGACTTGCAAGGTGACACACCTGATTGCCAGGACAGAAGACTACAGATAGTGGCTAGTTCTTGTACCTCTAAGAGACAGCTCGGAGAGGTGAAAAGGGTAGGGTTGTAAAGAGTTCTTCATTCAGCAGTCCTTTGGCAAGTACCTCATCTGGGCCTGGTGTCCTGGGGTAGTGGGCAGAGGCAGCCTGGTCCTGTTCTTTAGACCTCCTGTCTTAGGAGGGGCAGATGTATAGAGAGGTGAATATGAGGACAAAGGGGAGGGAGGGTAGGAGCTCAAAAGACAGGGTTAGCTTTTCCTAATGTAATGGAAATTCTTCACAGAGAACATCCTAGAATCTGCAAAGGCTCAGAATCCTGGGGAAAGAAATGTGTCCAAGAACTAGAGCCAGGTTCTGGTGGCATATGTCTGGAATCTCAGAACCTCAGAGACTGAGACAGGAGGAAATGCATTAGAACGCAGCCTGGCATATATAGCAAGTCCCAAGCCATGTAAGGCATGCATAGTGAGAGCCTTTCTGAAAGAGAGGGGAAGGAGCATTTCTAAATACCTCCATGTGGGAACGTCATCAGTCAGCGTTCTCCCACTGTGACAAATTCCTGATGCAGTCATCTTATAAAGCAAGAATTTGTTTTGGCTCACAGTTCAAAGGTCTCAGTGTCTTGTCAGCTGGCCCTGTTTGCCTTGGGCCTACAGCAGTTAGTGCATCACAGCAGGGAAACAGAAAGACAGAGTTGGCAGGGTCCCATTATTTCTCCTCAAGGACCTACCACCTGGGACCTAGCTTCCTCCTATTAGGTCCCACATCTACCTCCCCAACTCCCAGCACCACATATTGGGGATCAAACTTTTAATATGATCATCTTGGGAGATATTTCATTCTGGATTGTAGCAGAGCAGACTTAGGCTGTTGTGTGAGTGTTGAGTCCCCAGTGAGGGACTTGGTATGGCGTGTTGAAGGTGTGGGATTTAATCCAGAAAGTAACAGTCAGTGTCTAGTTGATAGAAAGCCAGTAGCTGCCATAGAACACTAACCAGCCTCCCTTCTCCCCACCCACCCTGAATCTGAATGCAGCCACAGAAACATTCTCCACACAGCACTCCAGGTAGCCACTTCCAGTCAGAAGTGGAATTGGCAGGAGATGAGGCCCATTTGGCATTCCCAAAAGAACACGCATCTGTGAATCTGCTTAAAGAGCTCTAAGACCACATTCTTCCTTGAATTGCTTCATTAGCTCCAGCTCCATGTTGCCAACTTCATGTGAAACACAGTGGGAAACAGGAGTGATGGGGAGGCCCAGGACCCCTGCCAGTGAGTGACCATGGTGACCATGGCGCAAAGGCAGAAGACTGTAAAAATGTGTTTCTGAGTGTGGTCATGTTTATATGAATTTGAAAGGGTCAGTACTGAGACAGGAAGTCTAGGCTTTCAAGGAAATCCAGGGGCCCTTGGTTGTTGGGAAGGGGAAGTCTGAGTAATGAAGGAGGCAGTCTAGCTCCTGTGAAGGAGAGTCAGGAAGGTCGCCAACAGCAGCAGGGATCATCTTTGTAGACTCCCAGATCCTGCAGGGGCCCGGAGTGCTCAGTGGATGGTTAAATAAATGAAGGAAGGGAAGAACTTAGCCATCCTACCAGCTGACCCTGCAGCGTGGGTCCCAAGCCCCGCTGCTGAGTTCTCAGCTCTGCTACAACTCAGCTGTCTCCACTCCTCTATATATTCCAGAACAGAACAGTTCACAGCAAACCACATTATCACTCATTTCTGAAATGTCTCAATTTCATCAGCATAAAATATCAAAAGCAAACACAACTCCACATCTCAGATCTGCCTTCTAAAAGCAGAACCAGTGTCTGAGTTGTGAAGAAAATGTATTAGTTGTATTAAACAGTAAGATTGTCCTTTTTGAGGAAAAATGAACTAAATCTTATTATTCTGGCTCAGGATTTTAATTGGAATTTGAGTCAGTTTGATCTAAATGTGAGCATCTATCTGGAGAACATTTATTGACATCTGCTGTGAGCAGGACTCTGTGTGAGGCATGAGGAAAAGGAGAAGATGAACAAGATACATCCGGATCCCAGTCAGAACTGATGGTCTAGCCTGGGATAAAGCATGCATGCCCTTGACTGTGACTCAGGTGGACAGAGGTATTTATGCAGTAATGGTCCAGGTCTTAGCCAGGAAGGGAAGAGATTGCCACCAAGTTCACTGTAACAGGTAGGAAGTCTGCCTTGCTCCACAACTCTCCGGGATGCAGAGTTCAGAACAAGTCATGAAAGGGTGTGCTCTACAGCTATCTAATGCTCCCAGTCACCTTCAAGCCACCAAGCTGATCACCTGCCTTCTTCTATGCTGTTATTGGCAGTAAGAATCACATCAGGCCATTATGAGCATGCTGTGCTGTACCTTTGTGATCTGTAGCCTCTCCTAGGTAGCATTTCTTGGGGCTGAGTTCAAGAAAAATCCGTTCCCTGCCACAGGAGTTAGTATTCCTTCTTGTACAAGCTTTTGGACGGTCAGTTTAGCATGTGACCCCTTCTGCTCTGGCTGCCACTGAAACTTAGGACCCAAGTATAATTGGATCATCCTCTTTCTGACATTGTTCAAACACTACTGGTCAAACTTGTGTCTGTATACGACTCTGTGCTGAGCTGGTAGGAGACACATGCTGGTCCTGCTCTCTAGGGATGGTGTGGTTCAGTCCCAGAGGTGCTGTGATTGCAGCTGGGAGGAACTTTTATGGGTTCTAGGGAAAGAGATTGCTTCTAGGGTAGGCCAGGAAAGGAAATTCACAGATGTACTTGATTGGGTCTTTGAATAAATGCACTGATGCTGAGCCTTCAGGTAGGTGGAGTTGTGAAAAGTGATGAAGCATAAGGCCTCCAGGCGTGCTTGTGAACATGACGCAGCTTCAGACTCACTAAAGGCTGTAGCAAAAGGGTCAGGTCGTCACACAGGGCTTCATGCTTAGATCTACGTTCAGGCTCTTACATTTTCTATAGGTCGTAAAATGTCAGTAATAGTTTTAGAACAGACTGTAATATAAAATCCTGGGGTTAGAAAGACTTCAGTTGCAATGAATCCCTCTCTACACAATAATACTGAATCCAAGGAGAATGTAATCCAGGGTCAAACAGCTAGTGCTAGACCAGATCAGTGTCTACACATTCCATGATTGTCTTAGTTAATGTCCTGTAGCTGTGAAGAGACACCTGACAACAGCAGTTTTTATAAAGGAAAGCATTTAATTGGGGCTTGCTTACAGTTCATTATCCTCATGGAGGGGAACATGGTGGTCCTCAGGTAGCTGAGAGTTCTACATCATGATCTGAAGATAGCAAGGAGAAAGCAAGACACTAGTCCTGACTTGAGCATTTGAAATCTCAAATTCCACCTTCAACAAGGCCACACTTACTCCAGCAAAGTACACCGTACCTCCTAATCCCTGTCAGTGACACTACTCCCTAATAAGCAAGCATTCAAATACATGAACCTGTGGGGGCTGTGCCTATCCAACCACCACAATGATGATACCTGTATTCTTGAAGGATGATGGAGGGAAGAGTCAGAGGGGACTGATCTTTGCGGTGGAAAAAAGATGTGAGGTCGTTAGGCTGTAGGTGAAAGGAAGGCAGGGGCTGGTGGGTAAGAACACAGAGGTTCAGATAGCAGGGCTTGAATGGGGAAGCAGATCAAAGTGAGAGCCACTCACACTGTCTATGACTGTTCCTTATGGGGTTCCACCATGTTCCGCTTGTTGATCTTTCTCTAAGTGGAGAAGAAGGACTAAGAGCCAAGATGAGCGTAGTGTACACCTCCAGTAGCTCCCACACTGGGGTGGTTATTTGTGTAGAGTCCCTCTCCCTAGAGCTCTAATGTAACATGTCAGATCTTCAGCCTCGGCAGGTGACCGTTTACTAGCCACTCCTCTGCCATCACAGTTGTATGCCCAGGATCTGAGAATTGCCATCATCAACCAGTTGTCTCAGGTTTTGAATTTCCCACCAAGCCTCCTATCCTGTGACCCTAAGACCAGAGACCTCAGATGACTACACACCATGCTGAGCCCAAGAGTAACTGGGCAGCCAGCCTGAGGGAGTACTGGGCTGGACTTTAGTCAATGCAGACCTTGTCCAGGACTGTTGCCCATCTGCCTTGGAATCACCAAGCAGCATCACAGGGAAGATTTCCCTGCTACCTGCTGAGTCACAACTTCTGGAGGCAAAGACCAGGAATTGGTTTTCAGTGTTTCTATTTTTATTTAGGTATCTGTGTATTCCCTACATGAGTTTTTGTATACCACATGTGTACATGTGCCTACAAAGACCAGAAAAGGGCATCAAAGCCCCTGGAAGTAGAGTTGTAGACCATTGTGAGATGCCCAGTGTGGGTGCTGGGAATCAAACCCAGGTCTTCTGCAAGATTGGTAAGCATTCTTAGCTGCTGAGCCATTTCTCCAGCCTAGGAATCAGTATACTTGACAAATACTGCAAGTGACTCTTAGTTACCAAAAATTTGACACTCTACCTTATACCACTTAATATTTTTTCCTAGACCTGAGTTTCTTGGTCTGAAAATAATAAAATTATATATCTAGCTATTAGTCAGGGTTCTCTAGAGGAACAGAACTGATGTGTGTATTATGTATATGGGGGAATTTAGTAAAGTGACTTACAGTCTGTGGTCCAGCTAATCTAACAGTGGCGTCTACCAAGGGAAAGTCCAAGTTGTTTAGCCCACAAGGCTGGTCTCAGTTGGTCTGAGGTATATGCTGGAATCCTGAATTTGGAGGCACTAATACCTGTAAAGGAATTTATTTGACAGCAGGAGCAATCAGGCAAGGAGAGAGAGCATCCTTCTTCCATGTTCTTTATATAGGCTGCCAGTAGAAGGTATGGCTTAAATTAAAGGTCTATCTTCTGCCCTAAAAGATTCAGATTAGAAGTGGGTCTTCCTACTTCAAATGATTTAAGTAAGGAAAAAAAAATCCCTCAAAGGTATACCTAGACACTTGGGTGTTAGTTAATTCCAGATGTAGTCAAGTTGGCAACCAAGCATAGCCATCACACCAGGTTACTGTGAAAATACAAAGTGCATTGGAAAAATGCTAAAAGTTGATACATATTACTATGTGTCATTAAAGTTTGCCATCTTGACATAAGGAAATATGATGTGGTTTTTAGCCTAAAATACACTAAAACCTTATAAAGCTAGGAGCTCCCACTTGGAAGATGTCTGTTTACTGAGTGAATGAATGAATCCCTCTAAGAGAGAGAGAGAGGTCCTGAAGAGAAGTTGGCATACCTTCTCTCTGATATCCTCCCCCTCCTGCATTCAATCACTGTCATTTCTAGATGCCCATTGCAGACCAGGGCCCCATGCCAAGCTGGGAAGACAAGAGGTAATGAGATACGGCTCTAGCCTCAAGGGCTTAGAGATCAATGTGAATGTCTGGCGTGGTGTCAGAGCAGGCAGAGTGGTGAGCATCAGGGCTCTGGTGAGAAGAGTAGGAAGTAGTTCTGTTAGGCTGTCAGGAAAGTTGTCACCCGCACATGTTGCCCCAAGCCTAAGATTGTCCCGAGAAGAAAAGTGCCTTTTCATTCTTTGGTAATGGCTTCCATCTTCCTCTCCATTGAAATTCTGCTTCCTCCTTTCCTTCACCGTCAAACACATCAGAATATCATCAAAAAACTCTGCATTCTGAGATTTTCTTCAGCCTTCAAAAATTTTCTTTTACACTCAAAGTCAGCACTCCAGTTTAGTCATGAGCACTTTGAAACAGTGCTCTTTCAAGGAAGGGTGCAGCTCACAATGCAGTTTAGACTGCATTGGGTTGTTTATTGTTGTTATTGTTGGTCTACATGTTTGCTTTTTTTTAACATCAGGTGTTGTGTTTGAATGGTGTGCTGGCTAATCTTATGTCAAGTTGACACAAACCACAGTCACCTAAAAGGAACCTCAATTGAGAAAATGCCTCCATAAGATCTAACTATAGGGCATTTTCTTTGTTGTTTTTTAAAGATTAATTTTTATTTTGTGTGCCTTCATCTTTTGCCTGCATGTATGTCTGTATGAGGGTGCCAGATCCCTTGGAACTGAAGTTACAGACAGTTGTGAGCTGCCATGTGGATGCTGAGAATTGAATCCTGGTCCTCTGGAAGAGCAACCAGTGCTCTTACCCACTGAGCCATCTCTCCAGCCCCAATATAGGGCATTTTCTTTGTTGGTGATTGATGGGAGGGGGCTTAGCCCATTGTGGGTGGTGCCATGCCTGGGCTGTGTCAACTTGACATAAGATTAGCCAGCACACCATTCAAACACAACACCTGATGTTAAAAAAAAGCAAACATGTAGACCAACAATAACAACAATAAACAACCCAATGCAGTCTAAACTGCATTGTGAGCTGCACCCTTCCTTGAAAGAGCACTGTTTCATAAGAAAGCAGGCTGAGCAAACCAGTAAGCACCACTCCTCCATGACATCTGCATCAGCTCCTGCCTCCAGGCTCCTTCCCTCTTTGAGTTCCTGTCCCGACTTCCTTTGGTGATGAACAGTGCTGTGGAAGTG
>JAQHUG010000538.1:469459-526756 GCA_028555095.1 Dicrostonyx torquatus | reverse complement strand
CTGTGAGTTCGAGACCAGCCTGGTCTACAAGAGCTAGTTCCAGAACAGGCTTCCAAAGCTACAGAGAAACCCTGTCTCGAAAAACCAAAAAAAAAAAAAAAAGAAACCCTAAGTAAGACAAGTGGTAATAGGGAGAAAGTTATTGGCAACTTGTTTTCTCCAGCCCTTTTTTATTTTACCAGATATAGTAAGTTAGGTTTTACTTATTTACAAAGGATCCACATTAATACCAGTGTAAGAGGAATTGTGGAAAAAAATGGCTCCTTGTGTTTTAGGTAAAATAATAATGATAAACACTCAGACCTCAAATGCGTATAGCCCTTCATAATTCAGAAGTACTCTGCCCATCACACCCTGATGCTCTATAGGTGGCCCACAGGCCAGTGGTCTAGGCAGGCACCAATTAGCAGAACCCCAGCTGACCTGAGAAACGATTGATCAGAATCTGGGTTCTGACTTGCTCCCTGGCAATCTCTCCACACATCATAGTTTGAGAGACATTGTGAAGATGGTGCTTTATCTCTGTTGATTTCTCAACCAAGATTCAAGACTGGCCTATTTGATTCCAAGCTCAGCACTGAATCCTCTCTATCTCTGGGTTTCCTGGTGCTGTGTTTCCTGGTTCTTCATAATCGTGAAGAGGGGAGAGTGTGACATCTTATCAAGGTCCAAACGTATCGTCTTTGGGGATTGACATGAGATATGAAGAACCAGAACTGTACTTAGTTAATCTTGACTTTATACCCAAGTGGGGAAGCTCTGCCCGGCACTACACCATTGCATTTTGCAGATGTGGGAGGGGGCTCAGCATTTTACAGAGTGTGACAAGTGTGTAAGGAGTTAGATGTAGTGAACAAGGGCCATACAGAGGGCTGCTTCTTATTCCTCTCCTTTCCTGAGAACAGCCTCTGATTTGACTGATTGGATTTGGTGGCCAGCCAAAGCCAAGAACTCAGGCTTTGGTCACTTTATCTCCTCTTGATTTATGAATGATTCTGTCTTGTAGAGTACAAGTGGTTTTCCCAAAGCTGGGGCCGGGGGAAAGTGGCTGGAAAGAAGAGCTAAAAAGTCAAGATAGCAAAATGTGTTATTTATAAGGGCCAAAAATAAGTACCAGATCCTCCACTCAAGGGAGCAGGCAATGGCCAGGCTCTGTGTGGAGTAGAGCAGTTGGCTCCCCTGGGTTTACAAAGCTCCACCACCAGCTGCCATCCCTGCAGTCCTAAGGGCTCTTTGAAGGAAGTGTCTCCATATAGGATAGTGTTTTAACTCAGACAAATGAGCCCCAGCTTGCAAACTGGAAGAGGAAATTCTTGAAAGAAAAATGGGAGAAAGTCAGTGAGTTTCTGTGGATTGGTGAACAAGGCCACCACACACACACAAAATGCCCTTAGTCTCAGGCATACTGGGCTTCCCTGCAGCCAGGAGTCCAGGTATGCCTGAACTCAGTAAGGACAGCTTAGCCCCACCTCCCACCTGCCCCAGATCCCCCCAGATTCCTGTTAGAGAACCACTACTGACCTTGTGTGGAGCATGTCCATCCAGGATTGGCCATGTCTTACTGCTTACTCCAGGCCTGTCTTGTCAACCTTGAGGAACTTACTATAATTTTTTTTCTTTTGCCTATTTGCAAACATCTCTCCTGTGTCTATATGAGGAAGGAAAAGAAAAAGACAGGGAAAGGGGACGAGGGGAGGGAGGGAGAGAGACAGAGAGAGGAGCTGTTTTGTTTTGATTTTTTTTTTTTTTTTTTTTGGTTTTTCAAGACAGGGTTTCTCTGTAGCTTTGGAGCCTGTCCTGGAACTAGCTCTTGTAGACCAGCCTGGATCCGCCTGCCTCTGTCTCTCGTGTGCTGGGATTAAAGGCGTGCGCCACCACCGCCTGGCTGTTTGCCCATGTGAAGAGAGAGCAGCACTGCTCTCTGGTAAATAGCCAGCATCTCCCAGATGGTCCATCTCTGACTCCAGCCTGATACCTTTGTTATCTGGATTTTTTTTAATACTTATTTATTATGTATACAATACTCTATCTGCATGTATGCCTGCAGGCCAGAAGAGAGCACCAGACCTCATTACAGATAGTTGTGAGCCACCATGTGGTTGCTGCGAATTGAACTCAGGACCTTTGGAAGAGCAGGCCATGCTCTTAACCACTGAGCCATCTCTCCAGCCCCTATATGGCTGTTTATTAGAGCCAAGGGTCAGTTCCCAAATCCATTTTCCATTGAGGGCAAAGTTCAGTAATGAGGGAGAGGTCACTGAAGAAGGAGCCTTCTGAGGACTGGGCTGCAGTCACAGGCATGGGCAGTCTGTGCTTCCCAGCAGAACAGCAGGCCAGAATTGGAACAGAAGCTGCAAACTTTGAAGCCACCTCACCCATCTTGGATCCTCCCTCTGCTCCAGCCTTTTCCTTCCTTTTTGTTTTTAAAATTCCTCTCCTGGGAAGTGATAACTGAACCATGAGAAGAGATGCTTTGCATAGCTCTCTTTGTGCTTGAAGCTTGCTGAGTGTTCTCTGCTGGCTGGCTGCTGCCTCTGAAGCCATCAGAGCTTTTGTGGTCTGTGGGTCTAAGGTAGTCATTCTCCTCTAAGCATCAACCTGCTGCTACGTCTGGTCTGACCTCCTAATAGAATGGCTATCTCTGGGCACAAGTTTGCCTTTGCACTGGCAGTAAAAGGAACATCCAAGAAGATGGATTTCCTACCCTTTTTGCTCCAACTCCTTGTTATGAAACCCGAAACTTGAAAGAAAGTTTTTAATTTTTTAATATTGTTTTATGTATCTGGATGTTTTGCCTTTATGTATGCCTGTGCACCGAGTGTGTGCAATGCCCACAGAGGCCTGAACAAAGCCTGGGTTCCCTGGAAATGGAGTTACAGACAGTTGTGAGCTGCCATGTGGGTGTTGGGAATGTGACTCAGGTCATCTGGAAGAGGAACCAGATGGCTCCTATTCAGTGAGCCATCTTTCCAGCCCCATCTCGGCAAATATCTACTCCATGTGTGTGTACAAGACAGCAAGGCCCAAAAAGGACTAGCTCAACTCGGATCTCATCAGCACTGTTCTGAAGCTGGGCAACCCTGGGCTGGTCACCTAAACTTTCTAAGAAAGACTCTGCTGAAAAAAAAAAAAAGGATGGTGTAGATAAAGGGCCTAAATATGATGTGCTTAATGATAAGTAGAAGGAAATGCTGTGACTGCGCTGTAACCCAGAGGCTTTCAGGCTTTTGCAGAACATTTGGATTCGTTCAGTCTTTATCATATATGATCTTTACTCCCTCGAGCCCCTCTGAGGCTTCCATTGCTGTTTTATTGTGGTAAAACCACACACTCTATGCCCTACTTTTCTGCTGCTATGATGAAACGCCGTGACCAAGGCAGCTTACAGAGGAAGTGCATTTGGGCTTGTGGTTCCAGAGGGATAGAGTTGATAGCAGTGGGAGAGCATGGCAGCAGGAACAGGAAGCTGAGACTCATGTCTGCAGCAGCAAACATGGAGATGGGGCCAGTCTGTTAACACTGAACACCCCCATCCCACCCTCCACCCTGGTGACATGCTTCCTCCAGCAAGTACCACATCCCCAAACAGCACCACCAACTGAGAACCAAGCCTATGGGACATTTCTCCTTCAAACAACCATGCACACCGTGAACTGTGCCATTTTAGCCTTTTGAAATGCATGGGTTAAAGGGATGAAGTACGGTCATGGTCTTGTCCACCTGTCACTCTCAAGCAGCTACAGAATTGTTCACTTGCTTGGTTTGCTTGGTTTTTGTTTTTTGTTTGTTCGCTTGCTTTTAATAATACACATGCTGATTGGACATTCTTTTTGTTTTTGTTGTTTTGTTGTTTTTGGTTTTTGTTTTTTGAGACATGGTTTCTCTGTAGCTTTGGAGCCTGTCCTGGAACTAGCTCTTGTGGATCAGTCTGGCCTTGAACTCACAGAAATCTGCCTGCCTCTGCCTTCCAAGTGCTGGGATTAAGGCATGCGCCATCCCACCGCCCGGCTGGACATTCTATTGGAGGTTTACCTTCCTGTCTCCAGACCTTTTCCCTCTTCTAATACCATAACTGTACCCATTCCACTCTGAACTAAGTCTCCACGCCTCCGTCTTCCCCGCCTGGTCACAGTCTTTGGGATCGGTTGCCCCTGCTCTCAACTCTTTTCTCTCACCAATAAAGGGGTTTCTTTCAGGTTTCTGATTTCCATTGAGACCCTAAGAGCTAAAGGCCTGAAAGAGTCACAGCCGACTTTTCAAGAATTTGAGACAGTTGCAGAATGGTATCAGTACAGCTATTTTGCCCTAGCTGGTTCTGGCAGAGAACCTTCTAAAGATTAGTACATTCCTTCCAAAAACACCAAGGGACACAGCTTGACATTGTGTTGGAGGGAAACTCACAGTTTGTAATTCCTTCAAAAGCATCTAATTTATGGTAAAAATGAAATAATAAACTCATGATAAAAGTGCAGTGCTGTGGCTGGCTCAGAGGACCTTATCTAGGTCGTTGATGCTATAATTGTACCGTAATAGACTTTTTGTAAATGTTGTCTTCATTTCATTGAGAAAACTGAGGCTGTAGACCCAAAATTGCAGGGCTAATAAGCAGCAGAATCAGTCCGGGTTGAAAGCAAACTTTCCTAAGACCCCACCTGCTGCCTCATGCAAACAGCATCTCTGGGATGTGTCCTAAAGACTCTGCTTCTCAGGGACCTGTCTTTCCTCTGTTTCTTCCACCTGATGTGCAAGCTCAAGAGCTCTCCAGCTTTGCTCTTTCCTGTTCTCTATGCCAACTTGAAATAGTCACTCTATGTTCACTAGAATGTTCTGGAACAGGAACCAGGAACCTTATAGAAACTGATGAACTATACCAATCATTGATCAGGATTTCATCAGAAAAATAGTGTTTCCTAGAATGCGCCAGGCATCAAGAAGTACTGGGTAGAGTGTGATAGAAATAAAGAGAAAGAAATAAGGAAGGAAGGAAGGAAGGAAGGAAGGAAGGAAGGAAGGAAGAAGAGAGAGAAGAGAAGAGAAGAGAAGAGAAGAGAAGAGAAGAGAAGAGAAGAGAAGAGAAGCTTCTATTTGACTTCCAAGCATGATTAGGATTCTCTTCAGAAACGAAGAAGAAGGCCAGTCTGGCTCTTCCTCATGGTAGTAGGAAGCTCTGCTCAGTCAGAATGTTCAGTCACAGATAGATAACTCCTCCATTTGTGTTTTCCACGCTGCTCAATTTCTAATTCTATTTTGCTTACACTATGACAAGGTGCCCTTTGGAATAAGCTATGTCTCAAGTAAGTAAATCAATAAAGACTGTAAGTACCTAGACATTGAAGACCACATTCATTTATCGTCATGCCCCCAGCCCGTAGCCCAGTATCTAGAACGTAAACAATCTGCAGTAAATGTTTTTCAGGAGAATGGTTGGTGTTAATAGATCAGCATTAAAAATGGCTTTTGAAAGATGATGTCTTTGTGTTTGAGCTTATATTTTCAGCTCCGAAGGCCATTACAATAGAATTCTTAAATGATGTCCCTTGGATTTTGGAGGGTCTGTCATTAGGGAATCTTGTGTACATACTGATAATGAATGGTTTAAACAAGAAAGCAGCCTGTTTCCTCTTCCTGTTGAGGACTCAATTGTGCCCCTTGTAATTATCAGGTAGGAAGTCGGTGACACATGTGAGGTCTAGAATGAGGTAATGAAGGTTAAATGATGTCAGAAATGCAGGGCCTTAATCAGAGAGAATACATGTCTTTGTTAGAAGAGGAAGAGGCACCAGAGAGCCACCTCCCCCACCCCCATATGTGTGCACAGAGACACATGAGGGAGCACAGCAAGAAGCAGCCGTCTGCGAGCCAGGAAGGGAGGCCTCCCCAGATACCCACTCAGATAGTATCTTGGTCATTAGCCTTCAGCATCTAGAACTGTAATAAAAAAAAAATTGATTTCTGCGGCTTCAGCCACCCAGCTCATGACACTTTTTTGTGGCAGCCACAGACAGATATTCCACACAAGAGAGGTCTGGTGCTACCTAACCAGGGCTAGTGCAATGGCTCTTTCTCACTTTCCTCTTCTCTGTTTCTCTGTTCTTACCTCCTCTTTTCTTCTCTATCCTCCCCCTCCCTGTTCTCTTGCTGTTTCCTCCCTCCCCTCCTCATTCTCTCCCTCTGCTCCTGATTGGAGTCAGTGACTTGTACATGGACTCTATCTCCAATCACCCTACTTAATTCTTTCTCTGTTTCATTATCCTTATTATCTTCAAGACATTCTTACAGTCCAAGATGGCAGGAAGCAGGTAGAGGCAGGAACAAAAGAAGCCCTTGCCTGAATGGCTACCAACAATGTCCATTTTTAACCCCATGATTACAGCCTGTTCTAGAGGCACACATAACTATAGTTGCCTTAGTTAGGGTTTCTATTGCTGTGATAAAGCACTATGACCTAAGGCAACGTGGGGAAGACAGAGCTTATTTCACCAGCTTAGGACCCCTTAACTGAAAGGAGCCACAGCAGGAACCTGGAGGCAGGAACTGGAGTAGAAGCCTTAGAGGAGACTTGCTCCCCATGGTTCACAAGTCTATTTTCTCTGTTTTCTTATACATCCTGTGGTGACCTCGTAGGGCCATAGGGAGCAGCACTATTAAGAGGTGTGGCCTTGCTGGAGTAGGTGTGACCTTGTTAGAGGACATGGCCACTGGGGGCAGGCTTTTGAGGTCTCAGGTGCTGGAGCCAGTGTGTCAGTCTTTTCCTGTTGCCTGTGAACCAAGATGTAGAACTCTCAGCTACTTCTCCAGCACTATGTCTGCCTGCATGCTGCCATGCTTTCCACCGTGACAATAGTCTGAACTATAAGCCAGCCCTGATTAAATGTTTTCCTTTATAAGAGTTGCTGTAGTCATGGTGTCTCTCCACAGCAATAGAAACCCTAACTAAGACACATCCCAAGACCATATGCCCAGGAATGGCACCACCCCCTGTAGGATGGGTCCTCCAACATCATTCATTAATTAAGGCTTGCCTACAGCCAGTCTTAGGGAGGCATTTTCTCAATTGTAGGTCCATCTTCTCAGATAACTTGTGTCAAGCTGACATAAAGCTAGTTGGCACAAAAATGAAGGCTGGAAATCAAGCTTTTTATTGCGAATGTGGCTGCCCTGAGTAAATGTGGAGTCTTTTACTAGCAAAGGAAGGGAGAAGGATCTGGAGGTAGGATGCCAGCAACCCATGCTGCTAGAAGTCTGAGCACAGCTGAGGAATCAAGGAGCTCTAAGTCAGCATCCCACCTCTGCACAAGGGAATGGTACCCCACATGTCCAGAGACATTTGACTGTGAGAGAAGTTGGCTCTCTGCTTACTGGGGCTTCGTCATTTTGCTTCTTTCTTCTCCTCTGTTCCTTGTACCTTGCTTATGTCACATTATTAGAACCTGCTTGCTCCTACCTGCCCTCAGTACCCTTAACCTACGATGTTTCTTGATACCTTAAGTCCTACCCATTCCTCCAGGCCCAGTCAGAATCTCCCGGAAGCACCTCCCTTCTTTCAACATGTTGAGCCTGAAAGGAGACTGGGCTGGGGTCGGGGAGAGTTCACAGAGCAGCATGGAAGACGCGAGTGGAGGAGTTATCATCTGTCTGGAGCAGAGCTTCCTACCGCCATGAGGAAGAGCCAGAGTGGCCTTCTTCTTTGTTTCTGAAGAGAATCCCAGTCATGCTTGGAAGTCAAATAGAAGCTTTTATTTTATGATAAAATGTGTTCTTAGTATAAGCCTTTGATGTGTCGGTGATGAAGAGGGCTCTTTACCTCTGCAGACTTCCTTGCAAACCATAACCCCAGCTTAACTGTAGAACACATGCAAGTGGTCAAAATGGTCAAGATAATAAAAAATGAGTAAAGTTTGAAAAACATTAATTGGCCAGAGGAGCTTAAGGGTACATGACAGCTAGACGTAAGGTGGAATAGGAATCAAGCATAGCATTTACCATGTAGGAATGTAGCAGGCCTGGGCTCATAGCACTGCGTCATAATAACTTATCATGCTACCCGTGGGGAAACTGGGGGGCAGTGTTGGTGTTTGGGGAACTCAGCACTAGCTTTTCAACCTTTCTGAAAATGCAAAATAAAAGCTAATTAAAATAAATCCTCACTGCCCTAGTTGTTGATGGTACAACATGGGCTCTGTTCCTCTACAGTTGAGTTAGTGCCACCCCATACCTTCACCTCAGGGTAGAGAGCGGGCTTCAGGAGTTCACGCATGGTAGTGCTCTGACCCCTGACTGCCTTCTAAGACATTGAGCCTTCTACCAACTTGAATGTCTTCTCCTCCTGCCCCTCCAGGGCTACCCAGAGAGGCAATGTGGAGGTTCCATGGCTCAGCTGGGCCCTGGCTCTCCCCTTGTAGAATTCCTTTGAGCTTCGAATCTGTGTGAGGAAATTTCCCTTGCCTCTCCTGACAGATTGCTCTCATGGAGTGAGATTGCATTTTTATTTGCATATTTCACTCCATTCTTCCTTACCCCATTGAATTTAGTTTTTCTCTTTAGGAATCAGTATATGAGTCAAACTGCCAGTTCTAAATTTAGTGCTGCCTGTGATAGGGAATAGGTTTGCTGCAGCCTGCGATATGTATTTGGAAACAATGGTTTATTTATCCATATCCAGTAATTTTGACTGCCTGCTGGGTTCTCTCAGGAAAGAGTTTGTCATCTCCTTCCCTCCTAATGATGAAATGTTGCCTGTTTGGTTCCCAGAGGCCCAGCCTGAGCCAGAATCTAGTGACTTGAGCCTCTGTTTAATTAAGCAATGCTGTCCGCAAGTTCCTGCCACCAGGAGCTCTCTGCACAGCTTCTGTTCCAAGGAGTTGGAAGCAGGTCTGGGATAGCCTCTTGGACTGAGTGGAGCACATAGGCTTGTCTTTGGGCCCCAGCCTGGTAAGATTTGTCCTTTAGGGGATGAGTGGGTTGCCCCTGTGTGCTGGAATATGTAGTGTGCTCTGTGATTTGGGTGCAGAAGACACAGAAGTAAAGCACATACCTCTCCGCCCTCTGAAGAGACCATCCCATAAACATGGTTGGAGGACAAGGAGAGAAGGTGGACTGGGCCAGGGCACGTGGGGCCTAGGTGGGTAAATGGGACGTGGGTGGTTACTGATGCACCTCCACAGCACAGCTTTCCAGTACAGACCAGTCTTCTTGGGTGGACTAGAACACTGTGCAGGTGGCAGCTTTGCTCAGTTTGTGGTGACTTTCTTCACTGAATGTGATGTTGCTTTGGTATGTATGGAAAGATTTTTTTTTTTTTTTGGTTTTTTGAGATAGGGTTTCTCTGTGCCTTTGGAGCCTGTCCTGGAACTAGCTCTTGTAGACCAGACTGGCCTCAAACTCACAGAGATCCGCCTGCCTCTGCCTCCCGAGTGCTGGGATTAAAGACATGCACCACCACAGCCCGACTTGGAAAGATATTTAAAAGTTCAGACATTAGAAAGGAGTCTTCACACCCAAATATGTTGGCAGTGAAACATGAGAGCCAGGTGTAACTGGACAAATCAGATCATAGGAGAAAAAGCACTGTTACAAAACTGGATTCTGTGGGAAGCTGGATGCACACTTGGAGAACTCTGGGGAGAGGTGATATTTGGGCTCCAGTCTCAGAGATAGTAGTTGACTTCATTTGGAGAGAGGGCTGCAGCTACAGGGAAAGTCCAGGTGTCAAGGGACAGTTAGATGGCTTAGCAGGTAAAGACACCTACCCCCAAACTTGACAACCTGAGATGTTCATGGTTGTCCTCTGTCCTCCACCGATGCACACCCACAGGTCTCGGGTCTCTGGCTCATACTACAAAGCGCTGCTCTCTGCCTGAGCCCAGAGGGGACGTATGAATAGAGGAACCCGGGACTAGACTGTCCTTTCAGAAAGATCTCAGCTTTAGTGGCCTGGAGGTTGGAGGCTGAGGACTGGGTGGAGAAGGCAGGGATGAGGAAGGGCACAGGACTTATTGTAGAACCAAAGCTGTGAGCTGCCCAGCCTGGGCAAATCACAAGTCTACTTCCTCCATTTCCTTGTCTCCAAAATGGACAGAATGCATTTATCTATCTCATGCAGGTTTTGTGAAATATAGACGAGATGCATACAACACAGCACCTGGAGGGCTTAGTAAATGTTTCCTTTCTTTGATGTACCTCAGCTTTGGTTTGTTGTTGTTTTCCCCTATTATCTTCTCAGGAGGAATGAACACTTTGTTTCATTTATTGTTTAATAGATAAGAGAATTAAAACCCTTAGAAATTAAGAAATTTATCTAACTCTCCACAGGAAGTAAAGGTCAGAGTTTTATTTGAAGTCTTTGCCCTACTGGAAGACACAGCTTCCTGTATTTAGATCTTAGTTAAAAGTAAATTCCTGAGTGAGACCATGTATACAATAGCCCAGGTACAAAAAGGACATAAAACACTGTAACCAGTGTCCATGCAGCAATAAGGACATTTGTGCCTGATCACAAGTGACTGTCTCTCCTGTGCCCAGGTCTTTGTCCTTCTTAGGAAAAAATGTAGAAACTTCATCCATCCAAAGACAGGCCTTCATTCATGGTCAGGACCATACTGTAGCCCCAGCCCAGCCTCAGCCTGGAAAACAAGAGGATGATGCATACCTTGCAGCACTGCTGTTTAAAATTGTTTAAATTGGGTACTGTGGTGGCATCCTGTCCAGGCTCTAATACCAGCTGTACCCACTGACTGCCTGTGGAACAGTGAGCAAGTGATTTGGCATCCTGGTTTTCCTTCCTACAAAATGGGTTTAATGATAGGTCCTACTTCTACGTTGTGGTGGAGATTAGTATGTTAGAGGGTTAACCAGAAAACTGCTTGTTCTAAAGTAGATGTTACTGATTATTCCCACCTGTAAGTTTCCTCTCATGGAGCTCTAGCTGCTGATCTCAGGCCCCAGAGATTTGCCAACATGAAGTGGTCTCTTAGCCACAGAAACACCGGCTGTGATGAGGGAGGCCCCTGATCTGCTGCAGACACAGAGAACATGCCTCCCTGGCAGGCTGCTCTGGTCCTTGCAGAACTTCTTTGTATAACATATAAGTTTACCTCTCGAGAGAGAGAATAGAGATTTCATGTGACAGTCAAGCCCCTTGACTATCACCACGTCCCAGCCCCTTAAGGGGAAGATGACTCAAACTAGACTTTAGGACTGACAGGCCAGCAGGAAGCAGATTGACTGGATTTCTCATCTCTGGCTTGTAAGTAGAACAGGATTTTTCTGCAAGACAACTTTCTCAAGCAGGTCACCATGACAGTGGTCCTTTTTGCACAGACAGATCACCAGGGACTGGTTCTTTCAGGCCACCTAGCAGCTCTCCATGGCCCCAGGCGCCTTCATGTGTTGAGCAGCACTGTTCTGATAACTCGTCCCCTTGAAGCCAGTTTAAAAGTGACCAATAGGAAACTGCTGTGAGTTCACACAGGAGAGGCTACTCAAAGGCTGTCAGCTCTGTGTTTCTGCCCCTAGGAAGAAGTTGATAGCCTTTGATAGCCTGCTTGCTGGTGGGTGTTTACATTATTGTGACTATTCCTTTCCACTGCCCCCAGCATTTAGGAACTTCCTGAAAATGCCTTCATTCTCAGCTCCACTAAGCAGGGCGGGTCGTATGGTGGTGAGAGGGTTAAAGGACAAGGGCTGTAAGGACCCTCCACGGCCTGCCGAACAGTGCTGCCTGCCTGATCTCCAGGAACCTAGACACAGAGCTCTAGAGAGGGAACTGAAGCCGGAGGAAGCAGAACTAAGGCCTCTTGCTCAGTCTCCCCAGCACGGCCCTTGGCTCATTATTTCAGCTTGTACACTCTTCCTACCTCTCAGCAATGGCAAATGGATTTCTGGAGCATCCTGAAGCCAGGCTACTACTCATTTTCTGCCCAAGCACCAGTTTCCTCAAGAACCCGCTTCCCTGGATACTAAATGGTCAGGTTTAGATATGAAAAAAACATGAAGAATTTAGGAAGACCAGAGCCCTATATCTGGGACAGATCCCAGGGTGGTCCCATGGCTTGAATGAGAACTACCCAGGCCCAATGTTGTTTGAGCTGTTTCCTGCATCTCAAGAGAGGGTCACTCCAATGGATCTGTAACAGAACTACTTTGGCCAGGAATTTTGTCCCAGCTTTATTTAGAGAAACTCTGCTTTGTCATGGCCCTGTGGTGAGACTGATACACATATGGCTTTGGAGTCACTTGCACCAAGTTCATTGTCCCCACTGCAAATAAATATCAGAATAGCAAAACCTGCTTCCCCAGGTCATATGGAACCTCAAAGCAGGACAGCTAGGTGAAGCTGTGTATATCTGGTCATATCTCTGTCTCCTCTATCTGTGAGGAGAACAGGGGGCTAGAGAGAGACACAAATAAGCCTGGAGGAATTCAGGAGAGGATTGCAAGTCCAAAAGCTGCAGCAAGCCAGAGTGGAGTCAGAGGCTGGAGACTTGGCGGCACTCCAGAGACAGAATTCTGTCCTCTATAGAAGCCTCAATCTTTGATCTGCAAGCTTCAGCCAGCTGAGTATGGTCCACCACATGAGGAATCCACTTAAAGTCAAACATTTTAAATGTTAATTAACTACATCTAAAAGATGCCCTTACTACACATACACCCTAGCATCTGTCCAAATAGTGGTCTCTGCTAGCCTGCCATGTTGACACAGGAGTAAGCATTACAACATGTAAAGGTGGAGGCTCTTTTTCTTTTCTTTTTTATTTCAGGAACCAACTCTTGTAGACTAGGTTGACCTAGTCTATTCACAAAGATCCACTTGCCTCTGCCTTCCAAGTGCTGGGATTAAAGGTGTGCATCACCACCACCCTGCTAAGGTGAAGGCTCTTAATGAAGACATTCTGCCACCTTCCACCCACTTTCTCTTCTTTGAAGTCCTTGCTTGAAATCTAAAGAAGCACCACCATTCAATGCCACCTCTGGCACATGAACTCAGAAGCTGTTAGCATCTGAGTGTGGGACCTGTGGGTCCCTGCTATCTTTGGGACTGTTTCTGCTGGCTTTCCACTCTATGGCTAGCCCTAACTGACCACTGTGCTCTCCACTGAGGTCTGTGCTCCAAGCCTTCCCAGTCCCCCATCCCATGTTCCATCCGTGCTGTTGCCGCTTCTCAAGCATCTGCAGTGTTGCCATAATTATTTCCATTAGGCCAAATGACATGAGCAGTGAGTGTCATACTGAGATTATGTCAGCTGCTAGGGTGGCCTTCCTGGGATGTGCCAGTTATCAGTGACTGAGGGACTGAAGAGTGCTTTGGGTAAGTGGTAGTTCACTTGTCACCTGACTACAAGGACAGCTGGACCTCCTTCCATCTCAGATTTACATGCCACAAAGCTACTCCAGAATCTTCTTGATTTTGTTAGGTTCTCTTTTGGGGGAGAGGGTGTTTTGCATACATACAAGTGTACTATGTACATGCAGTGCCCACAGAAACCAGAAGAGGGCATTATAACTGGAACTGAAGTTACAGGCATTTGTAAGCTGTCTTGTGGGTGCTGGGAACCAAACCCAGATCCTCTGCAAGAGCAGACAGTTCTCTTAGCTGCAGAGTCTTAACTCTGAACTCTCTCACGTCCCCAAAAGCTTTTTGTTTTAATGGTATGTGAGATTGCTTTTGCTGAAATTGAAGAACACCTTGCTGGGATCTGTAGGGCAGCATTAGATTGTAACCCTCCATCCCTACTTCCTTCATGATCTGGGCAAATGCCACTTTGCAAGCTTAGAGCCTCAAGACTCTTGTAAGGTCCTGAAACAAGACCCTGCTTTGTGTGGGTATTGTAGAGAGCTTCCAGGGCTCTCTTTGTCGCCATTTCTGCTCCTTGTATCAACTTCCTGAGGAGCAGAATGGAGGCATGGAAATGGGCTTTTCCCTTTTCTAGAAAGGATGTTAAGGTTCAAAGAGATGGTTTGTCTAAACTCACAGATGGTGAGTGGAAAGCATGGGCTTGAACTTGGGACCCCTTGCCCAGACTGCTTGGTGCACCCTTATGACTGAGACATACCAATCTGTCAAGCCATAGCAGAGAAATCAGGAGGTGTCCCCTCGGAGCCCTGGGACTCAGGTAGGCAGGTGGGCTGGGATAACTGCCTTACATTGGAAGATGCTGGTCTCTAGCCATCAAATGTAAATGTTTTCCAGTACTCTTGACCTAATTCTGAAAGCATTTATTGAGGCATTATCCTACCTCAGGTTCTCTACTAGGGGCAGAATAATAATAAAAACTAGACTGGCAAGTTTTCTATTTGAAATGTAAACAGAAGGCTTTGTGTTTACAGGAGAAGGTTCAATTAAGTCATTAATTAAGATAGACAAAGACAAATACTACTGAGCCCCAGTGCCTGAGGCATGACTTAGACATTAGGAGGCAAGAGCTATGTTCTGTCTACTCTTTTCCCTTGACCCCTGTGCCACAGACACCAATAATGCAGGCACCTACACTGTGTACAGACAGCTGGGACAGCCTCGGTACTGTAGGACCCAGCTATGGCAGTCTGCTGCAGGCGCTACCATCCCTTGTTGTACAACACAATGCCTGAAGCATTGACTATAATGTACCCTACAGCCCAAGAAGAGTATAAGCTAGTAAGGAACGGGCACTCGGGCTGCACAGGCAACGGGCAGGCCTGAAGCCACAAGGGACAGACAGGCCTGAAGGGACAGGTGTCAGGACTGGGAGGCAGGAGGTTGTTGTGTTGCAGGCAAGGTTTTCTATCCATAGTGTTTTGTATCGTGATTTAAAAACCTGCTCTTCAGTATCCTGTGCACTATTCTGTCAGCTTGTTGCTATGGAGAAATGGATTGGGGCTAGAAACTTTGTCCTTCTCTGTCAGCATTTCTGGACCTACCAGCTGCCTTCTGCCCTTGTGTAGACGGAGGGGGGCCAGGATGGTGCTGTTCTCAGGCTCTGTCTCTGCAGGCACTGGTGCTGTCATGTTCCCAGGGGCTCTCACTGCATTCATTCATGCATTGACTGAGCTTCTTACACCAAGTGTCCTCTGTGTGCCTGGCATTGTGCTGTGCTCTGCAAATTGAGAGTAGGCCTCCCCAGGGGAATCTGCCTGCCTGCTCTGCTGCAGCGACTCCTTGCCTGCCCTCCTCAGCATCTCTCTTTCAGCCTTTAGAATTGTTTGGAGCTTCTTAGAGGTTATTACCTCTTGTCTCTCCATTCCTAGATCTCGCTCTGTTTTTGTAACCCCATCATCTAACATAAAGTCAAGGCATAGGAGGTCCTCATCCAGGAAGTTCCTCAAGGAACCTCTCAATATCTATTTGTCTGTCTTGTCTTTCTTCCTCTGTTCTGAGCCTGTGGTGTGTGGAACAAAATAAATCAGTGCAAAGAGATGAAAGACACCCCCCACTTTTTTTGTACAGGGTCATGTGTAGCCCAGGCTGTCCTTGAACTTACTTATAGTCAAGGATGACTTTGAAATTCGAGTAGTTACAGGTGTGAGGCACCACAACTTGTTTACACAGTGCTGAGGATCATTCATGGGGGCAGGCACTCTGTCCCCTGAACTCTACTCCAGCCCCACCTGACTTCTTTTTCTAAGCTGCATCATTTCAAAGAAGAAGCTTAACGCAATACTTGTATCGCCAGGATATCAATAATTGAATTTTGATTTAAAAAATAAAAAATATTGGTAACGTTTTAAACTTTCCACATGCTTTCCAAGTAGAACTCTAATGAGAAAAGTCACACCGTAATATGATCAAGAGACCCAAAGCGTGGCCGTGACTCTGGTCAAGTAAGTGTCTCTTCTTTCTACCAAGATTTTGATTCAGTGTCCACATTGGAAACATTCAAGAGTTGGATTTTACCACCTTGAATGGTTATTTTACTCTCAAAGTCTGAGAATTCCATTAAGGGAAAAGAAGTTTCAGCTTGCCATCCCCATCAGCAATCCATCCTAGGCTGGAGGCTGACCTCAGCTTGACTCCTGCTGCCAGCTCTGTAAACTGCTCTCCCAGGAGGCTCTGGACCAGAACACTGACACTGAGTGTAGAAATGTCTTTCAGATGGAGATGTTTCCTTCAGATTCTCCTTTTCTGCCCTTCCCCCAGTGCAGTGGCTGAGCTTGGCCTGCATCCCAGAACAGTGAAGGATTGTTGAAAGAAGGCGGCTTTTCTCCCTTCACCTGTTGTCTTCCTGAGCCTTTGATTGTTGAGGTTTCTATTTTCTCAGCCACCTGCAGTCCACTGCTCTGTGAAGGCACTGTGCAGAATGCAGAACGACAGTAGCCATTATCCTCACACGCTGACAGCCTATGACGTGGACAGGTGAAATAAAGCAGAGCTATAGAGTTCCTGGGAGGCTTGTCTGGGAAAGGCTGTGCACTTGATTGAAGAGTGGACCATCTGGATCTTGTCCCTGGTTTTGCCTCTTTCGCACAGCTTCAGGGTTGGGCCAGAGGGTGAGCCCTAAGTCCTCTTACTGCCCTGAAGCTTATCCATAGCAACCATTGCAGACTTTATAGAGAAAACAGGACTTGAGCTGAGCCTTAGTGGCCTTCTGAGGATTTAGAATGGCATGGAGAGGTGGATGAGTATATTCGGACTGAAGGACAAGACATGATGTATATAGGCCAAGGGTAGAACAAGATGAGAAGTCCTTATATTAGGACAGAGAGATGTGGGAGGCACAGGAGGGATTTGGTCTCAGAACAGGCAGCCCTTATATTCCTGAGTTCCTATAGACTAAGAACCCGCCCAAAAGATACCTGGCAGGATAGAGGAGCAAAAAAGACAGGTTAGAACTGGGGCTTATTTCTTACCTGGAAACCATACCCCAGTACATCTTATGACAGAAAGATCTGCACTAGCAAGGTACTGGGGTCCCTTCTCTGGGTTCTCACCTCCACCCCAAACAGTAGGTTCTAGGTTGGTAGGACCCAGGTTGCCTGTTGAGGAGTAAATCTTCCAAAGGTGTTTGCCCTTGGGTCGTGGGCTGTTCCTTAACACATTTCCCTGAGCTTGGAATAACTAGAGGATGTTTTGATTCTGTTGGGCATCGTGAGTCTAGATTTATTGGCTTAGCCTAAGAGTCTAGGAATCTGATGTCCTACACCTAACTGTGACTTTCATCTTTGCAATCTCCTGTCTAAGGCTTCTATCTTAGTTGCTTTTCTAATGCTATGACAAAACACCATGATCAAGACAACTCGTAAAAGAAAGCATTTAATTGGGCTTGCAGTCTCACAGGGTTAGAGTCCATGATGGCTGAGTACTCATATCTTGATCCACAAGCAGAAGGCAGAGAGAGAGAGCACTGAATCTTTTGAAATGCCATGAATCTTTTGAAACCTCAGAGCCTGGCACCCAGTGACACATATCCTCCAGCGAGGCCACGCCTCCTAATCCTCCACCACCTGGGAACCAAGTATTCAAGCCTATGATCCCATGGGACTGTCCTCATTCAAGCTTCCGCAGCTGCCAAAGTCCCTTCATAGCACCATCAATGCAAATCCTTTTGGTCCTGCCTCTATGAGGGTCTGTCCCTCCATCCCTCTTCTGGATCCCACTGTCCTTGAGGTAGCTCAGGCTTCATTCATCCTGGACTTTACACTGGCCTCCAAACTGATTTCCAGGTCATCATTCAACTATATTCAGCCCAAAGTGTCCAAGGCATAAGATTGCATAGGTGCTTTATATGTTTCAATGGCAACACCGATAAAATGCTGATGATTCTGCTTACCTGATGCCTTAGCAGCTCCAATTAGCTGTCTGATACACTCCAAAATCTATAGTCAGGCCTTTGAAGACTAGATCTCCTAAGTCATTTGCAATGACATGCCCCCTACCTGTCAGCCAAATTTCTGCTACTTTTTACACTTCCATTTCTCCCACCAAATGTAACTACCTCTGTTACCTTGGCAAGCTCTAGAGCCCTAGCCCCCCAGGTCTCTACTCACAGTGCTCTCCAGGTGTTCTACCACACCAGTCTTTCTTCATCTATTGGAGATATCTGTTGGTCTCCTAGACTACTTATTCGGGTGATTGTCAGGGATGGCTCAGATAAGGTGTAAATGATGTTTCATTCATTACTTGAAAGACCTGGCTCATCTCTGAAGCTAGAGTTTGAGTCAGGGAAGTTAAAAAGGACTGTATGTCCATATCTCAGAATCTAGTCCTTGAAGGGATTGGAAAGTTTCTCCAGTGTCTGTGGGACAGCCCTAGCTCGGCCAGCTGCACATGGATATGGCCTCAGCATGTTACATACAAACAAATGGACTTGTCCTCTGACAAACTGGCCAAAGAAGGTGGGGATGTGTTACCAGATAAGGGTCAGGGAGATTACTCAGGTATGGCCCAGTGTCTGGAGTCTTAAGGTAACTACCACTGAGCATTCCATTTCTAAGATGCTCCAGCTACACAGCAACTTGGGCTACAAGTGAGTGATTCAGGCTCTGAGGTGGTAGAAGGTGAAGGGAGTGTAAATACCTAGTCTGAGCTAGTTCGGGGCGCACTGGTCCTAGAGCTAATCCAAGCAGGGGTCAGCCTGGAGGGTACCATAGGGAAACGGGCTCTCTTTCTGCATCAGGATGATTTGGGAGTAAGTACAGCCTCAGTCTAGAAATACCTTCTTCTGATCTTTCATTCTTAGTGACTTAGACTAGAGGAAACAGTGACTGACAGGATGCTACCCTCTGGGCCACCATTTGGAAAAGCCAATCTCAGCCTGACACTCACTGCCTATAAATGGCGTAGAATTAGGCTAATCAGCGGCTCTTAATTTCCCAACAAATGTGGGTGCTGTGCTAATTGCCAGGGTCCACACCAGCAGATCCCCGGTTGGCGGCATCAAATAAGAGAAGTGGTAATTTGGGGGCTGGAGTGGGGGAGGGCCTGCTTTGTTGGCTGAGCCAGTTAAAACTGTATTAGATCGCAAGAGCCAAAGCACAACCAGCCAGGGCCTGGTCCTGTTAGTCAGCCAAGAGATTGGGTGAGTAGCCCCCAGAGTATGTGCAGGAGCTGAACCTGTGTCCAGCACCTCCTTTTCCTTGAGTAGATTTGTTTTGTTCTTATTCATGGAAGATTTCACCAGCAGCATGGCATGGTACTGCCAGAGCAGCTCATCAGGGATAAAGCATCCCCAACCTTGGTCTGTTACCATGGTAACATGGCATTTCCAGACTCTCTAGGCAACCTTATGGCATCTGCTGCTGTGAGTTATTCACATGGGAAAGGGTCACTGCTCCTTCTCTGTTCCAGAGAGAGCAGGTTGTGAAGACAGGGCACTATTTGACGAGGACCAGGTTATATATATAATATATATATATATATATATTCTTTTATTTTTTTTCATTCAAAAATTTACACTTTCTCCCCCTCTCCCAGTCCTCTCCCACTCCCCCACTACCCCTCCTCCCTCCGCCTGCTTCCTTAAGAGAAGGCAGGGTACCCTGCCCTGTGGAAAGTCCAAGGCTCTCCCCGCTCCATCCCAGCCCAAGAAGGACCAGGTTCTTAAAGGAATATGGTGTAGCACTGTCATGGGGCCTCAGGATGACAGCATGTAAGTAGTTCTTCAAGTCTGCCTGTCTGCTCCAGTATAGGGGAAGGGGTACAAAGCTGCCAGGTCAGAAGAGACCTCCTGGAGGAAAAAGGACACAGCACAAAGGCTGGTGAGTGGGGTGGTCATGCAATATGTGCATGAAGCTGATAGTTAGGCTACGTGGCGGAGCAGACACTAATGGAGAAGGCAGGGTCACTTCTGCCCCCACCCCAAACCTTCCACTTAACCTCTGCCTGGCAAACCCCAACCATTTTTCAGTTGCACTCGGATTATATGACTGAGCTCCCTTCCTGAGCTGCTGACACATCACGCTGTCCTTTGAGTGGGAGTTCCTCCCTTCTGTCTTGGCTCACTGTCATGTGTCATCACTCCTGTGCTTACTAGACTCATGGAACCACTACTCTTCCTCTGTGAGGAGAGCGAGAAGAATATGCTTACTCAAGGTCAGGCAGGGATCTAGAAGCCATGAGACACAGGGAAGAACTCAGGATCCAAGCAGGCTGATCTGGATAATTTCCTGATTTTACTGTTGGTTTGAGGTGAACCTAGGCCTCCACTAAACTTCATTACCCCACCTTCTTCTTCAGGGGTAAAATGGGGGTCTTGAACATCCTCACCCTAAGTTCTTAGGGTAGTGAAATGGCAGAACAGAAGTGGGTCAAACAGAAGCCTAGATATTAGTGTGGGGTATTATTAAATGCTAGTTATTTTCCTTAAAAATGGAGGCTCATTCATCTTCACACCTTCCTCTGCCATGCTTGCACATCCAAGGCACTTTATCTGGAGTTGACATCAGTGGATGTCATTGCTGAGCTGGCTGCACTCGTGATGAGCAGCCATCCACATTAGTAGCTGTACACTCCTGTCTGGTGTTTGCAACTTTGACGCTGCATGATCTCTGCAGGGCTGGAGCCATACCAGGTGGAGTCTGTCCTGTAACTCAGCCTGCACTGTAAAGTACATGCCCATCTGGGTCCCATATCAGATGCCGCACAGCCTAGGACTTCACCATGGACTTCCCTGGAAGAATATAGCTTCTTCTTCCTTTGGGAGCAATAGGTATTCATAGTCCCTAACATCTAACTTTGTAATCTACAAAAGATTTCCATTGGTTGTCCTGAAGTGAATAGGGCACTGGGATTGTCAACAGTGAGAACAGCTCATTCAATGGATCAAGACGCTGCATCTCCATCACAGGGCTCTTCCATCTGAGCCCACACCATAGGGAGTCTGGAAAGGGCCTTGTTCTTACCTTCTGATCGCAACCCTGTTGCTCTTCCCCATGACTGAAGGCTTTGGCATGTGATCCCAGTGAGATAAAGAACACAAGCTTAGTCTCAGAACATTTCGTGTTTGATCATGATACTATCACTCCAAGCTGTCAGTCATTCTCCTGAATGGGCTTACTTGCTATCTTCCTGCTTCAGTTGCGCTGGGACTGATGGTGCCTGCACGGGTCTGATACTCTGAGTGATAGATAGGTGAGGAGGCATTTCTTCGTGAACCACTCCAGGTCAACAAGGCTGCAGGCGCAATTGGGCTGAGACTACACAGCCTGGTATATTAAGAGTACTCCGTTTTCAGGAGGCACAGCGTGTAAGAGCTAGAGAGGTACTTGGGGGCCACTGAGGCTGATTCTTCAGATTCTGAAGCAGAGACCGACTTACGTAGGCTCACATACCAAGTGAGTATAAAACAAACCTCGAATCTGAGATCCGCCTTTGGATCTCCCAACACCATACTGCTGTGACAACGGTAGGTGTCTGCGTTCACCCTGACTCTATGGTGCTTCATTGGAATTGATTTTAAATCATTAAGTAAAGAAAGAGAAGGAGTCTGGGGAGATGGTTCAGTGAGTAAAGACACTGGCCCTTAAGCCTAAAGGCCTGAGTTCAATCCCAGAACCCACAAAAAGTGGAGGAAATAACTCCCAAAAGTTGTTCTGTGACCTCCACAAGCACACCATGGTACATGCATGCAAACATAAGCACATATATGTGTGCCTGTGTTTGCACATGCATGCACCCCCCCCACACACACACATACAACCACACTCTTAACTATTTAATTTTTTGAGAGAAAGGAGTTTTTCAGAGATATATGCCTCAGACAGTATTTAAACACACTTTTAAAAATGTGTTTTCATAAAAGTAACATATAAGCATTGAAGAAAATAGAAAAGAGTTTTATTTAGAAGTCAATAGGTTAAGTAATATTCTTAGTCCTCAGAAATAGTCTGACAAACAGTGTCATGTCCTGTAGATGAAGGAGTGGACTGGTAGTTCCTCAAACCCTCCAGGTTTGACTCTGGGAAGTAGGACCATCCAGAGAGATATGTGGGGACTGAACCTAGTGATATGAACTTCAGAGCTACATTTTACTATAACTAATCCTAGTAAGAATAGAACCCATTTGTGTTGGCAGTCTCTGCTAGGTAACTACTCCTCTGTAAGTGTTCTCATTTAACTGTTGGGTTATTAGGAAAAGTCTGTAAAGCAGTAAAACTATTCTCATTTTGGAAACGAGAGATTAAACAACTTGTCCAGGATCATACATAGCTCTAGGAATCAGGAGCCCCTGACTTCAGAGAGTTGGCATCAGAAGGCAGGGCACTCAGTAAACATCTGTGTATGAACAAATGACTGGATGCTTGCTCCCCCTCAAGAGAAGAATCTAGGAAACATCTGGTCCTGTTCTTACAGTCCATGGAGCTGGGGTGAAGGCTGAGTACACAGGGCAGGGCTCATGCCCCTCACCAGTGCTCCATACAAGGCAATATCACAGAGCCACTTTTGTGCTCTGAGATACTGAAGACAGTTTAGCTAGTGTTTCTCCTACCACAGTGGCTGCTGTTCTGGAATGCATTAGAAGCTCTCTCTGGAGAGCTGTTCTGGGTGAGCACCTAGCCTCTGGTGAACAACTAAGAAGATTGTCAGAACATTGCCAGGTTCTAGTGGCCTGCTTCTTGGAGCTGGAGAAGCAGGAGTCACCCCAGGTCACGCCATCCTGTAGAAGACAGGTCCCTCAGAGTCTAATATGCATGCCTCATCCGCAGCCCTTCCCCCTGCACCACAGCAGCAACTGGGCCAGCAAACAAATGACACAGCAGAGAATAACAAAATGGTTTCCATAGCGATGCTTAGTGCCTGTCAGCATGCCTCAGACAAACCCTAATCTGAACCCTGGCTAGAGCAGTATGAAATGTTACCTACTCCATCCATGGGAAGGAAAGGTTCCAGAGGGTGGCATGATTTTGTCCTGTGGCTGTATACTGGGGGATTTCTCCCAAGTTCTCTAATAGCTGGCAGCAAGTTAGACCAGACCAAAGAGGAGTAGGAATTGGATCCTGGGCATGAAACAGGACCATTCAGCAGCAGATGAAGAGTGCCAGCTGAGCAGGTATCATGTGATGAGCTCTGCTGAGTACTGTATGTATCTGTTTAAAAACAACAAAGACAAGTGAGAGATGACTGTCCTTGTTTACAGGTGATGAAGCCAAGACCTAGGTGTACATGCCCAATGACATCAATATCAAATCCAAGCCTGGCTTGCCCCATAGCTACTGAGCAGTAACAACTGATTCCAAAATCTCTGCTCCTTCCTCCTGAGTAAGGACTCAGGCTAGGTACTGGCCAGTGGTTCCTCCTTATCTCAGGAGGGAGAGGATTGGGTCAGTCTATCAGCAAGTCATTTAGGAGCTACAGTGAAGTAATGCTGGCCAGGTCTGCCGGAACAGGGAGATCTAGAGAAGACATGGAGATAGTGTAGTCCTTGCTCTGATATCTCCATTCTCCTATAACTACGTCAGCCTATATGTATATACCTGTGTGCTTACACACACACACACACACACACACACACACACACACACACAGAGCCGTTCTTTTGGCGAGGATTGCTGTCATTGTCCTGCCCAACTCTTCAGTCTGGCTTCCTCTCAGGAGACTGAGCCACTCTAGGGGCAATTGGCATTTAGGAACTATTCATGCCAGAAACAAATATTTACTAAGCACCTTTTCTGATATATAACTTTTTTAGTTCTATGATAGAGCTGTTGAAAAAGAAATCTAGTTTTTGTTCTCTTGGAGCTTTGCATTCTAGCAGAGACACAAAGGTTCTGGTGGGCTGTTACATGGTAGGAAGAGAAAGGCCTCAAGCTCCCCAGGAATTAGACGGTATCCCCCAAGAAAGCCTGGCCACAGGGTCCAGGCACTTTCCCCTCAAATATCACACCTTCTGGCCATGCCACTTCTCCCATGACAGCCTTCCAAGAAAGAATTGTTGGACTATGTCCATGTCAGCAGCCTGGCCACTCACCAGGAGGAAGAACACTGCTTCCCTTGGACCAGGGCTTGCAGCTACATATAATGGCAAGTTTCCTTTCAAATATACAGTTTTTATGATAATAAGGATAGTCACAAAGAAAATGTATATATATTAATCCATATAGAATTATAAAGAATATATTCACTTTGTTCATGAGAAAGCAAAGCATGGTTCAGGACCCTGAGAACTGTGCTAGCACCTGAGGCCCATCTGCGTCATACTGATTCTCACTTGGTTCTCAGGTTATACTCCCGCAGGCCCACCACAGGGCTTTCTGCAGAGTGTGTTCATTCATGTGTGTCTGGCAAGGACCTCTGTTATTTTTTATTTTGAGACAGGGTCTCTCTATGTAGCCCTGACTCTCTTGGAGCTCACTATACCAGGCTGGCCTCAAACCTCTGCCTCCCAAGTGCTGGAATTAAAGATGTTCACCTCTATGCCCTTGGCACCTCCATCTTAGACTGCCCCAAACAGAGCTCCTCATCTTCTCCCCAAAGCTGTTCTTCTCCCAGGTTTCCTCTGCTTCACAGATACTGCTACTGTAAGGGATATGGGAACCCTGGTATAAGACTCCACACTTTGGACTGTGGCTACATGCCAGGGTTGGTCCTCAGAGGCAACAGAGGGAAGTATCATCCTATATTGTATCTGCATCTGTTTCTTGAACTTGATTGAACTTAGCACTAAGTAAGACATGTGCTGGGAGATGTATAGAGGTGCTCAGAACTTCTGACACGTGAAGACCTAGGGGCCATTATAACACCACTGGTGTGCTGGGGAACCCAGGAGACCCTAGCATGATCCATATTAAATAGCATCCTGGGTATTAGGTGGGCAGCAGTTGGCAAGCTATAACTGAGTCTGACCTGAGGCCTACTTTTATATGATGACATAGTCATTTTTTAAAAAAATAAAAATTTGTGTGTATTTATTTTATTTGTATGTGTTTGCATACATGTATGTATGTATATGATGTGCATACCTGGTGCCCACAGAGGTCAGCAGATAATGTCAGATCAGATTCCCTGGAACTGGAGTTACAGATGATTATGAACCACCATGTGGGTGCTGGGAACTGTACCCAGGTCCTCTGCAAGAGCAACAAGTGCTCTTAACTGCAGAGTCATCTCTCCAGCCCCACAAACCATTCTCAAATGACCTTCAAACGACATCAAAAAGAGAATGGGTGGGACTGCAGAGATGGCTCAGTAGACACAGTACTTGCAGTACAGACAGGAGGATCTTATTCAGATCTCCAGTACCCATGGAAAAACCAGGCATGGTAGCACATACTTGTGGCCCCAACACTGAGAAGTGACAAAAAGATCCCTGGTCTTGCTATCCAACCCCTCTAGCCAATCAATAAGCTCCAGGTTCAATGAGGGACTCTGTCTCAAAAACTAAGGTAGAGAGAGATGAAGGAAAAAGACCCAACGTTGATCTCCAGCCTCCACACATGCATTCCCATATACATGTGCACACATCTAAAGAGCACATGCATAGAGAGAAAGAGGATGTGGGACGGCACACCAGTTGGTCCCTCAAGCCTAAAGTGCTTCTGTAACAATAGTTCAGTGAAGCCTAGTGTATAATATGTGGGGTTCAACACAGTGTTGAGAGCCCACTCCACATTTTAGATGTTCAGCCTTCTCTTCTGGAAGATGAACACCATCCATGAAATGTGGCCCCCTCACTGTACTATTTCAACCTGAGCAGATAAAGCACATGACCTGAAACACTCTCCTCAGAGGATCAGGAAAGAGAAGCCTGGGCTTTTGCCAGGCTTCTACACCAAACAAGCATGAAAGTCCTGGCTCTGGGCCTCATCTACCCAACCCTGAGTGTAGCTTCCTCAGAGTGAGTTCCCTTTGGCAGGAGAAGAGCATGCCAGCTGCCCATTGTGCTGTGTCCTGTGGCGAGGTCAGCACTGTCTTCCTCCCACCCCCACCCCTGCTTCCCACCTCACCCCTGCTGAGGTCAGCTGTGCTTCTCATCAGGGCCAGGCACTTGGCCCATGCAAGGTGCCAAACTGGGCCCTAAGATTCTGGGCTCTTCCATCCTCCCTCCTGGCCCTAAGGCTCTGGGCTCTTCCATCCTGCTGCTTCTTCCTTCTTCCCTGCCCCACTTTCCTGCTCCTGATCAGCCTTCAAAAGATCCTGCTCAACCATAGGGAGGAGGGGAACCACTCTTTCTGCATGTGTTTCCTCATCTTGCCAGACAACCAGAAAACATATATTTCCCCATATTTGAGCCCCTGGCCAGTAGTACCTCCCTCTCAAGAAAGTGAAGCCCTAAGGGCAATCTGCTTAGACCCAGCTAGCCTCCTTCTCTTGAAACAGTGATCTGTAAACAAACTTTAGCTGTATAATCATATAATTGTAAAGATTTAAACATTTGGGCTGTGGGAAGTCAGGAGGATTTTCTGATGAAGCTAGGCTTTCAGTTTGCACACACTGAAGAAGATGAACTGTATACAAGGCCACACTGAATGTGCGGGGTATGATTGCACACCCAGCACTTGGGGGGTGGAGACAGGAGGATGCAGATTCAAGATTATCCTTGGCAACATAGTAAGTTAGAAGCCAGCCTAAACTTCATGAGACCCTGACCCTCCCCCTCCCAATCAGTCATAAATATATCTCTGTTGAAAAATCTAAAACAAAATTTTAAGTCAAACTGAAAAAAAAAAAAACCAGGTGATCTAGCTTTTGTATTTGAACATTTAACTGTTTTTATATTACCTGAGGTTGGGAGGGATTATAGGAAACAGTACACAAAAGAGGAAAGAAAAGTATGTAACAGTAAGATACCATTTTGTATTCAAATTGAAAAAGATTCTTAAAACCCATGATGCTAATGAGCACTAGTGATGTGGGAGGGGGCAGAGATACCCATAGATCACCAAAGTCATGTTCAGGAAGCTTCTCTGAAGAGTGTCCTGGCAGTCCTGAGACAGTCAGTCCTCGGGAGTCTCCAAGATGGTAGTACCCACTGACTGGGAATCCCCGTCCTACAAATCTAATTTGAAAAGGTAATTAGAGGGAGTGACAAAGATTCACGCTTAGAGGAGTTCATGCAATGCTGTAGAAAAATGGGAAATTAGAAACAACCTGAGCATCTGATAATGGCCGGCACACTAAGTAAATTATTTAATCTTTATAATGTGAAATTAGGCAGCCACTATAAATAAATTGGTTAGCAAAGGACTCCATAAACAAAATAGGGTAACATACCCCATCCTTCTGGGAGAAGACACTAGCAGTGTGTAGAGTCAGGTGGAAATGTATGAGGTCAGTAAGAAAGAGGTAAAGAACAAGAAGGCTGAGAACATAAGCATGTGATTTGTCTCAGACTCATAAGACAGCTCACTCCTGTTAGCAGGAATGCAAGCTAAATGGATATACTCACCAGCATGGCAGTAGTCTACAGGGAGAGGTACGGAGGAGCACATCCGTATCCATAGCGGTGGGAGTGCATCTACTTCGATGAACTCTGTGACCTATACTTAGTAAAATTAAATGTGATCCTCCCTCCCCCCATGACTTGTATATGCTTCTGAGGATCACCCTGCACAAACATCATTTTCTACCAGGAAACATGTTCAAACATGTATATAAACAGCAGTATTGTTTATAGTAGTCATATTAGTGATGTTGTATAATATAATATGTCACGCATTGGGTGTATAGCCCAGCGGCAACAATGATTACTAAAAAACTGGCTGTCCCAAGGACATGGCTAAGTGGAATATGACTTTACATAATGAGAGGCTATTAATGAGCTAGGTTGATGAAGTACTGGCTCAGATAAATGTCTAAAGCAATGTCAAATGTAAAGAGTAGTTCATATAAAAGGTATGTATCAGCAATATGCTTTCGTAATTCTTTAAAACAAACAAATTAGTATATAATATTTAAGGGCATGCATGTACATATAAATATATGTGTATAAAAGTGTGGAAACCAGCTTCAGTACAGTGCGTACTGCTGCAGGGAGAGGGCCCAGAGGGAGGTCAGGCTTAAATGTTTTCTGAGTTTTTGTTTGTTTGTTTTTAAGGAAAGGATTGAAGTACATTTGGAAAACTGGTAACTAAAGTTTTGAACTTAGATTAGGATGTCGTACATTGGTTTTCCTGCTTTTCTGCATACTAAGGTATTTCAGAATTTCAAATAGTTGTCTTAGGCAGGGAGGTTGAAACAATGTCTTTGTGCAGCCTAAGCGGGCATCGGGCTCAGCGCCTCCTGCCTCCCTCCACTTTTCAAGAGCTGGGGTTATGGGTGAATAACATGAGAGTCTATGGGAAGTAGCCGTGGCCCAAGTGAGAAGCTGTAGCCTGAGCCAGAGTAGTGGCAGCAGAGATTGAGGGACACAGGAGAGATTGGAGCTGTTCTTGGTGGGGAAATTAGCAGAGCTCAGTAACTGGTCGCATGTTGGGGTGATGGTGGAAAGCCAGGACTAGAGCATGAAGAGCTGTGGAACAATAGGGTACACTGACTTGAGGTGGGGGCAGGTAAGGTGGGCCTTGATCATACCCTGTTAATGGCCACAAGCTTTGGGTGTTATGGTAATATCTGTGCCCTCTCTCTCACAGGTGACAAGTGTTGTTCCTGGGGCTGGAACGAACATGGCATGTGTGGGGATGGCACTGAGTCCAATGTCTGGACGCCATCTCCAGTGCAGGCTCTTCAGTCATCAAGACTCCTCCTTGTGGGCTGTGGGGCTGGCCACTCCTTGGCCTTATGTCAGCTGCCAGCACACCTTGTGCCATGCCAGGATCTCAAGGTCACCTACCCACTCCAAACTGCCACAGAGAACACTGAATCTCAGGATGCCATGGACACAGAGAAACTGGAAGGATAGACAATCAGGAACTTCAACCCAGAGCAATTCTGACAAGATGAGCCATGAGTGCCCGTGAGAGAGCACCTTTAATAAAGTGACTGATCCAACAAAGATCCCTGGAGAATCTTTCTGTCAATCAGCTCGAGAGGGACTCAGTAAGTCCTGATGGCTGGGCAGAACCACAGACCAGAGCAGTGAGGAGGTGCTTGCCCACTGCTCAAAGAGGACTGAGCTGCGGAGACAACGACTTTTCTCCTCAGCAGATGCAAATGAGGGAGGGATCCTCACTAAAGGATATGCAAAGTGAAAACATCAGCCAGGAAGGCTCCAGCCCCTAAGTGATCTCAGCCCAGCTCCATGGCTGTGCTCTGGTCCAGCGGCCTTCGGTCAGAACACAGGGCTTCTAGGATATGTTTAGAGCACTGTACTATGCCTTCTAACTTGGGGACTTATTTTCTGTCCAGAGTCCATTGTCTCTGGTACCAGGTACTGTGCCTGGAGACTCCGAAAGGAAGGCGCTCACATCTTCATGACCAGGGCCCCAGCAAAGGCCTAGGGTTGGGTGGGGAGAATGAAATGAGGAAGTGGACAGTAGGCAAGGCTTCTGGGAAGACCCAGCAGAGAAAATCCCAAGTACAGACAAGGTGTCTGGAGCCAAGGAAACTCTCAGAAGATGGTTAAGTCTTCCTCCAACCAGGCAGGATTCTGGGGCTGCTGTAGCAGGTGAGCTGTTTAGTCTCTGATTTGGGATGCCTGGACTCTACTGGGTTCCAGAGATTTTAGAAACCTAGGACATTAAAGCTGGGGGACCTTCCATCAACATATAGTTGAGAGGCCTCTAAACTACATCTTGCAGAGTCTGGCATGGTAGCACGTGCCTTTAATGCCAACACAGCACTTTAATGCTAGAGCTAGGTGCATCTCCATGAGTTTAAAGCCAGCCTGGTAGTACATAATGTGTTACAGAGTGAGACTTATCTCAAAAAACAAAAACTAGCACCCTACATTCTTCAGAGCCTTAGGCATCGCCTTGTAGACAGAGTACCACCTCCAGGTTCTTTTAGGCATGTTAATTTTGTCTTTACATTATGTATTGTGAGCTGTATACGATTATATTTGATAAGTGGGTCCTTAAGAAATTGAAAAAACTGTGGGCGGTGGTGGCACATGCCTTTAATCCCAGCACTCGGGATGCAGAGGCAGGCAGATCTCTGTGAGTTCGAGACCAGTCTGGTCTACAGAGCCAGTTCCAGGACAGGCTCCAAACCCACAGAGAAACTCTGTCTCAAAAAACCAAAAAAGAAAAAAAAAAATTGGGCTGGAGAGATGGCTCAGTGGTTAAGAGCACTGGCTGCTCTTCCAGAGGTCCTGAATTCAATTCCCAGCAACCACATGGTGGCTCACAGCCATCTATAATGAGACTTGGCACCCCCTTCTGGCATGCGGGCACACATGGAAGGAATGCTGTACACATAATAAATGAATAAATCTTTAAAAAAGAAAGAAAGAAATTGAAGAAACTGCTGATCTTATTCAACCATTCTTGGTTTTCGTCAGGAGAAAATGGTGGCTGAAAAGGAGGAAGAATCATCTCAAGGTCAAGCACCTCACTGCTGGTCCAGGGTGACCCAGCCAGAGCCCAGAGCTAGGCAAGAGTGGGATAGGAAGTAGCTAAATGACTAGAAGTGGGTTCTACTCAGAAAATATGGATGAAGTCAGTTCCAGACTCCAGCTACAGTCTGACCTGCAACCCAGTGATTCAAGTCTTGCTCCTGACTTTCAACCCAAGGACTGTGCCCTGTTCTATACAGTCCCACCTCCCCAAGGTCTATGCCCTGTTCCATACAGCCCCACCTCCCAGGCCCAGAGGCCACTTGCAGCATTTGTGCTCTGATATGTTCAAGCCCACAAAAATGGAGCAATCACCCAGGGGCAAGCCATACTGGAGCAAGCTCAAGGTTACTGTCTTATAGGCTGATTAGTTGGCAAAAACCAGGCCAGAAAACATTCCCCTGTGACCCATACTGCCTACAGTTTCTAGTCACAAGAAACAACACCATCTTGCCCAGAAGCCCACAAGGCAGAGCTCCCTCCTATCTCTTTCAGCGGTACTGGAAAAGCTCGGCACCCTGTGCTTCTGCTGCTGGAACCCAGTACCTTATTTGCATGAGGCAGAAGCGTCTTTGCCTCCTGAATAGGATCAGCACATCAGCCCTAAGTCCTTTGATCCCTAACCTCAGATGCTAACAAGTGTGTCAGAGCCTTCTGGCTACAGGCGCATGCAGGAAGGAGTGGTTCCATCGCCCACCACCTCACCTCAGCCACTCCCATCCTGATGGCGGTTTGGCCAGTGGCCCTTCTTACTTCACTGCCTATCTCCAATGAGGGAAAGCACAATCAGAGATGAGGAAGGACGTGTCTAGATTTTTTTCCCCTGCATCCTTTGGTGGTTATTTGTCTTTCTAAGACTTTGTCCAAGTTCCCTTTCCTGGCAGTCCATGAGGGAGCCAACTCTTAGTCAGTTTAGAACTTAGCAAAATGTAAATGAATGATCTTCTCAGTGTCCCTGTGGGTCACCATGGAGTGGGGAGGTTAACTGAGCAAGCACTGAGGTCCCATCCTTATCCGCCCTCCACTTTCTTACTCTGTTTACAGCTCTTTGAGAAACAGTCTCCAGGTCCCACAGCCATTTGATGGTCCACTTCACCTGCCGTGTTAGACTTGTTAGGGTCATAGGAGCTTACTTGAATAAGAGCTCATTTAAAAAAATACATTTTCTTGATTGACTAAATAAATTTGCCTTCATTTCCTACCTCTGCCCCCATGAGAAGGAAGAACGACCCCGTTGTGTGCTCGCAGGTCTTTGGCCGGGCCCTGGAGTAAGTGTTGAGGACCCAGTATGCAATAGCTGTTGCCATCCCTACTTCCCATACCCGCTCTTCTCTCTGGTCATGGACACCCCACCTTCCCTTGACACATCCGCCATCTTTGGCCATACTGGGTCCTCACATGCCTGTGAAGTCCATTAAAATAACTTCAGATGGTGGGCTGGCTAGTCTTATGTCAACTTGACACAGGCTAGAGTCACCTGAGAGGAGGGAACCTCAGTTGAGAAAATGTCTCTGTAAGATTGAGCTGCTGGGCTGGAGAGATGGCTCAGCAGTTAAGAGCACTGGCTGTTCTTCCAAAAGACCCAGGTTCAAATCCCAGCACCCACATGGTAGCTCACAGCTGTCTGTAACTCCAGTTCCAGGGGATCTGATACCTTCATACCAATGCACATAAAATAAAGTTAAATAAATTATAAAAAAAAAAAGATTGAGCTGCAGGCAAGCCCGTAGGATATTTTCTTAATTAGTGCATTGTAGGTGGGGCCACCTCTGGACTGGTGGGCCTGGGTTCTATCAGGGGGGAGGCTATGCAAGCCATGAAGAACAAGCCAGTAAGCAGCACCCCTCCTCGGCCTCTGAATCAGCTCCTGCCTCCTGGATCCTGTCCTGTTTGAGTTCCTGCTCTGATTTCCTCCAAAGATAGACTATGGTCTTGAAGTGGAAGCTGAATTAAAAACCCTTTCCTCCCCAGCTTCTTTTGGTCCTAGTGTTTTATCATAGCAATAGAAAGCCTAACTAAGATGGGTGGTCGGGCGCTTGGGGACACTCTGGATGAAGTGACGTAGTGCTCAGTTAGCTATGGGAGTTAGTGCAGAGGAGCTGCAGGTAGTGTCAGACTGCTTCAAGTCCAGAGCTGCCTCACTGGAGCACAGGGTGGGCAGAGGCGAGGGCAGGCAGGGGGCTGCTGGCCTAGAAAACCAGCTGAGGGAGGGTAGCAGGATGTTTCGGCAGGAGTGAGCTGGCCAGCTGTGGATCAGGAGAGATCTGGATCAGAACATGAAGTGGCCCCTTCTGTCACACCTATGGCATATTCCATGAAGGAGGGCAGGAGGCCAGATTCAAAGAGTTCTAGATTCAGAACCCATAACTTCAGTATTTCACCATCAAGGATGAGCCCCACAAAGTCCTTAGCTCAACCTGAACTCTGGAGACAAACCACCTGGGTTATGATCTTGACTTCACCTTAGCTGGGCTGTGTGCTTTGGGCCAGTTTTCCCTGTCTGTGCTTTGTTATCGCAGCTGTAATATGGGGTGGTTGAGCTGTTCTGAACCGGCGTTAGGCAATGTTTTTGAGATGTTCCTACACAGTAGATCCTCTCTAGCTGTGGTGTTCCTAAGCCTATATTCCAGATGACTTGGTGTTATTCAGCAAAGCCCCATCTTCCTAGCAGGTCTCTGACTCATGTCGGCACTGGTCTTAGGTTGCTTGACTGTGGTATCCCGAGACTTGGCTATGAAATGCCTGGGCCTCCAGAGGCTCCACCAACCCCAGTCCCTGGGCTCCTGCACTGGGTACCAGGAAATCGAGACAAGCTCTTAGAGAAATGAGAAGCTAGTAGGTAAAACTTTGTCCCACCCATCCGTGGGCTCACAGACTCTGGCTGTGCTGAGAGGTGACATCTTTATGCTGATGGCCCTGAGCATCTTGCTGCCTTCTCTGGCCTTGTCTCCTTATCTTCAGATGCTCAGGGGCTGTCTTTATATAGCCTCTGGGATCTCTTTCCATATGAGCAATCTGGAATTCTAATGGATGAGGAAGAATCAGATCTTCCATTCCACCCCACACCCAAACCTGCAAGTGAGTATCCCCAGAGCAGATCGTACTCTTTCCAAGGTGTGTCCAAGGCTGAGAGGAGTATTCGATGAGTAGTCCAGACCAGGCCCTGCAAGTTGGCACCCAGACCTGACAGTCAGACCCAACGGTAGTCCTAGCAGGGAGATGCTTGTGGCTGCACAGGGCAGCTAGATGCTCCAACATGGCTTAATGCAAGGATCCACAAGATGAGTCATAAAACCATCCCAGGTGACCCCCACAGAGGATGCGCTTTTGTCCCTTTGCCCTACCCTGCAGGGAACAGCATCCTCAAAGCCCAATGACACCTCAGCTTAGATGTCTACAGTAGTACTCAGGCCCATGATTGGCTCACTCGTACCAGAACAGAAAGGTGATGTGCCTGAAGGCAATAAAAACTCAAGTCAGTGCTTCATCTCAGAAGTCAGCTTTTTATTTCCAGGGCTGGGGCCCAGGGAGGGGAGGTTGCTGTCTTTCCAGGAAATGTTGCAGTGGAAACTCGAGATGTTGCATTTTTTTTCAACTTGAGCATGTGTTTTTCAAAAATATCATCCTTTCCCCCACACACACTAATTTTAGAATCAGACCAAAGCCAAGCTACTGTCCTCTGTTTCTGTTGGGAAAATACTATATTTATTCGAGATGCAGAAGTGCGTCTCTGCAAACCTCCGATTGCTTCAGAAAAACAAATCTGCTTTAGACTAGACAGAAACCATGTTACAAAATTTATTTCATGCTCGAATCTCTTTGCATAACATTGGGCATGCAGTTTTTTGTGTTTTGTTTTTTACTCTGAAGTACTAAATTGCATACAATGCCAGGCTATGCCTTAGTAAAGGTGGAGGGGAGGGCCCCCTCAGGTGGTCCTGAACTGGAGGTACTCTACATCCTGGCTTTAAAATGACATTGGAAAATCCATATGGTGTAACTATGAACAATTTGTTATGAAACTTGGTTACAGTGGATCTACACACTGAGATGAGAATCAACCTAAACTAGCCGCTTGTCGGGGTCTTGGGGAGACGTCCGCTGGGTCACAAGCATGCCAGAGATGGAAGAGAGCGGCAGTGTGAGTTCCCACAGTCCTATTCGGAGCAAAGTTCTCTGTTTTCCTCATGAGAGATGAGCTACGACGGTGAGGTCAATGTGACCAATGACTGACTACCTTTTTGAAACCTTTCCTCTGGGTCTTGTGTACAAAAAGCAATCCATTCCCCAGCCCCATCCTTCTTCCCTGGCCCCCCACTCCCAGAAATGTACAGATTTCTACCGAGCGCCATTACAGTTTGGCTCCGACGCCATGTGTCAAAATAAAAAGCTCTGAAAGAAAGGACCCTTGATTTCTCTCCATTCTTGGTGGTGGTGAGGGTAATCATACAGTCACAGCAAGGGCTGGTGGGTTTGGTTTAGCTGGGTTTTCTGTTTAACTTCATGCAAGTCATGCTAAGGCTCCCCTTCACCCCCTCCCCAAAGAAAAGGTAACTTCTAAGAAAAATGAAAAGAATGAAGGGCGATCCTCTACGGTCAGTTACCAATGGCCGTAGAAAAAGCTACGTCCGTCTTAGTACAATGCCTGGGCCACTCGGACTCGTCCGGCAAACCTGCATGGCGTGAATTTACTCTGTCCGAGGGTGAGGAGGGGCTGCAGGTCCACCCAGATGCTTAATAGCCACCAGTGTCCTCGGCCAAGCCGCCTGGTCAAGTCACTCTCACAGCCTCTGTCGGCATATACTTAGCAATGACAGGGCTTTCTTTGCAAAGATCTGTATGTAGAGAATACAATTAACACTTGAGCTCCTCTTCGTGCCTTCCCCTCCCACTCGGTACTTAGTTGTTAAGGAAGGAGGAGGAAAGACTGAACAGCCGCATGCAGAGGCAGGCAGGTTCTTCTCCAGCTGGCTTGTTTCCCATGCAGCGAACCAGCCTAGTAGCCTCTTTCTCTTCCCTCCTTGGGGGGACAAGTGAAGTCCCTACTTCTGCTCTGGACCTGCAGACCTAAAGGGCTCTGAATCAGCTAGAGCAAAGCAAATTCTCATTGCTCTCAGGAGCCATGAGAGCCGGGCTGGGTGAATGTGTGTGGGGCCTTCACCCTTGGTGCCTCCCAAAGAGTCCAGCACCCGAACCTAGGTGGGTTCTGAGACTGGGGATTGCCTGTGGATGGGGGTTGCACTCAACTCCCTAACACTACTAGGAAATTGGGTGCTTCTGGGAGCACAGTAGAGACATTCTGTTCTCTTAGGCCACACCAACTGATCCAGTATCCAAGACAAAGGAGTCAGGTAGCCAGTGGGGCTTTACTGGGCAGGGCACAGGCATGGAGATAGTTTTCCCCTTATTCTTCAGGGTGACCCTGCTCCTTGGCATTCTAGAGGCTTTACCTGGAAAAAAGCCAGTTGCAAAGAGAGCAGCAGACCCATCCATGTCAAGGAGACTGGTAGCCCTCTGCCATGCAGCATCATGCAGGGAGTGGCACACCGCACTGAGGTCCAGGGGACCTCAGGCAGGGCAAACAAGCAGAGACCAGCCTGAATCAGGTGGGCATAACTAAGCAATCGTGCGCAACCCAGAGAACTTTCCCTCATCTTGGTGTATGCTGCCTCTCCTCTCCTCTCCTAGGCCTGCCTTTGATCCTTGAAGTCTGTCTTCTCCTGTGTCTGGTTTAACTGTTTCCATCACTAGCGCAGTTGACAAAGGCCACAGACTACACACCCGTTGTTACTCTCAAGAGTCTGACTCCTGTCTGCCCTACCCTGCTTGCTGTCCGCATGTGTCTGTGTGAGCATTGGAGGCACAAAGATACGTGCACGCGCTTCCCAGCTAGTCGGCTGTCCTGAGAAAGGCCCAGGCCAGTGTCTGCAACCCTATGTGGACTGTCCTGAGCTCCTCCCCAGCACTCAGCCCAGACCATGCTAAACCTCTCCAAATCCTGACTGCAAGAATACCACTGTCTCAGCCTTCACCAGTCACAAAGGGGCACTGACCACCTATGGATCAGTGGAAATGTGCTCTGGCTATGGAAAGGACTATACAAAGTCCCATTGATGTACCTTGTCTTGGTAGGTTTTCTGTTTCTCATCTTCAGTATTCTGTCACACAGCTTACCTCTACAAGGAGAGTGGCCTTATCCCCCAGCTCCAAAGCCACCTCTCTATGAGGCCTTCCTTTCCACTGGCCTGCAGGTTCTCTTTAAAGGGTACTTCTTCCATAACACCTGAAGACTAAACTCACAGGATGGTGGCCAAGCCAACTGCCCTCTGCAACTACAGGCTAGGAAAAAACACTTTGCCGTTTGGACTTGCTCTACAGCACAAGAGAGCTCCGGAGGAACTGAGACCGCCCTGTCTCCTTAGGTACCCCCTTGGCTTGGGTTTACAGCCTATGGTCATCCACCCTGTGCCAAGCCCCTTTCTACCATTTACCTAATACCAACCTACAGCTAGCTGCCTGGGCCTCAGCTTCTCTCTGCCAACCTGCCATCCCCTTCTGGAAAGGACTCTGACCTCTAGAGGCCAACCTTGGGGGACTCCCTCCATCCTTGCCCCCTTAGTGTGCCTGCCTACCCCTCAGCACCCCTTGCCCGCCTCCCTGCCCACCCTTCTGCAGGAGCGCAAGGCGGGCCCAGCCAATGCAGAGAGCTCCAGCTTCCTCTACATACCCTTTCTCATTCCTCCACCAGGTGGGCACGCGTACTCCCCAGTTGATAAGAGGAAGCAGGGTCCGTATCTCTCGCGGGTGCCCGAGCGGGTAAAGGGCAGGCCCTCATCGGGAGTGAGGGCCTGGTCTATGTGGGGGCAGTCTTCGTTCGCCAGCGCGGCCTTCGCCACCTCCCCATTCAGTTTGGAATCTTCAAACATATAAGCAGAAGCTATTGAGACACTGAAAACTGTTTAGTGAGAGGGGGTGACAGGCCGAAGGGAGGGCATTTGACAAAGAACTCCCGTTCCTGAGGATAGAAAGGGGCGGTCCGTGGGGAGAGTGCGTGGCTGGGGCGGACTGCTGACAGTGCAGGGAGGAAGAGACTCCTGGGTTTGCTCAAAGTTTGCAAAAAGATGAATTGGTGATGAGCCTGGCAGGTGGGCCCAAGGCAGGGTAATGAGACAGGATGATGTGATGTGTTCATAGGGAGAGGGTCAGACACACAGCTCAGGGAGAAGACAGACACTCAGAAAGGCCCCAGTCCAGAAAGGTAGCCTTTCAGACCCCTCCACTTCTAACCAGCCCCTGGCTGTCTCCCAGCCGGACTCCATTCCTCCTCATGCCGATCCCATTGCAGCATTTGGTTCCTGCCGTATCCCCAAGTCTGATCACTCCATTTGGACCCAACTCATCCATCAAGGTGCCCTAGCCTTCTTCTCTGTCCCCACGGGACCAAATCTGGTGCCTCTATAACTTTACCCATACAGACTAGGCCTGCTCACACCTTCTTTCCTGTATGCGCAGGGACAGTCTGGTCCCTCAGATTCCCCATGCTTTCAACAGGCTTGCCTGGACACATATTTTACACTGTCCCCTGTTTTACCATGTTGTGCCCCATAAAAACTAAACTGGCCATACCTCTGTTTGTCCTCACAGGAACCCAATCTGTTCTCTCTGAGACTGTCCTCTGCACAGATGAAGCCTGATCACACCTTCTACATTGTTCACACAGGTGCCTCTGAAATCGGGTGCCTCTGAAATTATGTCCTAAAACACAGATAAGAGCTGACCACACCTGAACTGTCTCTACAAAGACCCAATCAGGTCACTTCAGTTTCCCGTTCCTCATTCTGACTAGGCCTGGTTACACATTTTGCTGCCCCTCTAAGGACCCAATCTGATGGATCTACTCCATCACTCCAAGCGGATTAATTTCCTGTGTACCCTCACAGACCCAATTAGACCACTCCATCTGCTCTGTCCCCATGCAGACCTACACTATGCCCACACACATCAAGCAGTATCTCCAAAGACCCTTCCAGGGGATCTGGTCAGCTTGCACAACAAAGATACACGCGTATGCATGAGGCCATGATAGCTGGACAGGGATATGGGAGGGGCTCCCATTGCTGTCCCTTCTGCCAGCATTCCTGGCAAAGCAGAGCAAATGGGTGTGCAGGAGACAACTGATGCTGATGGCCTTGGGTGGAGGGAAATTTGAGGCTTGGCTTCTGTAGTAGCCTAAGGAGGAACCTAGGAGGGAGTCTCAGAGGGACATGTATGGTAGAAGGCAAAATGTGGCCACAGCCAGGCACCCTGGCCCTCTTAACTTCAGAGATCTGGAGGCCTTCAGCACATGGCAGAGGTGACTCTGACTGACCTTTGTCCCCAATCTCTGTCCCTCTTGGGGACTCTGCCAGAGTGAAGCCCACTCAAATGCTGCACATGGGGGAAGCCTCATATGAGAGCCTGTTGGTGAAGGAAGGAAACCAACCTGGGAATGTGTTGGGGTGGCTCTCTGAAGGAAAGCTATGGGAGATCCCCCTGGATTTGACCCTCTCCCAACAATCCTGTTTACATCACGTAACTACACGCAGGAGTGATCCTTCCCTGCATGCACACACGTGACGTGCACGTGGGTGGGATCACCACCCATGTACGTCATGTCACTACAAAGAGGCAGTCAGTCAAAAGAGAAATGGACCAATCAGGTTTATTCATAAAGCAAATCAAAAAAAAAGGTTTCCCATCATAATTTTGGAACTTAAAAAAGTCTGTCATACAAGATGGCAAGGCATTTCACGTACAGTGCATTCCTTGAAGATCCCAGGGCCTTCGCTCCTGATTGACTCTGAACCAGAAAGGCCAGTTTCTAGGGAAACTCTGGCACCATGTGACAAGCCGGGGGCTGCCTAGCAATGGAGCGTGTCTGTGGGCACACACACGTGCCTACGGACATGCATAGCCTCCCTTACATTCCATTTGGCTCTTGTCTCCCTCATGGAGGCTCTGTGGGCTGGAAGGACAATGTTGGGGTGATGGGGGATGTGGTATGGTGAGGAAGGGGGTTGGAAGCTGGGGTCCATGTGCCTCAAATGACTTTTTCTTCAGGGGAACATTAGTGGCTTCCAAGTGCATCTTCTCCAGCTGGCGAAGATGCTCTTGAGTGGGCGTCCACAGCCTGCTCTTCTTGTCCAGGAAAGGGTCAAATAGTGACTGTTCCTTTCTGCCTCCGCCTCCGTGGACAGTGCAGCCTGAGCCCCGTCCTCTGGTGCTGAGTCCCTGCCTACATGCCCCCTGCCCCTGGGCTCCCACCTTGAACTGCAAAAGGTTTGACAGTGGGGCAGATCCTCGGGTGGGGGGTGGGGCTGAGGCAAGAAACAGCCATCCGGAATCTAGGGGGACAAGATGATAGGCCGTTTCCAGGATGTCCCTGGAGCCTGATTTTTCCTTCAGCCTCAACCTTTGGAAAGGGATCTATGGCTGAATGGCTGTTATTTTACCTGCAGTTGAAGATGCTGTCAGCAAGTGGGGCATTCTCCAGTCCCAAACTTCAGTGTGGATGGCCAGAAGAGAAAATAATTAAAGAGGCCAATTATCTAAACCTGAGGAACCATGGGAAAGGCCACAGGTACAAGGTCACTGAGTCCCCACCCACCTGCTCATCTCTCCTGGAATGAAAGGGCAGCTTAGCAGCCTAGGTTCCCACTTGCTGTCAGAGACCTGGGTCTGCCTCCCCTGGGGGACCCCAGAACGCCACTACCCCACAGCCCGCGATGATGAAATGGCAGCATGGGCAGCGTCGCGGAGATGATTTCAAGGCTTTGAAATGAACTGAGATGAACATCTGTGACAGGGTCATTTTTTTTAAAACTTTGGAGCAAGGAGAACCTACATGACCAGGCCCTCTGTCAGCAGGCCTGTTTTTCTGCCATCTCCAGACACTTCTGACGTACTTACTGTTCACGTCAGCAGCGGGCACCACCAGGCGCACGCAGGACTGGACAGGGTTAGTTGGGCTGGGCATTGCCTTGGGTTTGCCCCAGAGGGGTCTGCTCAGCTGAGATTCGGGGAAAACATCTCAGGCTAAAGGGGGACAAGCTGTGAGAAACAGTCGTGGGGACCACCACACTCAGTCAACAAAACAAGAGAGAGAGAAAGACATGATTAGTGGAGAAGGGGAGGGGATATGAACAACACAGAAAAGAGTGCCCAGCCTACCATTCAAAGTCATCTCATTTCTTCTCAGATCTCCCTTTGCCCACTCGGGCAGTGTGGACTCCACTCGGGGTCCAGGCTGCCAACCCTGCAGCTGGATTTTCCTCAACCCCCTATCTTGCCTCATCAATTGTGTCCCCAATACTGCCACCTTCCCTCCCTCGAGGTCTAGCCCTAGTCCTAGGCAAGTGCTGTAGCCCGAAAGAGGACAGCTGGAGGGCTCAAAGAGAGGGGACTTTAGATTCTGATGTTCAGAAAAGAAGCTCTCCCCGCAAAGAACACCCTGAAGCTGCAGCGGTAGCTCCTGGGGTGGGGGGAGTGTCTCCGAGACATCACTTTAGCTCTGCATATTCCCAGGCAATAAGGGAACCAGACCTGGCCAATCCTTCTCAACCCCTTATTCTGGGACCCTGGAACCCTGGACTCCACACCACAAAGGACTGACCCAAACCACAGGAGCAGACACAATAAGACACACAACAATGGACAACAGACATTCCAAGCTACCCAGAGCAAGTGGTTGACCCCGCTTTAAGTGGGAAAGGGAACCGCTTCCAGAAGGGCAGCTTCTCCAGGGAGCTCAGTCCCAGACACTCCCTCCCTGTACCTCCCATGACCAGGTGAGATCTGTGTCCTTGGAGCCCCTCAGGGAAGATCCCACAAATACTGAGGCCATTCAAGTCATGGCCCAAAGAAAGAGATGAGCACATCTCTGGGACAGGCAAACTGTGGCTTCAGCAGTGACTGAGATGTGGAGGCGAGGGGAGAGAGCTGGAGGATTGGCTGTAGTGCAAAGCCCAGCATTCTGGCTCAGTCCCTGGCCCAAGAGTTCGAAATGGAAATAGAGAAAACTCTGGGTAGGGACCTGCTCGATTGTCTCTGCTGAAGGACCTCGCAGAACCTCATCTCCCACATCCCCATAAAGTCTGTCTCTACCTACCACATGTGCCTTCTCGAACTCTGGCTTCTCCCCAACTTTCTCACCTTCACCCCATGCCCATCCAGGTATATAGTTACGAGAAGAAAAGGGGTTGAATGAGAAGGGAGGTGTGGCACAAGGATGGCTAAAGACAAGCCTAGGAACCTCATGGGCCCCTAACAATAGATAACCCTGGTCTCACTCGTGTTTGAGGTGAGCAGTGTTCCAGTGAAAGATGAGGCTCTAGGTGGGACTGGAATCTTAGAGCTGAGGGGCTGGGCTGGGCTGAGCATCAGGACAGCACCAAAACAGCAAGGGAAAGAGAAGGGAATAGTGTGTGTGGAGGAGGGGGGAAGAAAAGGAACTTGAGCTTGGAGAGCAAGTCATAAGACTGCCCAAGCCAGAGCTCTCTGTGTTCCTAAAACCCGGAGCCAGGGGCAAGGTGCTCTCAGGGGCAGGGCTGAGGAACCCAGAGGAAACCTCACAGGAATTCACAGGTTCTGTGGATCTGCTGCAGCAATGTGAGGAAAGAGCTAATATCCCTAGGACTAGCTGAGTGTGTGTGTGTGTGTGTGTGTGTGTGTGTGTGTGTGCGCGCGCGCGCATGCCCTCAGTACATGGAGAATTATGTCACTGAGTGTGCAGAGCAATCTCTGGCTAGAATGAGCTGGGGGTCATCAATGGGCTGACCTGGGGCTCCATGTCTAGAGCACCAATACTGACAGTGTTGGGGAAGATGAATCAGAAGGGTTGTGTAGGAAGTGCTCAGCCAGAGCACTTCCTACCGGGGTGCACAGTGGGGCTGGAGGAGAAGGTAGGCCATCCAGAGCTGAGGAAACTGTCCTTGCCCTGCTGGTAGCTCCTGCGGTAAGATGGCTAGCTAACTCAAAACAAAAGGTTATGCCTGGAACTTCCCATAAATGGAGACATGGCTAGACCATGAGGTCTCTACCTCCTGCATTCCCTGCTCCAATCTAGAACACAAGTTACATTTTACTTATGTGCCTACAGCGATCTCAGAAAGGAGAGGTCACGGAATTGGGTGAAAGGGCTACTTCTCCAGCCATGGGACATTGCTCAGGCTGCTCCAGGCAGTAGGAGAAAGGACTTTGATGGGAAGGTGAATCAGATAACACACAGCAGTGAAGAACATCAATCACCCACTGAGGGAGGTCACCCACATGAAAGAGAGACTCTCTCACCTGAGGCTGAGCTAGCTGGCAGCCCCCTATGAGACCCAGGCATGGGGTGCTCTCCATAGACTAAATGAATCTAACAGCACACACCAACCTCACACTCACCAAGCGCCTCTTAGATCAGTGTCACCATTCTTCTCTGGGTCATCTGTTCCTTGGAGATCCCTGTGTCCTCAGAGTAGCCAATGGGATTCCATGGGTAGAGGTAGACTATGGGTTTTCATCTTCAGACCAGAGCCCCATGGTCAACTTTATGTGCTATATGCAGGTTCTCATAAAACTGAGATAGTCCCATAATGAACCACTAGCCATGGAATATGAGAATATATCCCTCGGTGACTAGTATTGTTTCACCCCCACCCCCACCCCATCTCCCAGTGAATTCGTGGGTAAGTGGTTGGGATGTCTTGTATTGCTGCTGCTGCAGTCCCTACTGCTAGATATGGGGACAACTCTCAGTGGTGGGACGTTGTTGCTGGTCCATAATGCTTTCATCTAAGCTGCCCAGGGTGTGGCCCCCCTCTATTCCTTTGCTCACCAGCCTCTTCCATCAGAAGGTCACCAGAAACTCCCATTGGACCATCAACCCAAACAGACAACGTGAAAGCCAGAGTCACTCAACAGATTCCTAAAGATAAATGCTAAGCTTTAGAGTGGTGGCAGAGGATGAGTTGGTTTGGCATGCTATGGGGTAAGTAAGCTTGTCACAGAAGGCTAGGGCAACTCCTAGCGAAGACCTGGAGCCAGGTAGCAGGAGTCTACTCAGCTATAGAGAGAGGTTCTGCTCGGGCTGAGAATCCTGACTACTGCCTTTGCAGGGACCTGGCTGGCCAGATCTCAAGTACCACTCTGCCAGTCCACAGCCTGAAGGCATCCATGTTAAAGACCAAATCAAAGGCTGTGTGGTGTCTCTGAATCACACCCACTCCCTCCCTGCCCACCACGGGTCAGTAGCCTGTCAGAGACTTATGCCTGACTCCTCCTGACCAAGCAGCAGCCTCTGGGCTCCTGCTAAAAGTCCTCAGCAAATGTCTGAGGGGTCTCTTCAGAACTCATGAGACCAACCACATCAACCTCCTTACCCAGAGCCACCAGTAAGGTTTCTCTAGCAAGCTCTTGACTTCCGAATTTGGCCGCCAAGCATCTCCCTGGGGCCCCAGGCTCCACACCTCAAGATTGGGCACAGGGTCCTGGGTCGCCCACGGAACTAAGGAAGCAGTCTGACTGAATCTGGAATCATTGCTACAGGGGGCAGAGGTTAAAGGTCAGATCGACATGCCTCTAAGAGGTTTCCTACCTGCTCTGTTAATTTCTAAAATTTCTTCCTGGGCCAGCGGACATGTGTCACTCTGAGTACTGTGGTGAGGAGAGTTTACGACAGATTTACAGTAATTGGGAGATCCCAGCTGTGGTGCTCGTGGAATATGCTTCTTTTTTTTCTTTGGTAGTTTCTGCTTAGCCATGGCTAAAGAGTAGTACATCCCGAAATTGTTCACGATGACGGGCACCGGCATGGCAATGGTCAGCACTCCTGCCAGAGCACACAATGCTCCCACCAACATACCAGACCACGTCTGAGGGTACATGTCTCCATAGCCCAGTGTCGTCATGGTGACCACAGCCCACCAGAAGCCAATGGGAATGTTTTTAAAGTGTGTGTGCTCGCTGGCGCTGGGATCATTGGGCTGTGCCCCGATCCTCTCAGCGTAGTAGATCATGGTGGCAAAGATGAGTACACCCAGGGCCAGGAAAATGATAAGCAACAAGAACTCGTTGGTGCTGGCACGGAGTGTGTGGCCCAGGACTCGAAGGCCCACGAAATGGCGGGTCAGCTTGAAGATGCGCAGGATGCGCACGAAGCGGACAACGCGCAGGAAGCCCAGAACGTCCTTGGCAGCTTTGGAAGACAGGCCACTGAGGCCCACCTCCAGGTAGAAGGGGAGGATGGCCACAAAGTCAATGATATTGAGTGAGTTCTTGATGAACTCCACCTTGTTGGGACAGAAGACAACACGCATGAGGAACTCGAAGGTGAACCAGACCACACAGACGCCCTCGATGTAGGTGAGGAAGGCCTCAGTTTCTGCTTCCCGGTAGTATCGCACTTGGGTGCCATTTTGAACATTCTCAATCTCCGTCTTGTTCACGATGGGGTTGAACCGCTCATGGGTCTCCAGACAAAAGGTTGTGATGGAGACCAGGATGAAGAAGAGGGAGGCCAAGGCCACATACTGTGGGCGAGAAACACAGGTGTCAGAGTAAAGGCTTCCTGCTCAGAAAGGAGAAACCTGGAGTGTGTTGTGTTGAACCCAGGCACACCGCCACATTAGAAGCAGGCCATGCACAGAGCTCCTGCAGCACAGCCCAAGCCAACCTGCAACCCTAGCCTCCTCGGAGCCCAGAGGGGTAAGTGCTGCTGCTGAGCCAGGCCTACAAAGCCTGCATCCCTGTTCACCTGTTCTTCCTTTCCCCGCTACCAGCCAAATCATAAGAGGGAAGGAGCCTGGCTACATTAGAGTGAGCTGTCAATAAATACTCTGATGAGAAAGAAAAAGAAAAGAAAAGAACCAAAAGCTTGTTGAGCCACTGAATTCTGAGGTGTCTGTTATGGCACTGACTGTGACACTGGGACCGAAGTGTGCAAAGAAACACAAGGAAACCACTCTACTGAACCCAGGCCTTTGGGAAGCTGTATCTATTTCCTTTGACTCCAGTTCATTTACTTAAAGACACCCCCTGCCCCGCAATTAGCAGCAGGAAATCTAGTGCCTTGGCCTTAGCTTGGGTTAACCCTGGCACTCCTCCCCATCCCGTGTGCTCTGGGAGGCCCAGAATTGCTATGTTGGGTTAACCAAAACCCTGAGTCCTGAAGCCCAACCAGCCAAAGGATATGGGCACCAAAAACTAAGAGGATCTTCCAGATCATGTTCTGGGCTTCAGGGAGGGGAGAGAAGTGGGAAAGACGGTGTCATAGATTGATAGCAGTCTTAAGAGACGATGCCGCATGCTCCCTGAGCCCACAGACAGGAAGAGACCTGTGTAAGCTGCTGCTCACAGCGGCTGGCATCCTGTTAGCTTAATAGCAATGCAAGTTTCAGAACCTTTTCCCATAGGCTCCTATCAAATGCAATCCATTTGCATCCTTCCATGAACCGATGTCTCCTTTCCATCCATCCATCTTCCTTCCATCCTTGCTTCCTCCCTTCCCTCCTTCTGCTTTCCCTCCCTTCTGCCCATTTATCCATCCTTTTTTCCACTCATGCACTCATCCATCTATGCACTCATTTTCCTTCTATCCTCTGTTCCACTCCTTCCTTATTTTTTTCTTCCCTCCCTCCTTCCTTCTCCCCACCCATATGCTGCTCACCATCCTTTGGTTCACCCATCCATCCTTTCTTCCCACCACACTCCCCAGACTCCAGCTCTCAGGGAGCTCCCTGTTCAGTAAGGAGGAGGACACACACAAAGACAGAACAAAGCAGTCGGTTCAAAGTATGAGTCCCTGCACCCTAGGAAGCCTTCGGGGCTGGAAAAAGCTGAGGGAAGCAGGATAGAAAAGAAGTCTTCTCAATCCAGGAAGCTCTTCTTTCAGGATCCAGCTCTTCCAGACCTGGGATGCATGGAGGACAAAGCAGGAGAGCAAAGTGGAGGCAAGAAGAGTCATTTACCTTCAACCCCAGCTCCCCCAGAGCTGCAGCCCTTCCAAGTCACCATGCATTTTCATCTGCTATACATTTGGACTTGGACTTCCTCTGGGTCTCTTCTTGGAACTTGGCCTTCACAGCTTAGATTCCCCAGGGGCAGGCCATGCTCCCCATGCAGTAACCCCTGCCATAGCCTTTTCCTCTGTATCCTCTCTCAACAGAACCACTACTATCAAAGCTGGTTCTAGACTTCAGTCCCAGCCACAGGCTACTGGTCCCAGAGATGCTCATGCCAGCTACCACATTGCCCACAGGGGAAAGCCCAGAGTCCTTAGCCTGGTACACCAGGATCACTGTGCCCTGGCTGCACTTGATCTCTCGGGGTCCTCACCCTACATGTACCCAACATTCTTGCCACATGTACCTCCTCTGGTGGCTTTGCATACAAGGGTCCTTCTTCCCGAGAGACTTCTGGCCATAAACACTGTGTTCATGCATGATCCCATGCATTCTCACTACCCCATTGATAGCCCTTCCCCTAGGGTGAGGCTCCCACTGTGGTACTCAGGAGGCAGCCTGCCAAGACTCTCCTCAAGGAATCTCTACACCCTCCCAGGGAGGCCATGAGTCTGTCTCCAGCGATGGCTCATTAGTATTTGCAAAGGCTCCTGAGAATAGCCCTGACAGGGCATTGATCTCCCAGGAGGTCCGCAAACCCTCAGAGCCCTCCTCTCATTTGTCCCCTCACGGCACTGATCTTCATAGAGACAAGTAGGTCCAGAATAAGGCCAGGTCTTATTAAGATTAGCATAGAGAGGCTGAGGAGATGGTTGGCACAGCGCTCGCCATGCAGACATGGATCCTGGAGTTCAATCACCAGAACCCATGTTAAAAACAGATCTGGGCATGGAGAGATGGCTCGGCAGTTAAGATCACCCGCTGCGCTTTCGAGGGCCTAGGATCAATTCCCAGAACCTACAGGGTAGTTTGCTTCTGCAACTTCAGTCTTGGGCTCCTCTTCTGGCCTCCATAGGCACCATGTATGCATGTGCATGTACGTGCATGCAGACAAACACTCATACACATAAAATACAAATAAAATAATCATTAAAAAGCAAGAAAAGGAAAGCGTCAAGTGTGGTGACATGTGCTTGTAATCCCAGAGTTGAGGAGCAGAGACAGGTAGATTTCTAGAGCTTAGTGGCCAACCAGTGTAGCTGAATCTGTGAGCCCTAGGCCAAATGAGAGATATTCTCAAAAAAAAAAAAAGGGAATGAATTAAAGATGATACCAGAAATTAACACACACACACACACACACACACACACACACATGCACGGACACACACAATTAGTACAGGAAAACTCATGGTTATCTAGGCTCAAGGTGCAGCCTGGGCCTCATTGTACAAAGAATGGAGGATAGAGGGTGGGAAGCAAAAACCAGACTGGAGCCAGACAGAAAGACGCCATCCCCAGGTAGAGGCCCAATAGACTCCCTGCACACCTGCTTTCTCAGCCTCTACTGCCACAAGCAGGACCCTGAAGACTCGGGGCCTGTGGAAGAAGCTCGTTTGGGCTTACTAAGATAGTCCAGTGTTCTACTGAGCTCAGGGGCTAATAGGAGGTCAGCCAAGGCCCCGTCAAAGCCAAAATAACCCCTTCCTTTACCCCACCCAAAGTTGGGAGGAGAGGGAAAAAAAACTACCAAAGTTCAAGGACCTACTGTGTGCACTGTCTTGGTAGAACAGGTAGCCATATCCCTACTGTGTCCAAAGAAAAGCCAGAAACAAAGAATTTTGGGGACAAAAGCAAGGCTTCAAAGAGAGCAAGGGAGGTTAGACAGAGGTGAAGCATTCTCTCAGACACTGAGCGCTCTCACCACCACGCTGCCTGCACTTTGCTCACTGAGAAGCCAGCCTTGGATCAGACCTGGCTGGTTCCATGTCGAGGATGGCCCCCACTTCCCAGACTCCCTAAGAGCAGACTGTGATCTTCCGTGAAACTGATGAAGGGCAGATGCGACTAGAACCAGCTAGATGTGATCGTAGACACTCTCGAGTGGATCCTAAGCCTTGGAGCATGGACTCAGTAACTCTGGGGCAGAAGTAGCCTTTTGAGGATGAACCAGCAATGAGAGAGTCTTTGAGTGGTCCAGTCTGCATTCTACCTAGCCTTGCTGAGCCCTGGTAGACAAGACCTCACCGTATTCAGAGCACAGTTAAGAGGGAGAGGTGGGGCATGGTGTCACTGGCCCCCAGACAGGGAGGCAAACTCTGCCTGATAGGCCCAGGACAACAAATTCCAGAGCAATGCTGGTGTTGTCACCCACAGGGCAAGCACTGGGGTCTGTGCTCTATGTGAATTGAGTGCCAACAGTCACCCACAGACCACAGACTCAATAATCCAGAGTACACACCTAACCTTTGTTCTAAGCTCAGACACAAATGCATAGGCATGGAGAATATGGCTCGGTGCCTGGACCACACAAAGGATGTGAGCAACCCACAGAAACCTTAACAAGACATGTCACCTCACCCCAACCAGCCACACTCTGGTAGTGTGCACACAAACAACTCACATGTACACACCTAGAGCAGCACGTGGAGAGAGTGGTGACCAGACCACATAGCATACAACCTCCTCCCCGCCTCTCTCCAGGAACACACACACAGACTGCAGGCACTTGGGCCCAACCCTCTGCTTCTGGTGCCCTCCCTCCTTCTCCTTGCAGTTTCTGCTCCACCCTTTACCTTGTCCCCGCTAGGGGGCTACTGACTTTCCCACAGCTCTGGCAGCTCCAGCCTGCCTCGCCTCTCTGCCCCCTCAGCCTTCCCTGCCGCCCTCACACTGCCATTCCTGTGATGCTTGCTCCTCTTTCCAGCCCATCCCCGGAGCAGCTGAGTCCCACCATAACCAGGACCAGGTCAGCTGACCCCTCCTGGGACTATGATCTGAGGACGAAGAGCTCTGTCAGGCAGCCCAGAGGTAGCTGCCCCCAACCTGGCTAGCGCAGTGGCTGCCTTGTCGAATTTAGGGCGCTCAGCTGTGATGACTTGATGCTACACAAACACAAGCTGGTAGTTTCTGCCTCTTTTTATTTTTTTTTCCCAGAACCAAATCACAAACCATAAGACCCACCAATTGTGTTCTAGAAAGTGGTAGTCATAGCAACTGAGCAAGGCATCCCATTTCTATGGTAACCAGGGTGGTAAGGCTGCTAGCTGTAAAGTCAGACAAACCTACTAGGGATCTGTTGACTTAAGACGTTTTATAAATCAGCAAGTTATTTTTATCACAGCCACACCCCTGGGAACACAAATCAGAAAGGCACCCTACTATCTATTAAAATGACCAGTATGTGCTATGACTTTCACTTAGGAATTATTTGCACCACAGTGATCTTTAGAAAATTGTGCTTGTCTTTTGGAGCTGTTCAGGGGTTCACTGTGGGGATTCATCTTTTTCCCATCTGCACTTCATGAACAAGTGTCTGGAACTGACATGACGATCTGGCCACTAGCTTCCTATATGAGCTCGACCAATCCCTCCTCCCCAAGGTGAAAGTGAAGACTTAGACTTGGTCCCGTTGGAGGATTCTAAGGGGTATCAAGGCCACCGGCAGTGGGAGCTCACGATGACTAATCAGGGGAGCCCTGGCATACGTCTAGGCTTTAGGCCCCCAGAAACTGCAGGTCAGGTTTGCTGCCTAATGGAATCTGCCCCATAGGGTGCACAGTATCCATTAGAAGGCAGTGATGCAGAGCAGACAGGATGGCCAATTGTCTTAAATAAATTGTCAGTTTGAGTTGGGTTTAGAAACTGAATTAGACTCCTCCGGACTTCCCTAGGTTGGGCACACCCACAGTGTGCTGGGTTGGCCAGGGCTGCAGGATTGGAGAGCTCGTGAGGTCTATCTATCCATTTGTTTGTTTTATCTGCATTAAGCCCAGGGAGGTCCCAGTGCTCTCCTTGGGTCCTGACCACCGTTCCTGCCCCATACTCCTCCCCTGCTGGTACCTGTTCAGGGAGTAGTAGACAGAAGGAGCTCCCTGCAGAGCTCTGAGGTGGTATGAACTGGGGAGTGTATGTGCATGGCAGAGTGTGCCATGTTTGGAAAGTCTGTGTGGTGGGGACGACAACCAGTGAATTGCCAAAAACATAACAAAACAAAACAAAAACATCGGAGCTGGTGTATGCATGGTAAAAATGTCACCAGTATATATGAACTCTCTCTAGGCTCAGCAAGAGCTTTAAGTGGTGGCTTTGTATGATGTATGGGATTCCTGTGTGTTGGAGAAGTATACTTGAAGAGACGTGGAGGCATATGGACGCATCTATGTTGTATTGAATGGTACGTGCATAGGGTTGTATATGAGGTATGGAATATATGCATGAGTGTGCACATATGTGAGCCATGTGTGGTCTATGGTGTGCTTGTGTGCAAGGGACAGGCATGTATAAGAATAAGTATGTGCATGTGTAGGTTGTAGCATGTGTGCACATGGGCAGGCCATGTGATCAGTTTTGGGCTAGTGTGTCACTGACCAACTGGAGATTCATTCCATGGTTCAGACCCTTTTCCACACCAGAAATGGTCACTCACACACCAACCCAAGGAGAAAGAGCAGACACATGGGAGTTAAAGGGAGCCCCTAAGCAGACCCATCAGGGAGGAACGGCTGTCCACAGTACGGAATCTTTTGTTGGGCCCTTCCTCCATATCACCAGTATTCTCCATGCAGACTGGGCCAGGACCAGGAAAGGTAGTGCTCAGGTCTCACAGAACTAGGAGGCCAGAACGGACACCACCCCTCATTAAATCACGCTCAGGGCCTCTCCTTGGTCACACCCAAACCAGGCCATGCTGATAAATGTGCAGCAACGTCCTAAAGTGGCAAAGATTGCCATGTGCTTTCATCATAAATGAATCTCTTATGGACGTTATTAAACCCTAACATGTATAAATCCTTAAAAGGCTGTTTCTCCCAGACCCTTACTTCATGCCACTGCACTTATGATGGGTCTTAGAACTGTAGAGATGTGGCTATTAGAGACTCCAGGACACTGAGACAGAGGTCACCTGCAAGGGCTTCTGTGAAAAGCCACTCTTTGGGCATGAGTGGGGACAGAGGCACAGCCAATGGCAGGAACCACCTAAGGCTGAGGGACTCTTGAGAAGAGCCCCCCTAGATGTCACAGTAGGCTCTGGCATTGGGCTGTGATCACCATGAGCACTGACCCTTTACTTAGTCAGTGCCCTGCTATGCCACCTTCTTCCAAGTCTCTTGACTCCAAGTGCCCTGCCTTCTTTTCCCTGGGCCAAGTAGCTCAGGACTGTTGAAGGAGGCAGCAGCTGAGAAGAAATGACATGACCTTGAAGTCAACCAGCCGGAAAGGTAGTCCCAGTTCAACTGGGCGGCCTTGAATAGTTCCTCAGTCCTTTCTCGCAGCTGACAATGATGGAATAAGATCACACACAGGGACTAGTGAGATATTTCGTCAGGTAAAGCGCTTCCCACTGAGCCTTACAACCCGGGTTTGATCCCTGGAGTGCACATACCTGCTGGAAGGAACTGACTCCCTCTGAACTCCACACGCAGGCTACGGCTTACATGTGTACACACACAATAAATAAATAAATGCAGAGAAGGGGAAGAGAGGGAAGGAGAGAGAGAAAGAGAGAGAGCACTAGTGCAAGAGGAAGCATGAGCTGAGAGACATTCAAATGCGTTGTCGGCCTCAGACACCCTGCCCAACTCACCATCCACCTAGGCCTGGTCAGTCCACTGCTCAACATCAGATCATCTCGCACACAGAAAAGCCTGGCAGTCGACAGCCATGGAATGGGGCCATTGAGTTGGGGGTCACCATGGAAACTGAAGCACAAAACACCCCCACTATCCCTCAGAGAACATGGTTAACTCTCAGCCCATGGGAAATGAATGAGGCCAAGGCTATTTGAATGTTCAGCAGAGTGATCAAGTCATACAGGAACAAAAGCTATTGGGACCAGCCCTGGTCCTGGTGTATGGGGTCAGGCTGTCTACTTAGGGCACAGCCTGGTAGACGTCTGACAAGCTAGGTCAGAAGGCCCCGGGACTTAGCAACAAGGACAAATGGTTGGACCCAGACTCCCTGGGAGTGTGGGCAGAAAGCTCCAAGGACATCTGGCCACCCTTGGATGTAACATTCAAACATTCAATCATTCAGTCATGAAACACTATATTGACTGAGCACCTACTGTGCACCAGACATCACATTGCATAACCCCTCCAGGGATAACAGCTCTAGCTAATGCTCCCAACACAAGCTCAGGCACACAGTAGGCACTCACTAGTGGGGATGAAAACATCTACTGTCTACTGACGTTCTGAGCCACACCCACCTCGCATACGTGGTGTCTCATCTTTAGCCCTATACTGACTCTAAGGGTCACACACAGTTGTGCTTCCCCCAACTCCATGCATGTGCTGTGTGTGAGTCCACGTGTCCATAAGTGCCATGGAGGTCACAGAAGGACATCACAGTAGGTACACTCCCTACCTCCCTTGAGATGGGGTCTCTCACTGAACCTGGAGCTGTGCTCACAGCCGAGCACCAGCAATCCTTCCATCTCTGCCTCCCCCTTTCAAGGACAAATCTGGTGAGGGTCAAAAGAGGTGGGAAGAGCAGAGACTCATGTGACAGAAGTGGCAGTAGAGGCTTTGGGGAGACTGAGAAAGTAGGTGTACACACACAAAGCCATATGAATGAGAGCAGAAATGTTCTTTTCATTTATGACACAGGTGACTCGAATTTGGGGTTTATGAGACAAGATGAGACTCATACCTCACATGGCTCTGCTATTCAAAGAAACACATGAAGAGAGCCTGGGAAGCAGGTCATCTGAGATAGCAGAGGCCTGGACGTGGCTTCCATCCAGCACAGAGTTCGAATCCTAGCTCTGCCATGTCTAGTCTGACAGTGGGGTTAGACTAGAATTTAGTCACATGGGCCTTAAAATGAGAAAGTGACAAGCACTCCAGGAACTAGAACACAATTGAGAGGCAAGGTATGGAGGAAATGAGGCCTGGGACTTCCCAGATTCTGGGAAGAATTATGCCATGCTAAAAGCACCAAGACTACCAGTTCCAAATTCCACAAAACAAGAGTCAGACCACTGTTTCTTTTCAAAGAGCATTTAGGGGTTTGTTTTCCCAGATTACCAGAGAAGGGGAGAAGAGCTGGAATAGCAGCTAAGGGAGAATGTGCCCCTTCTCATGTTGTCCTTTTCCCTGTATTTGTCCTGTTCCTGTCACCACCTGCCTACTAACTACAGACCAGGAGCAGGAGACAGCCTCGTCCTCATGAGAGCTGAAGGCACAGGCCTCACAATCTGCATTGTGTGGGTTAACCTAGGTGTATTCAAGACCCAGCAGAGGACGGGACCCAACACTGCAGTAGATACCAGCTTTCTGCACTGAATGCCTGACTTGGAACTGGGAGAACTTGGGGCTCAGGGTGAAGGACAAACAAGGTCACAGGATAAGTGGGGGCTGAGCCAGAGCTGCCAACTACAGTAACAAGATGAAGGATACCAATAGCCAATGGTTGTCTAGTACGCCCTCATCTTCTGGTTCTTTGCACCTCTGCAACCCAGGGAAATGTTTTCTTCAGAGGAGCAGGAGGTCTCTGGGGAAGAATCTTGACCCTAAAATTCAAGTTCCCACTCTGCCTCGTGACCCTGTGCTTCCCTGAATCTCATCAGCTCCTTTATGCTGCCAGAAGGACTTGGCCATGTGACACGAGTCATCATGGCTGTGTCCCCACGAACCCATCTGGACTTTAGCACAGCTCTAACCTCTGTCAACCACAGGCAGGCAGAAGGACAGAGGCCCATGTTCCGAAGACACCTGAGACTCCAGGAAAGCATACTGAGGAACAGACAGTAGCAATAACTTCTCTCACCTTTCCGGTAATATGTCAAACTCAGAAGTAGACTAGTGTCCCACGTGGAGCCTTCCTCAGACGCCAGGACAAGCGTCTCCTACTCTGTGGACTCATCTGCCTGCTGTCTGAGAGCCCTGAGTCAATGGCTGTTCTTTCACACTGGCTACTGGGAACTCAGCTAACCCTCTGCTGCTCTGATCTGTTATCTTTGGAGGTGTGTCTTACATGCTTCAAGCCTTTTCTAGAGGAAAATCAGACTGGAATAAAATATGAACAAGTTCCCAGATCAGGAAGTGGGACCTCCAGAGGGAGCACTTTGTGATCCCCTCTGCTAGTGAGCCTAAAACAGACTCTGTTGGTGACCACCTGCCATGAGTCACCGACAGAGCCACTCACTCAGCCTTTGGATGCCTCCAAGAGAAGGATTTATCTCTTGTCTAAATCAATCTCCACCCCTTCCTCTCCAGCTCTACCCCATGAAGGGACAGATCACATCACTTTGCCTCTTAACACTGCTGGCTACACCTGGAGGTGCTGGGACCCACCTGAGCAGGCTGCCTCCCCACCAGGCCCCCTTCACACTCCAGCTTTGGGCCTCCTCATGCTGTCTCAGGCCTGCTGGTGTTACACACACACAGTGGATGGCTAGGAATGGCACATGCCACCCTCTAGATCCGCACAGCCACCCGAGTCCCAGCAGCATGCAGGTTTGTTGAATGTCATCGTCCTAATGGCACATTCGTAGAGGGCAGGGCTATTCATTTCTCTCTAGGAACCTTTACCCCCATTTTGTAGAAAAAGAAAATTAAGATTCAGTGTGCCTGAGACATGTGCAGCAGAGCCCTGTGTAGCTTGGCTGCGGAAGGCAGGGTTTGAAAACAGCTTCTCCAAAATCCCTTTCTGCACCGTTTTCACATCTGTCCCAAGCTACCCTTGAAGGAAGGCATTCATCTTTCCACCATGGCGGCATGGACACAGCCTTCTACCATTTCCCATGCATCTTCCCAGTTTGATTGTCATGTGAGCAACACACACACACACACACACACACACACACACACACATCAAACAAACCCCAAAACACTGGGTCGTTAGCACTGTAGTTTCAATAGCACCCGTTCAGCAAATGAGAAAACTGAAGCTCTGAGCTCCATGGAAGAGGTAGAAAAGGAGTTTATCAGGAGTTCACTAGAGAAACTCTCTCCAGTGTCCACTTCGTGTCATATTGGATCTTGACTCGTGTGTGTGTGTGTGTGTGTGTGTGTGTGTGTGTGTGTGTGTTTGGGAAGGGAATTAAAGGTGACTCTAGAGGGCAGGCCTGGAGAGGGAAATGGGCATTGCCTCTGAGGGACACGTGAGTACCCCCATGCTGTAAATAGCTGCTGGATATTACAGGGTGTGTGGGACAATGGGGGAAGCAAATATGTCTCTGGCAGGTGAGCTGACGTTTAGTAAGCAGTCATGAAGAGAAAAATGCACCTGCATATGGTGACAAGGCCCCAACAGGGAGTGGACAAGATATCCAACAGGCTTTCAAAAGCCATGGGTTAGACTGACTTCCAGTCGGAAGCATCGGTTCGCAACAGAGGCTGCAGGGATGGATAAGACCAACTGGGGCAGAGAATGGGGCAGTTGTCCCTGGGGTTCCTGCACTACCAGCTGCTTCTGACCACTCATTCCCTTCTATTTAACTCCTGGGACCCTACTTCTCCAACCACCCCTTCTCCATGCCCTGCTCCCAGCCTCACAGTTGAAGGACACCTCTGAGAGCCATCCTGACTCCTCGTCTCTATCTCCCCTTCACTCCCCTTGGGCTGTTTCAGTTATGACTTCAAGTCTGGCTCCCATCGGGAAAGCATCACACGGCACACTCCCGAAGGCTTCCCCATGAATACAGGTCTCATGTGCCCACCTCCCTGGCATCCCCAAGTGGTGTTCTAGTATCTCACTCAAGCTTAACCTGACAGCTAAACTCCTGAGCACCTGCCACCCTCACAGGCTTCTCCATCTCCATCCTTCCAGGACATTCTTCCCCAAACCCTGCAACCATCCTTAACATCTCTCTGTCACAGCTCACATTTAATCTAAGGTAATTCTGGTGGGTCTGCTCAAACCCAACCCCCACTCTGAGCCCTTTTCACCCAACTCCTGCAGCCCACTACCACCACCCCTTTATCTTTCCCATGGTTTCTGACCATGGTCTGTGGATTCAGTTTCCAACATTTCTGGTGCACACAGCATCCAGATGAACTTTAAAGCATACATTCAATATTCAATTGTGTCATTTCCCTGTTGAGATGGCAGCAAGAGCTTCCATTTCTCCTGTAGGAGACGCCTGCTCCATCTGAACCTTCGTCCCCTTCCAGCCTTCCTTCCTACCAAGGTGCACTTCTTTCTCCCCTCGTACATCTGCATCTTCAGACATGTTCCTCAGATGTGGTGGACACATGTCTGCCTTAGACCCTTCACACCAGTTGTGCCCTCTGCCTAGAATGCCTTTTTCTCAGGATCTCTGTGGTCATTCCCTCGCCCGCGGATGAGGTTAAAATCTGAATCGGCCTCCCCAGTGAGCTAATCTTCCTTCTTCTTCTTCTCTTCCAAGGGTATGAGTGCATCATCTTCTAGCACACTAACACAGCATCACTGAGCTGTGATTTACATCCAATAACATCTGTCCACATTCCAAGTCCAGTTGGAGAGGGATTCGTGATTTACATGCTCTGGACTGGTCTTCACAAGGATGCACGGAAGGATGCATGGTCTCAGAGGTAGCTGGTCTCACACATCTTGCATGGCTCTGACTCAAGGCTCAACCCAACTCTTCAATTAGTAGGAGAAAGAAGAACCCTTCCCCAAACCAGGGAGCACTAATAATCACAGGCCATTTTCCCATCTGTGCCTCTGCATGTGTGTGGTCATGGGCACACACACATGCTGATTTGATTTATGTGCCTCAGTCCCTCATCTGCATCTCTCTGCAGAAGCTTCTCCCTGCAACCTTCTGAGGAGGTGAGCCAGTACACTTGTCTACACATGCAGCACGCACAGTCACGGGCTCACAGG